>CAJQZJ010031946.1:4968155-4997643 GCA_907164525.1 Lophiomys imhausi
CACACACACACACACACACACACACACACACACACACACACACACACGAGCCTGTGGAGGGCATTCTACATTGAAAGTGACAGGTTGAGGGTTTGCGGAACTTGTCTAAGGACATGGGTTTCATCTCTAGCACTGCCATAAAACAGAGAAGGGAGGAGAAAAGCTTTGGCATCCTAACACCTGGGGAGGAGGCTTCAGAAGCAGCAGAAGAAATCATGCTCCAAAAAAAAATCTGGGTCACATAACAGCAAAGAAGTGTCAGGTTTCTCCTATAATTTTCTCTCAAAATCAGCAAAGCTTTGGCCGGCTGCGAGCAGGTGCACTTGGGAGTCATTAGGAGTGGGTGCTGAAAGGGTACCTGAGAGGGGAATGCTTTGTCAGCAAAAGTCACTGGAAAAGTTAGAGCCACAAACAGGCAGTTTCTTCACCCAGACAAAGCCCTTTGCCACCGTCCATCTAAACTGACCAGTGGTTTGCGTGTCACACAGACAGACACCAAGAACTGAAACAGTGGAAGATGTTACTATAAAATTCTTAAATGTCCTCAGGCTTACCAACTGAATTCTCCAGAACCTAGAGTAGGTTCTTCCTGCTCAGGTGTGATGTCAGCAGCCCAAAGGCCAGGCCAGTTGGGATCATTTTAGTCCCGTGGCCCATCATGACATTCAAAATAATCAGTAAGTAATGATGTCAGTATCTTCCAGCCCTCCATAATTTCTCTTAGGGAGAACCCTACATACTCAAAGCAAAGGTTTCTCAGGTTTACCATGGACCAGGTCTAAGGTGACATTGAACATTGTGTTGCCATCATCTTGAGATGCTTGTCCCTGGAAAGTCTTGCGCTCAAGTTACTTTTAAATGAAAGCCCGCCACCCTAGCTTTCTGGTTGTGCCTGCTGCAGAGAATCGGAGCCAGGGAGACTTGTCCGTGTTTTGCTAATAGCCATCTGGCAGGGATGCGGCAGCATTCGGAATCTTCACAGGGCTCTTGTTTTTTCTCCTCTTTGCTGGGTAACTAAGGAGATCACCAGACTGCAGGGCCTTCTGCCAGACAGTAGGCAGGTATGTTTATGAGTTTAAGAGGCTTATTTTCTTTCAGTGCTTGCCCATGCTGCGGGCACAGAGGCAGGGAAGTGGAAGAGAAAGAGAGGTGATAAGGAAGGGAGTGGAGACCATCATTATAAATGTTGTTGAAAATTGTTAAAATGTATATTTTTGTCCCAAGGTCCAGGCTGAAATATTCTCTATCAAGTAGAAGAAAAAAATGCAACTCATAATGGCTGATGAAGGTTTAAAAACTGCTCTGTTTCCCATCTCATATAAACAGTTCTGGGTTCTTCTGTCCTCCTGAGTAGGTTCCAGGTGCTGCTCAAAATCCCATAAGTGCAACAAGCATGTGGAGAGTATGTACTCTGGACTCTCTGATCAGGCTAGCCATTTCAAAGAGATAAAGGGAGGCTCTGTATTGTATTTATATTGTATCTGGTCAGATTAACCACAATAGGCAAATAATGGCTAGTTGAGACCCTCTAGCAGACAAATCTTCATAGGAACAAATCTGATAAATTGTGAGTACCAGAACAGATTTAGTCTAAGGAGAAGGCCTATCCTGAAACTTTCAGACAGAAGGGTCAGTGCATGTGAGACAGAAACCGAGTGTCCAGGAGTTAGGTGGTGATAACTGCTTAGCAATCTATGATAATATCATCAGATATTCTCTGTTCCAGAAGATCCATTGGTGAAACCGTGGTGAGGGGCATGTGAGGGGTACGTCTTTGACTGTTAAGAAGGTAGAAATAGAAGGAGTCCAAACTGCCAACGAACTGTGTAATTGCTCAACAAATGAAGCTGTGATTACTATTGTCATTGTCCATTGTATTCCTGTGAAGCCCTGCAGAAGACCTCTCAGAGAATAAGTGAGTCAATATTTTCTTCCTTCCCCCTTAATGGATTTCAGAATAAATGAAACCACAGTACAAGCAGCATCGCAAGATGTATAATTTCTGTCATATAAACATCAACTTGTATAATACTAGGCTACTCACTTAATAACAGCTTTACTAGTGAACCTATATAACCTGTGCTGTTGTTAGTTGTCTTAAATATGGTATTGACACCAAGATTTAACTGGTTTAAATTTAAAACATGAGTCTCCTAATTTTTACATTGATTTTGATGTTTAATTCCTTCACAGATAATTAATTTTGAGGACACTCTTCTAAGAAATGTTAGAATTCACTAGGATGCAATTTAGTTGAAGACTTAACTATCAAATGCATTGTACATATACCAATTTTAAAAATGCATTTGAATATATTCTATATATATGTATATATAATATATATACATATATATATATGTATATATATTACCTGGTCTCATGTGGACATTTTGATACAAGTTTATAAAGTACATTGAGCCTTCTCTTTTAAAATTTGTATTTGGGGCCAGTACAATGGCTCAATGGTTAAAGGCACTTGCTAGTCTTGCAGAGAACCCAGCTTCAATTTCCAGCACCCACACGGAGGGCCTCCAGCACCTGTAACTCTAGCTCCCAGTAATCTGAAGCTGCTCTTCAGGCCTCCACCAGCACTAATTGCATGGACACAGTTCACATACATACATTCAGGCACTCACGTATACATATGTGATTAAAAAATAAATACATTTAATAGTTAAATTTTGAGTTGTTTGGGAATCAAGAGGGTGTTCTAAGAAGATGCTTTTTAAATTGTGATGAAAGTTGAGTTGGATATAGAACTTTAAACTCATGGAGATAGGTCGACAGTAGAATGTTGAAGTCAGGTGCCAAATACATATAGACTGGACATTGGGATTGTATGCCAAGCCATATAACTCTCATAATTTTGGCCTAATTACCTCTGTTGTTTTGTATTGTATTTATTATTATAAGAGTAAGAGCCATTTGTTGGACTGAAAGGGGGAGCTGTTGGGGGGAAAAGATATATCTTAAACTTAAAAAAAAAAAGAAAGGGATGGGTGGGTTGAGGCAGAAGAGGGTGGGAGGGTGGGACTGGAGGCGGGGTAGGGAGGGGATTTCAATTGAGATGTAACTTGAAGAAATAAAAAATAAAGTAAAAAAAAAATAAATAAATAAATACATATTTGAAAAAATTGAATTCGTTTGCAATATAACCAGAAAGGTTATATTATATGAAATCGTTTTGTGTTAAGCTGTGAAAGATTGCTGTTGTTTTTGCTTGTTTGCTCAGTGGATGTGTGTGTGTGTGTGTGTGTGTGTGTGTGTGTGTGTGTGTGTGTGAGTGTGTGTGTGTGTGTGTGTGTGTGTGTGTGTGTGTGTGTGTGTTCATCCTTTAATACATGAGCTTTAACCACATGCTGCTACCTGAGTAAAATTCACTGGCTATTCTGACTTTGTAACAATCTTAAGAAAGTGTAGTTTTTGAACAAAAATATCCTTTATTTCCTAATTTTTGGCCCGTAATCAGTCAGATAGAAAACCAGAGACTGATCATTACAACTCCTGCCATAAAGCTCTTGACATGAGGTCAGGACACTTAGATCACCATCCCCCATTCTCCCATCCTGCAACACTGCACAGTGTGCTGTGAGCTGTGTGCTGAGTGTTGGGTGGTCTCTCACTTCATGTTAGAGTCCAGCACTACTGTGTCCAACTTCCTTGGCACCACAGTCCCTCTCAAGAGAATCTCAAACACTTAAACCCAGAAAGTGTAAAATGAGGCACACATCACCCTATAAAGACACCCTTAAACCCTTAATTTTACAAGGTGGTTGGCCAACTGAAACCCTTTAAATGGTGGTGGGTTTTTTTGTTTTGTTTTTGGTTTTGTTTTTTTTAGTTCTGCTGCATTTCAGGTAAACAATGAAACTAAGATAATTTCCCCCAATCGTATCATTGTCTAACGCAGGCTCCTCTGCTCTTACTAGATCACCACTCCCCGGTGGGCTTCTTTGCATGACATGACATTGAATTGGTCTTTCTAGAACACAAAGTCTGTGTTCTCTTTAGCAGATTCTGTCAACTCAGGGTGACAAGGTGGCTTTGCACCTGGCACTCTGTATATGTCCTCATCTGTAATTCACAACAACATGATCACATGGCTGTGATCATGCCTTGTGCTTCAGTGTCTTGTCCAAAGCCTCCTGCTACAGTGAAGGAGCAAGGTAATAAGAGCCTAGCAATCCCCCCCCCCCCCCGTCTTTCTTAGAATTTAAATATTCCTTGAAGCCACAAATCACTGCCATTGCTCATTGAGAAAACTGGAAAGGCACAGCCATTTATGGGATCTAAAAAAACAGACTTAAAAAAATGGGTCTCAGACTTTTTAAACCTGCCAAACTAATTCTTGAACGTAAGTACTATAGGTACACAATATATAAAGAAGACAAATGTAGCAAATTATGTCTGCCCCCTTAGTCACCTAAGCACTGGAAAAATGACAATAAAGTCCTTCCTTCTTCACTTACTGCTAAGGAACTAACTATCCAAATGACACTTTCCCCATAGATGGGGTTGTAACATACCCAGCTGGGAGTTCCTTGGGCAAAACAGGGAGACATAATCTCTTTGGTTTAGAATGATACCCAGGGAATGGGTTTCACATACACAAAAAAATAGTCAATGATGGTATGAGAATAGCAATCACTTAAATAATGAATAGATAAATCTCCATGACACAGGAATGGCTTCCTCACCCTGTGCCAATGGTCCTGTCTTTGCCAGCTCTAACACACACACCCCTTCCAGTAATGGCATTCAGCCATTCTGGCAACCAGAATTAGAGCAAAGAAAATATGAAATTTCTCTTCAAAACATAAGTGGAAAGATAAATGCTAAGCCAAGCAGAGAGTGCTCAGATTCAACATGCACACTGGTAAATGTCACTTCATAGTAAGAAACCCCATGCAAGTTAAGTAAACATGGACAGGCAGAAATCAGGGAGTGGAAAGAGGTTATGACATTGTTACAAGGGATTTGTGAACAAATGAAGTCAAGGAGAGCATACCAGTGACTATTACTTATGGGGAAGGAAGGGCACGTCATGAATAGATGGAAGAGTTTGTATTCTGTGCTATGTGCGTGTTCCAGGAGCTGTAACTGTCAACTTGACACACCCTAGTGTCATCTGAGCAGGGACTTTCAAATGAGACTGATCTGTAGGCATGTCTAAGGGAAACTATTTTGATTGGTGCTTGATGTAGAAGGACCCTGCCCACTGTGGGCAGTACCATTCCCTGGGGCAGCAGTGTTCTTGCATGGCTTCTGCTTCAATTTTCTGCTTGGCTGCCTAACCTGACTTCCCTCCATGATGGCCTGTGTCCTGCAATCTCCTTCTCCTCCTCTAAGCTGGTTTTGAGTGTTTTATCAGAGCCACAGAAAGGAGACTAGAAGGTGTGCATATAGAACCTGAGTTCTAAGTCATGTGACTATACTCAAACAAGAAATTTAATACCATAAATGCCAAGGGGCTAAAGAGGTAGATGGTCCCAACTGACCATTATGATAGCTATCCTGTGGATGTGCTATTTCAATTTGCATGTGAGTGACAGGGAGCATAGCAGAGGAAGGCTCATTCCAAGAACCTGGATTTAGGCCAGACTGACCCTTATTCAGAGATATTGTTTCATCTCCTTCAGATAAGTCTCCTGAGAAAGAGATGACTACTACTGAGAGTTAATGGTTTGTGTCCTGATTATCAAAGACAGTGAATGTACAGCAAGTGCCCCATGGTCCAGCTCACTGGTCAGGTCTCTAAACTACTGATACACAGAATATAGGACAAAGAAGCCACTGTCCAGCACCAAACTAGAAACCAAACAGATATGCTTTACCCACTTATTTTTTTATAGACCACAAGCTTACCAACATCTTAGCCCATGCACCAGGAATGAAATATTTGCTTATTAATAGTCTTGCTATGAGCACTCTGTTATGTGCTTTTCTTTGAGACAGAGTCTCGTATAGCTCAGGCTGGCCTTGAACTCACCTGGGAGCTGAGCATGACTTTGGACTCCTGACTCTAATCCCAACATCCTCAGTGTTTGGATTAGAGCCGTACCCAGCCTCACTCAACTTGTGTGAAGCCCAGCACGTCACAACTTATAAGGCACTTACACTGATCCAGAAACTCAGCCCCAGGCCACAAACATTTAATGACCTAAGGCCTGACAATGGCGAAAACGCATAAACATTCTTGCAGAATAAACAGACAATTCAACCAAATCGTTAAAAAAGTCCTCAAATTAACTTTTCTGATTATTCCAGGTAGAGAATATTACAGACAATGAAAGGAGAATAGAACGCATACATTCTTGAGAGAAAACATGGTTTACTTCACAGGGTAAAAAGAGTAAGGTCTTGTTGATAAATGCCACCTAGCTCGGAGCTGTGTGAAGGTAGCTGGCACTCCATGTAGTCTGCTTTACTTCCCAGTTAACTAAGCAGGTCACAGTGGCTTCTGGGACCCACAGCCCCCAGCACTATGATGTGGGAGTGGAGATGACAATGCTTAGGATCCTTAATCAGGTCTAGTCACCTGCACAGCACATTTCTGAACAACCTCTGGCTGCCCCCCTCCTTCACTTAAGAATGCACAGCATCAAATGCAACACTCTCTGCAGGATCCGTCCCTGAAGCCACTGGTCACTAAGTGTGCATGTGCACACACTTACACACATGCATGCTCATCTGCAAGCAAAGATGTGAGCATGACCGCAAAGCCCACTGGGTAGTTTTTCATTTTTCCCACCAGACAGTGAGAAACAGAGATGGAAAGCATTTCTAAAGGACAATTCTAGCTCCTGATTAATAGAAACCCAACATGAACTAATTTCATACCCATTTAGGTCTGTGGCTGGGGCTTGAAGTTATTTACATGACGTTTAGAAAAGCAAATAGTTTTCAAATATGTTAATATGATAAATTTACAAAATGAGCATCATATTTTTAAAAGGCAAATCAGTATTTGCTTTTTCTCTTCCATGTCTACCCCTTTCATCTTTTCAGGCAATATTCAGAATAATTCAACTCAGTCAACCCTACAGTTTGAAGAGGGAGGCACAACTTCTCAGTCTGCATACAGAAACCTCTCTGGGTTTCTCATATGCCAGAAAGGAAGGCCATACACTGCATCAGACCTCTACAAAATAAGCAAATAAATTTCTCCTCCACTCACTTTGCAAAGGGTCTGTGGCTAGATAAGCTTAAAGCTTTATTAAGAGGGAGATTAAGTGAAAATGAATAAATAAAAGGGTTGTGTTTGTTTGTGTGTCCTAACTTCCAGAAAGATGAAGGGGGTGGTGACATCCAGATGGTGTGGCATCTAGGAACACTAAATGGACAAGGATAGAGCCCTCAGAGGGAAGCGGTTACACATTTAGGAGCATCATAAGCAAACAGTGGGATAAAAGTATCTAACAAGGGAAGATTCTATGAACAAATGCAAATTCTGCATGAAAAACTATGTTTTGGCTTTGTTTCCTGTGGACTTTTTTCCTTCCTTCTTTACCTACTGGCAAACAAAACCTCATGGTGGTTATATGTATAATTTTTAAAAGTAACATTTTCAAATCTTTAAAAGTTATATTTTAAATTTCATTGCAAGTAATAATGAATTCTTTTTTAATATTTATTTATTACTTCAAGTTACATCTCCATCATAGTACCCTCTTTCCACCCTTCTTGGTCCCCCCTCCCACACTCTCCTACCTCTCCCACCCATCCCACTCCTCTGATGTGGAGTGTCCCTACATATCAGCCCCTCTCAGTTCAATGGTCATATGAGAGCTAAGAGCTTCCTCTTGCACTAGGGACCTACATGGTAGCACCCCAAGGACAAATTGTCCCATTAATAGGTAACAAAGGCTATATTCCTGACCCTTTGGGTGTGTTGGTTGTAGGATAAGTCCTGTACTATATGGCTAAAATACAATTATAAGTGAGTAGATGCCATGTGCATCTTTCTGAGTCTGTGTTAGTTCACTCAGAATGAGCTTTTTTTTTTCCTAGTTCCATCCATCTGGCTGCAAATTGCATGATTTCCTTGTTTCTGATAGCTGAGTAGTATTCCACTGTGTAAATGTACCACAATTTTTTTTTATCCATTCATCAGGTGAGAGACATCAGGGTCATTTCCAGCTTCTAGCTATTATAAATAAGGCTGATATGAACATAGATAAGGAAATGTCCTTGTGGTTCGGTGAGGAATCGTTTGGGTGGATACCCAGAAGTGGTATGGCTGGGTCCTGAGGTAGGGCTATTCCAAGTTTATTAAGATATCCCCAGACTGATTTCCATCATGGTTGCACAAGTTTGCACTCCCACCAGAATTCACAAGAAGGTACTGATAATTTAAAATAATGGCCATGGGTGGTATCCAGTTGAATATCAAGCTTCCTGTGTGCTGTGGAGGAAATATTAACTTTTATTATCATTGTATAATGTGTGTAAAAAATTGTATTGATGTGCACAGCTATAAACATCGAACTTTCCTCCTAATTTTGTATGTTCCATATTTTCAGAATATATGTAGACAGTAAAACATGAAACAGTCCAATTTTATTTGAAGAAACTAGGAAGATGGCAGCAACTTTGAAGGACCAATACAGCTACAAGTGGGACAAAGTCTCCAGGTGAAAGATAGAAGGTAATAGCAGTGATTAATTTGCCTGTATTTATTTGTTTATTTTTGTTTTGCTTTGTTTTTAAAAAGCATTGCATACAGACAACGTGCCTTTTGTTTCAGCCATATTTGAAAATGAGCCGTTCTCTAGAGAAGATGTTTGGAGCGGACTTAGTCAGCCTCGATTGTCATCCCCTCTCCACCTCTGCATGGCCAGGGAAGATAGCTCAGTATAGCTTTGATCTGCCAGGATTCCCCCAGGCAGTTTCTGTAAAAGGGTTAATGACAGATGTTTCCATTAAATCTGACCTACCTCTTAATTTTGCCATTGCCCGATAATATCCTAGCTTTGTGCTGATTTGCATGGGCAAATGGAGTCACTCCATAACAAGGGACACACCATCCCCGGTGAAACAAAAGGTCAATTCATTTGAAACTGATGTGCACAGTATTTATCTATTTTTTTTTGTAGTTGCAGCTTTCAAAAAAATTCCATTTTGTGCCGTGCTATTGTTTATGAAGAATTACAAGCTGTGTTTTCAGAAGCTCGGGGTGAGCATGTGCACCTGGGGGCAAATCTCTGCACTTCCGGAAGAAATCAATACTCTCCTTGGAGGGACCCAACAAGGATAATCACGTCTGTCTCTTGGATGCTCTACTTCTTTTTATTCTAAATACAACCAAGAAATGGTGATTTTTTTTTTCTTAGCTGGGAGATTAGTTGAGGTCTCTAAAATGCTACCAGCACTTTCTTGTTTATTGAATGTTATTACTTTGTGGGGCAGGATACTGTAAAAATAGAGGAACTGTCCAGGCAGCCGCTGGTATGTCATTTCTTAGTTTTGGAAGCTGCGGGCCCTGCACTTCCTATATAATCATATATATTTATCCCTCTCAGGTCTCTAAGGTGGTTGAAGAATAGACAGCTAGAGTCTCATAGTTAAATTTTGAGTTGTTTAGGAATGAAGAGGGTGTTCTGGATCTAAGAAGTTGTTTTTAAAAATGTGATGCAAGTTAGTATGAAAGCTGAGTTAGATATAGAACTTTAAACTCATGGAGATGGTTAGATAGTAGAATGTTAAAGTCAGGTGCCAAATACATATGGACTGGACATTGGGAATATATGCTAAGCCATATAACTTTCATAATTGTGGCCTATTTATTTCTGTTGTTTTGTATTGTATTTATTGTTATAAGAGAAAGAACCATTTGTTGGAAAGGGGGTGCTGTTGGGGGAAAAGATATACCTTAAACTAAAAAAAAAAAAGAGTAGAGGATGGGGGGTTGAGGGGGAAGAGGGTGGAAGGGTGGGACTGGAGGGGGGAGTAGGGAGTGAATTGTGATTGAGATGTAACTTGAAGAAATAAAAAAATAAATTAAAAAAAGAAAAAAAATAGAGGGAATAGTTGTTTGGGGTTCCTTAAGAGATACAGTCATGAAGCCTGAAGAGGCCAGACTAAAAGCCACACTCTAGAAATGACCAACCTATGCCTTAGCGATCTGACAAGGCGTGATCTAAAACATGTACTAGATCACTGTGATAAGCCCCTTAGAAAATAAATAAATAATTAAGGGCAGTTCACAAGGTTCTGATCTACCTATTTCTGAAGGGAGGGTTCCATAAGGAGGACACGTGTCAACAGGATTTGTGTGATTCCTATGAGAAAATGTCTCAAATGAATGCTACCTAAAACTTCAAACAATCTATGGACCAAACTCAAGAAATACTGCATTAATTTAGCTATATGGTTCCCAGTTATTGTACCCTTTAAGAAGCTTAAATTATCCATTGCTACAGAGATACTATCTGTAATTTTATATTGTTTTATACATGCATACATCCTACATACCTATCTTATTTCATGTTTACCATCAGAGTTTAAGCTCTGGGATATTTAAATATTGAAATTGCAGCTTTAAATTTCACCTTGCTCTGAAAACAACTCCCTTGTGTTTCTAAGAATAAACCTACAATCACCACACCAGAGCCTTTGTCTAAATCAGACATAGGGCATATCAGTTCTTAAAAATGAAATAAATAGCCCATTTCCTCCTGCCTGGCAAATCCAAGGCACACCTGTTACTTAGGCATTTTAACCCATAATGTTACTTAGAAAACTCTGGTTGCGTATCCTCAAGGAGCCTTCTCTTAATTTCTAAATTTTCTCAAGAGGGCTAGCTATCTTGTCACCATGTAACTCAACTTCTTTTGGAAATGAAGGCAAAGGAAGAAGAAAGAGGGAGAAGCTCGAAGCTCAAAGCATTCCCTGAATGAGTGTACACTCACATGTGGAGTCATTCTCCCCCCAATTGCACCATCCACATCTTCTCATCAAACCCAGTTCCATGTGTACGTTTACTCCAGATCAGAGACAATTCATGGGACTCTGATGAAAGAAAACCTTTCCCCAAAGGACAGTCAAAAGAAGGATCACCCTGGAGTCCAAGGCACATTAAAAACTAGGAGGTGAGCATCTATTGCAAGTACTCAGTCTACACAATCTACATACTGTGAAGTCCAAAAAATATAGTGTAAAAACTACTGTTCTTTTTCTTCAGAAACATTGTGTCCTCATTTCATGTAACACAGGAAAACAAAAATATCATGCAGCAGAAATAATATCAAAACTGCATGTGATAACGGGTGTTGGCTGCATATATCGAGTGACAGGAGAAATTGGGGGTTTTAATCAGGTCTAGTCAAGATTGTAAGCCCATTCTGCAGATCTCTTGAGGTTTTTAAAGAGGCCCTATCTATCTCATATTAGTATAAGCAGATGTTGCTTGTCTCTTAGCAGCTTTATTTCTGATTAGCTTAGAAAATAACTATAATAGACTGTCATAGTACCTAACACAATGACTGGCTTGCATGACTATTAGTTTGCATTTCTTAATTATCCTAAACAGTTTATGACAATTAGTAGCAAAAGGCCGAAACTTCACATTTAATTTTTTTTCTTTACCCTCTAACCCTTCCACCCCATTTCTCTGGGTTGGGGTGTCCTTATATAACAGTCCCTCATCTCAGTTCAGAGGTTGTATGAGGTCCAAGAGCCTCCTCATTCATTGGGGGTCTACGAGGCAGTACCACCAGTGAAAAGTGTCTCATTGACCGGGAGAGAGAACTAAAAAACAAACAAACAAATAAGCAGACAAACAGATAAAAAAGAATAAAAAATAGGAAAAAAAAAACATAAAAAGTCTATGTCCATGTTCCCTTTGGTGTGTTAGTTGTAGTATCGATATCCTCTACTATATAGCTAAAATCCTACTATAAGTGAATAGATGCCATATGCATCCTTCTGAGTCTCGGTTAGCTCACTCAGGATGAGCTTTCCTAGTTCCATCCATTTGGCTGCAAATTGCATAATTTCATTGTTCCTGATAGCTGAATAATATTCCATTGTGTAGATGTACCACAGTTTTTTAACCCATTCTTTGGTTGAGGGACATCTGGATGGCATTCAAAGATGTTTTCTTAACTTTAGATTTTTTTATATCGAGACATATCAACTCCTGACAGCACCCTCTATTCTACTCCAAGTAGAAGATGAGCATCGAAGAATCTCCAGTAGGAGATGACTGAATTAGTCACAAGCCTATCTCTTGGAAGGAAAAGCCCCTTACTCCAACTGTAGACAGAATGCTGTCCAAAAAGTACAAAACTTGGAAGCAGGTAAGTCGACAGCCTGGCTCTGCCAAGACAGGGTAGGCAAGTCCTTCATAACCCCTGCTCTACAATTAATGTCTGTCAGAGAAACGGGGCTAAATGACTGAAGATCGATGCTGTAATGTATGGAGAGAAAATGGGAACTGTCCAGGCAGCCACTGGTATGTCATTTCTTAGTTTGGGAAGCTGCAGGCCCTGTACTTCCTATAAAATAAGATATATTTATCCCTCTCAGGTCTCTGAGGTGGTTGAAGGATAGCTAGAGTCTCATAATTAAATTTTGAGCTGTTTAGGAGTCAAGAGAGTGTTATAGATCTAAGAAGATGCTTTTAAAATTGGGTTGCAAGTTAATATGAATGTTGAGTTAGATATAGAACTTTAAACTCATGGAGATGGTTAGATAGTAGAATGTTAAAGTCAGGTGCCAAATACATATGGACTGGACATTGGGAATGTATGCTAAGCCATATAACCCTCATAACTGTGGCCTAATTACCTCTGTTGTTTTGTATTGTATTTATTATTATAAGAGAAAGAGCCATTTGTTGGACTGAAAGGGGGAGCTGTTGGGGGAAATAAGATATACCTTAAACTTTAAAAAAAAAAAAGGGAAGAGGATAGGGGTTGAGGGTGGGAGGGTGGGACTGGAGGGGGGAGTAGGGAGGGGATTGCCATTGAGATGTAACTTGAAGAAAGAAAAAAAAAAAAGATCATAAGCGTAGATTTGTTCCTGGGGCAAATCAGCTACTGAAAGTGAAAATCCAAATGCTGCCAATTGCATAGAAATTCTAGAAACAATTACAACAAGGACAGATTTTTTTTTTACCACTTATGAATGTGGAACTTTACAATTTCTTTATGTCTAGACTTTCTCTATATAGTCATGCATATTCACAATCATCTTCTATGGTGGACAGAATTCTAACCCATTTTAAAGACAATTAAACTGAGGCATGAAGGCTTAAAGCCTGTCTTGCAGTGACAGCTAGCCAGTGGTGGAGGAAGGAATCACACTGGCTCTTTTTATTCTAAACATAGCCTTGCAGCCTTGACACTTCTTTTTGGGTGCTTGGTTTCTGGATGGACTGAATCTGGCTTCATTGTGCATTCACCCCTGTATTTGCTATGTGAGGTTGGGCAAAGTTCCTGCATTTGTTAAAAGAGAAAAGATAGGAGGCCTCATTGTCATGGAGATCAGTTGTTTTGGCCTGGCTGGCATTTCTCCTTTTGGTACAAAGACCTTCTTTTCCTGTGGAAACAAATAGTTCCTCCATTCTCCCACAAGAGATGGGCAAATGACCAGTTTAGGGAAAGAAAAAAAAAGAAAAAGAAAGAAAGAAAAGAAAAGAAAAAAAAACTAGAAACCAAACAACAACAGCAAACAAAAAACCAAAAAAGAAAACAAAGAAAAGTAAACAAAAGCAAAGCCTGTCTATCTGTCCAGTCACAGGGTGGAGGACATTCTATAGAGATATGGAGGACAGAAGAAACCACCACTTTCTTTTGGGGTTGAGATGCACTTCGGCAGAGAGCATCAGGACAAAGCTTGCCTGAAAGAGGAGCCAACAGAAAAAGGGCAGAGGCATGTGAGCAGGGACAAGAGAAGCTGACTGTGAGCATCCAGTCACACTGGAAGCCAGTCAGCTCCTGAAAGTGCCACTGACCACCACCAGAACACCTCAGATCAACCACCTACATGGGCACTGCGTTTCTGTCACAGGACCCTGAAAAGCTGAACTCCTAAATCACCTCACAGAGGTAACCTGTGTGCAGAAGGTAACTGTTTAATCTCAACTAGCATGGGCTCAAATGCTGCTGAATTCCAGCTACTACTACTATTTTAATGATCATTGTGCCCAGGTTCTCTCAGAAAATTTGGGAATCTTGAATAAAGAAACAAACAAGGCTAGAAAGAAAACATTACTATGATTTTGATTTCCTGCATAGATATCACCAAAGAACTCAGGAAAGTTCTAGCAACTTCCATAATACATATTAAGAAAGACTAAAATTTGGCTTCTTGCTCTTCATAGCCACTTTGGATGTTCCGAAATGCACATTCCCAGAGTTCCCAGACATTCCCAGAGTCTCTAGCAGGATGAAAACACCAAATCATCAGTTATTGTCATGTATCGTTGTATATGTCCAATGTCACATATCCAATGATTATTCATGTCCAGATAGAATAGTGCTTTGCAAAGGCCAAAGTCTATATTTGGTGTTGCCACCATGTTTAGGATAACTTCTACACAATGATCTGAACATGAGGCATTACAAGATGCTTCTGAGACCTCCGTATGAAAAGTGTAAGGTGGATCCTACCTCCCCAGTCAGAACCAAGCAATGTAAGCGTCCCAGGATGACCATCTACCAGTTGCACCAGCATGACAGAAAGGAGTTTTCTCCTCCCTTGTGTAAACAAGTGCTATAAAGTGAGCAGCAGCACTCCAGAGGGACCGCCACAGGCCACTGCGTCAATCACGAGAACATTAAAACGCTATGCGCAAGTCATTACTACAGAAAGTATTCTCTTGCTCTGTAGCAAATGGCTTCACATAACTGTAGTGTTCGAACTGGAGCTTTGTTCTATTTTAATGTAGCCATTTGAGATAGAAAAAATACATGTAAGAAGTAAGCCAATATTAAAATAGCAGAATCCACTAATTGTCACCAAATGGCATCATCAGAGCCACAGAAGAACCATATCATAGGTTCTGAGCTCTAAGAGGCAGACTCTGATCCCAACAGTGGGAAGGGCATGCCAATGTGAAGCCATAGTAAGGATGGGGTTAGAATGTGAGCTGACCCACCCAAGTACAGAGAATTCTCCTTAGATTTTGAAAACCTATTCTATTTTCCACCAGAATGTTCTACTGAAGAACTAATACATATGGTTGCCACCAAGGGGAAATCATCTCAACTGTTGGTGACCACTCTTTCTGGTTTACAGAAGTTGAACTTGAACATTATGGTTTTGTGGCTTGTGTAAGAGAATATTCTATCATATATAGTCAAGCAGGCCCTTGGCAAAGTGAAATCAAATTGACTATTAATTGAACATCAATAGTTCATGTTATAGAGATGGGCGAAGAGACATTTCAAAGCTCAGCTATAGACCAAGAGTTCTTCAGTTCAACTTGCCCTGTAGGAAAAAGGGCAGCAAAGGGTGTGGCCTTCTGGCAGCTTTCTAAAGACAAGGCTGTGAAGAGTAGAGCTTGCCAGCAGGCCACCCACAAGGAATCCACCACCTATAGGAAGCATGGGTTATAAGAAAACAAATGAACCAAATGTCAAGGCAAGAAATTTTTTCAGAGAAGTTCAGGGGCTTGGAAACTCATGGGAAGAGACGTCGGAGATGGGACTCTGCCAGTCTTTTTCGGACTAGCCCTGGGTTAGTTATTTTGTGTCCTGCTCTTTTCTTCAGCTACATTCTATGGCAGCTACTGCTGTTATTGACAATAAAAGTATTCTAACAGAAGTCCTAGAGATGAGATTATGAGACTACCTGTGTTCACTATATGATTTAAGATTGAGGGAGGATGCATACTATGTACAATTACAGCATGTTTTACCAACCAGTGCATTACATAATGCGCTATAATGAACTGTGTGCCCATGGAAATGCTGAAATCATTCATAATTCCTAAGTGCTGCCAGATGGGTGGCTAGGACATATTTCAACCCTTCCTGAAGAACTCACCTACACACTCACTTCTCTAACCAGTTTGTCCAGTGGTAGCTGTCTGAGTTTAGAAATGATGGAGGGTCCCTTGTTCACTTTACAGTGGTAATTACATAAGCTGCTTGCTTCATATTTGAGGAGGGAACATGTTTTAGTGATCTGCTAGTGATTTGCTCTATTCTAACACATAATAAATGTTCAATAAATGTGTACTGAGTAAAGGAATGTGGGAAAGAAAGACACACAGATACAGTGAGACATACTGCTTGAAATACAGACTTCAGACTGCATTTTATTTTATTTTAATTTGAAATACGAAGGAGCAAGCCCAATCCCTTATTCATGCGAGGCAAGAGACTTCTCACTGAACTACACCCAAACCAAGAATAAACTTTAGTAATGGTCCAATGCATATTACAAAATGCATCAGTGCAAAATCATTTATAATCAGAGGAGTATGTCAAATATTGCCTCTATCCCAGGATTCTCTTCCTTACATTCCAGTTTTATCCTTTTGTCACTTCTTAAAACTTTCCAGAATATATAATACATCCTGCTATGATAGACTCATAACACTCTCAGTGGAGGAATGGCTATACTTAGAGATGCTGAATGGTTTTCTGATATAGTGGATGGACATGGGGCATTATAACCACTACACAGATTTAGTGACTTCTGAATATCATACCTGCTATGAGGTTTTTAAAAAAATCTAAAAATTTAGATTTTTAAAATTTAGATTTAAAATTTCAGATTTACAAAAGCATGTAAGTCATTAAATCCAATGACACAGAAAAAAAAAAAAGTAAGTGTGGGTAGGGCTCAGGACCTGGAACTGGAAGTCCTGGGTCCAACACAGTTTCTTTGTGAGTCTGGACTATTCATGCAAGAGGAGCTGAGGGAAGATTCTCAGAGCCCACATGAAAAGCTACATGCACTAGGTCTACAATCCCAGGGCTGGGTATCTAGGGCTGGGGACACTCAACAGAGACAAGAAGATCTCTCAGCATCACTGTGCAGCCAATCTAGCTGAGTCAGCAAGTCCTGGGTTCAGTGAGAAATTGTATTAAAAAGCAAACAATAATAATAGAGGAAAGAGGACAGCTTTAGATTGATCTCTTACCTTCACACTACTGAATGGAAAATGCCAGACAGTAGTGTATATGACAGCAAGGTATAAAACAGCAAGGATAGTTGGATGGTGTTAGTAAACTTAGGCTCAGAGGCTGTAGGTTTTCTCTGTAGCTCATTAACTTAGTGTGGGACCTAAAACAATTTCCAAAGGCAACATCAGTATCAGCTGTTGAACTGGAGACACCAACCACCAAGATATATATTATCAATCCTAAGCCATCTTCCAACATTCTCTCCTAAGATAGTCTACTCTGGTGCTCTGAAAGATAAGGCCCTCCCCAGCCAGCAACACATTTACACACACTTCTTCTTAGAAATGTAGGCTTCCCCGTGTCAGCCCAGGAGATTGCATGCAATATAAAGCAATAATGAGGAAGGGACACGGTGTGAGCCAACCCACCTAAGCAGAGAAAATCCCCCTATGACTTTAAAAACCTAATCAGCATTGGGCTTCATTTTCTTGCTGTTCCCATGAATAATGTTGGCTATCAAGATCTGGTCCTTGAATCTTCTCCAGACCCCGTTATCAATAATGCTGCTTTTCCACCAGCTGAATGTAAGTTTGACATGTCTTCTTTTGGACATTCTTCAGCTTGACCAAAGGACTGGGCCAAACCATGGTGCTGATCAGGAGGTGGTGACTTACCTTGCAGACAGGAAGGAAGAGGGCCCAACACTAAGTTCTTTAACTTATCTGCCAGTTCTCATCAGTGACCGTGCCAACTGTACTCTTCTTGCTCCCTCAGTTTATGGGTCATGACTCACGAGACTGCATGCACCTATAAGCAAGCACTTATACCCGCACATGCACATAGGCAAACCAAAGGCCAGCGAAACAAATTAAATAGTTGCACATCTTAGCATAGTAAATGCCCATTGAAAGTGTGGATTTTTTTTCAAGAGTCTATATGAAGAACTATTTAAAAAATGAACCAAATCCATAAAAATTACAAAATTAGAAATTTAACTGTTTGTACATGAATAGAGTAAATAAAAAAATTCTAGTACTGTCTAGAGAGACATTTTACAAAGTTTATCCTAAGAGCTGAATGGAAGCTGGGCACGGTGGTGTGGGCTGGAGTCCTACTACACAGGAAGAACGGGAGAGAGGATTGCTATAATTTCAAGGCCAGACTCATCTATGAGGGCTAGCCAGGGATACATAGCGAGAACCTGTCTAAAAAATAAAATAAAGGAAAGGAAAAGAGTAGAAAACATGTTGATTTCTACGGAAATGCCTCCACACATTCCTGAAACAATGGGCTAGCTTTAAACTTAAATTTATTTTAGTTTAATATATTTAATTAAATAAGTTTAATAAATTTTACTAAATTTATTGAATAAGTCACTCTTAATATGTTTTAGGAGATACAAGAAGGAGAACATGCCACCTGTTTACAACTCTTCAAGTGGGAAAAAGGTGAAATGGGGCTACTCAGGTTGAACTGATGGGTTGAACCCAAGAGACTAGAGATTCCATTTAACCTTTCACCTAGAAGTTGCCATCTATTTGAGAGCACCCTTACCAGGGCTGCAGTGTGATTCAGGAGAGAAAAAGTCACTGTGCGTATCAACATACCACCCTGGTTTTCCTCTCAGTCCTCAGTCCCAAGCCCTACCAAATCCCAACCCATTTTAATGAGTCTAAAGATGGCCTGTCCAGCAAGAGGGCTTGATGCTCCCACACCTGTGCTCTGACTGGCATGGAAGGGAACTCACATGGAAGGACTTGTGCTTCTGCTGCCATTTGGTCAGCCTGGACTTTGTTTTTGGAACGAATGCCAGTTGAGCCTGAGTAGAAGCCAGGGTGTGTTTTCATTTCATGTCTCAAATAAAACTAAAGGGCTGGGTATGAATAATCAAAGTGGCAGGCACCTCCCTGGACACTTCTAAACCTTCCAAAAGCCATTCCGAGGCTCACCAGTGTAATACAGTCAAAAACAATCACAAATATCATTACACAAAAGGTTTGCCTCAGAACAAAACAAAACAAAACAAAAAAAAAAACACCACCAAGAAAAGAACATAAGGACTTTATACATTACAGTCCCACTTCAATGCCTTTCAATGTTCATTATGTTAAGACAGACTTCCTGGAGGACCGTAAGCACTAGAAGTTATTCCTAGAAGTTGGGAGGTTCACAGGTAAGAAAGACAGTGTTATTATTTTGTGTAACTCTCAATATGACAGTGGGTTTTCTCAATCGCCATTTATAATTAGTTTCTGTGTGTTCCAGAGCAATGTGTGATCCATTTCTTGTCAGGAGTGCAATCATCTGTTTACTGACTACAAATCCCCCCCACCTTTCTGACTACAAATCACCGCCCAACCTTTCTTTCTTCGCAGCTTGGTTTTCCTCTGTATGGCTTACAATATTTATACTATTAGAACACAAAAGCATAGTGAGAGACCAAGGAGGGCAGAGGGAGCAAAGAAAGAGAAGGTGGTAGCTGGAAGTTAAGAAGTTAAAACTCAGCCTTAAAACAAGAGGAGAATGAATGAGAGTGTGACAAAGTTTTCAGAGTGACTGAGGAAGGGAAACAGCAGACTAAGTGAGACTTTGGTAACCTGGACTTCACTCATCAGGACATCCTAGAAAGGGGCTTAGAAAAGAGAGGGCTCCATAGACAAAGGTGCTTGCTGCCAAGCCTGGTGACCTGAGTTCGATCCCTGGGACCCACATAGTGGAAGGAGACAAATGTCTCTAGTAAATTTTCCTCTGCCCTCCGCATGGCACCTTAACACTGTCCACTCACACACACTCACAAACACACTAAGTAAATACTGACAAAAAAATGTTAAAGGGGATGAACCTATGCATAGGAACCAGTGATATTGTTCATAAATCTTGAAAGTACTGTGAAAGAAATCTGAACATTTGATCTTGGTGTAGAGTAAAGAGCAGCCCAAAGAAGGTTAGAAAAGACTGTAACATGAAATGCTTGTCATTAGCCCTCAGGGATAAACTGTGAGGATACCTGAACCTGCCCTGTCTTCCTAGGAGGAGTCAGAATAGCCAAACAGGGCGGTGCTTTGATATAAACTATGCAGTAACCAAAGTCCAAGACAGTTCAGAGGAACTGGAGGGGGTGGAGGTTGAAAATCAGGCTAGGGAGGTGGCCTTTGCCCACCAAAATGAAATTATCTCATCAGCGGTGCTCTGCCCAGGGAGAGAAAGAAAGCAAAATGAAAAAGGTTAGTGACTGCTGACCACAAATGGGATGCAAACAGATTGTTCAGAAAGCTGGGAAACCACGTTATTCGGAAAGTTGTAGAGGGCAGAACAGAAGCTAGCATTGCAAGCAGTGCTGGAATCTCTGCAATTGAGATATCGGTGACTGCAGAGTGATGGATCCCTGCGTGCGCACCAGGAAAATCCCTTCCCTCGACGGCGCAGCGGGATCCCTTCTACCACGTGCTAGTTCAGCGCTCTAAGATTCTTGAAGGATTTTTGGCAGCAGAGAGAACTTACAGCCTCCTAATGCTTTTACAAGCTTGAGACTTTTTTTTTCTTTTCTCCCCGATGTGCCTCGAGATTTCATGACAGGAGAAGCATGGGGGCAAGGTTAAAATGCTTTTATGGTCCCCACAGGTTATTTAAATAAACATTGTGACTGCAATTTAGACAATCTGGAGCCCATTCAATATGAAATCCCCACCTCAAGCCTCAGCTACTACACAAATAGGGAACTCACCGTATGCTCCACAGGGCCATTTACTAGTGTCGCTTCCTGACAGTTTCAGAGCGGTTAGCCAGGCCTGACATTGCACCATCTAAATCTGTCAACAGGTGGAGAAGGAGTGCTCTCCAGCAAACATCCTGACCCCTCTTACACAGCCTGGCTTTGTCCTGGTCCTCAGGCACCAACACTAATCTCATACTGTCCTTCAGCAGCACGGGCGGAGATTTCTCCAGCAGTTGTAACAGAGACCCTGTTCTTTACCTTCGTACACTGTGTGTATGTTTATGCTGTCCCTTCCGGGACCTCCCTGGCCACTTCCACCTCTGCCTAAGGCCCCAATTCTGAGTAAAGCTGGATTACGCAATATGATCAGCTACCTCCATCTCAGATAAACATGTGAACAATGGAGAAATGTTGCTGGTGAAGCCCTTTGACCAGACCCTAGTAAAAAAATATTCCATAATCTATAGTTTTGTCTGCACCAGAGATTAAAGTAGGTGGAAGAACAAGGCAGGCAATAAATATCCTAAAATATGGAATGCCAAATTGAGACAGTGGGGTGCTGAAGTATATAGGAGTCTACAGTGTTCCTTGGCCACTTTCAGACATCAGAGAGTTTGTGGAGTCAGAGGGTCCCATTTCATTTTTATATACTGTTGAAAAAAATCATAAAAGAATGCATTTTCAAGTCATGAAACTAGAAAATATATTATTGAATTTTTTTCTACTTATACGATGCAAAGTAGTTACGTTTAGGGAAAACATTTTTAGACATACTTTGCACTTAAATGAAAAATCTTAGGTTTGTGCTTCAAAGAAGTACTTCTCAGCTATGTCTTTATCAATGGATACAGTCAGATAAAGAGGTATCATCCTGGCACTAGGGAGATAGCTCAGTGTGTAAAGTGCTCTCCCTACAAGCGTGGGGATCCAAGTTTGAATCATCCATATCAATATAAAAAGCAAGACAGAGAAATGCCTTTCTGTATCTCTAACTCTGGGGAAGCAGAGACAGGAGCGAGCGACCCCAGAGCTTGTTCGCCAGGGAATCTGGTTGAATTAGTCCTGTCCCGATTCAGTGAGAGACACTATCTTAAACAAAAAATAAGATGCACAAACACACACTCAGCCAATCAATCAATCAATATCAGACAGCAATTGAGGAAGACACCTAACACTAACCTCTGGCCTCCACCTATACAGGTGCATATGTACCTGCATAATACATGTCCACTCATATATGTTCATACATACATGAACACATACAGCAAACACAACAAATCACACATACATGCTCATATGCGGACATACCAACACATGTGCACATACAATCTACACATCCAAAGGAAACAAAAGGCATAATATCCCACCATCACCCCAACATAGCTTTTTTGGGATCTTTAGATGAATTTTCAACAAGGGTAACTTTCACAGATGCATTCTGTACAGAACAAAAGTTCACTCACTATTTGGTTTTTTCAGGATCAAACATATTTAAACCTTGTATGGTAAACATTATGCTATAAATTTTCTTTATTTTATTCTGAAATCATTTGACCCTAAATACAACAGACTAGACAGATACTTTTATTCAAGCCTGCAGAGAAAGGATACGAAACTTTCTGGTAATAAAATTTCACCTGTGCTGCTGAATCTGTTATACTTAAAATACTCAGTCAGGCAGTAGCTATACTGTAGAGACAGCTAAGCAGGATTCCAACTAACAGCCTCACACAATGGCAGTGCTAATCACAGCCGACTCTATTCTGTTTGGAAGGCCCTCTGCAAAACCTCCACTGCATTGCATGGTGGACAGCTACTGATGTCTCCATTACAGAAATACATGGCTCATGAAAGCCGAAAGGTACTTACAAGTTTAAACAGCAAGTGGATCAAACCTGCTACTTTTGTGACTCACACCCTCCACTTCATCACCTGTGTTCTGTAAATATGTGGTGAGCAGCTGAATTAAAGAAAAATCAGGAGATCTGAGAAAGGTAGAGTTCATTTTGACAGCATTCAGCGAGGTTGTTAACCACATCCTGGCTAACATTTACAGAAACAAAGTGAGAGACACTGAAAATCATATGAACTCTTGGACAGGACAGGGTTCTCTCCTCCCCCATTCTTGCAAGCCCATCAGTCCATCTCAGGAACCATCAATGACAGCACCAGGCTTCGGTGGAGGGTCTGATGACCAGAACTGTTGAAATGGACCTGGGGTCTTCGGTTCCCAATTCTCATCCAAGAGCTAATGGTGTTTGTTCTGTATCTTCTCTTCTGGCTCAAAACATAAGAGTTCTAAGCAAGTTTGCAGTGGAATTTGATAAGTTTGTCAACACTCCAAACAGCTGTGACAACTATTTTGTGATGTGTTGAGAGATGAGAGGAAAAGGAAGAGGCACAAAGCAGAGTCCCCTCCTCTAAAGGCCAGAGCATTGGTTTGTAGGAGAAGAACAAACCCATCATAACAGTGGCTATTACTGAAATGTGTTCTCTCAAAAGAGAGGGGGAAAGTTTGCTACATAAAGATTGCATGGCAAAGTATATGTTGTTAACTATAATCATCCACCACAATTTATAGGGCAGATAATGCCTGCAGTGAAAGTAGGAGAGGGCTGAGAGCAGTGCTGGCAGGCTATATCAAGAGCTCAGGGATGGGTAGGGAGCTATCACAGGCTCACAGCTTTGAGAAGGGAAACTGTCCAATCCAAACTGCTCATTTTACACAGAAGAATATTTTCTCAGTGAAACATAGCATTCTTTACCCAGGTCCCTAAATTCTTTGTTGGCAGCAATGTGGCATAGCCACTCAGGACCAATTCAGGGTTCTATCTGCTGGTACTATTTTACCAGACATAGAGAGGCAAACTTCACTATTACACTCCAAGTATCAAATAAATTATAATATAATAAAATGACTCATACAAGATGCATCTAAAATATTACCTACAGTGAATCAATTGCTTATTTTTTGAACTCATCATCACAGTGACCTTTAAAAAGTGATTTATTTCATTTTTAATTATATGTAGTGTTTGTGTGTGTGTGTGTGTGTGTGTGTGTGCGCGCGCGTGCGTGCACGCGTGTGCATGCAGTGCCTGTGTATGCCAGTAGAGGGCATCAAATCCTATGTGGTTTGGAGTAATATGGGTACTGGAGATCAAACTTGAATCTTAAAAGAGAAGCAAATACTCTTAAGTGCTCTTAAGCTCTGAGCCATCTCTTCACTCCCTTCAAGCGACTTCTTAAACTCTCGCCTCACATGAAGAACAAGTGAAAATGAAGAAATCACAGAGAATGTTGAGGCAGAATAAGGCACCTTGGCTCATTCATAAACCTAAAATGTGTAACTATTAATAAAAGTAGAGTAGAGTAGAAAATTTGTGTGTGAGAGGCATGCTACTGTTCTGATATCTTATGTGCTCCTTCATTTAAAACTGTCAGTGGCACACAAGTGAATCCATCCCATGAACTCAGGAGGAATGCAACCACATGCAAGCCTTCCAGCTGTTTTTCATCAAGAATTGTAACATTTATTCTTGGAGGAAAAAATAACAGATGCATTTGGAGGGTGATGGTTCACTCAGTTCCTACAGCATAGGAGCTCAAATTTAATTTTCCAGTCTATAAGCATCTTGCAAAAGAGCTACAGAAAAAGAAGAAGAAGGAGGAGAAGAAAGAAAAAGAAGAAAAGAAAAGCATGAAGTTTTGCAAATTGAGATTGTAGAGTCCAGAGATAATCATAGTGATAATCCTTGTGGTCCAGGTCCCTCCATCTCACTCTTACCAGTAACTACTAGGATATTCTGCAGACACATGGCTTTACACTATATAAAGTGTAAAAGTATAAAAACATCTATAAAAACATCCCATCTACTTACACGGATGGTCTAGTTCTCCCCTTTTCCTTGGAGACCAATAAAAAATAAACAAACAACATAAAAATGGTGTGATACCTATAGAAGAACTTCTTATAAAATCCCTGACACAATCTTATTTGTTCAACAAGTGAAGTATTGGATATTAAGCTTTACTATTTCACGGATATTTAAACTTTACAGTGAGGATACTGAATGCCTGCTGACTATGGTAGGAATGCTCCTACTGTCTTCCATCAGAGTTCAATACACACAGTATGAGATACCTCAATGGAATAATGCTACCCGCCTGTTCTTAAATATTCACTGTTTACTTAATAAGAACTTGCAGACATTCCCAAGTGGTAAAGTCTTCACCAGTTCATGTGAGAGAGCATAGCTCGTGGCTGTCCTCTGCCTCCAGGTCTTCAGTTCATCTAGGAGTTTTGGATTCCACATTGACAGTATATTACAAATGATACCAGACCCAGCAGATCATATCAGATCTGTGCACTCAGATTAAAATGTTTTAGAAAGTGAAGAACGATTTCAGAATCTGAAGTTGGAGAGAAAACACAACTACCACCTGCACCTGGGTAATTCCCCAGCAATGAACATAAAGCTAACCACATTAAGTACAGTTAGACATTGCTGTACATCTGGGTACCTATTTGATTGATGACATGAATACTGACAGGCAGTTGCAATATGGAATCTAGTGTTTACACCCAAACAGCACATCAGTCATTTGGCCCAAATTTACCTTACTCCCACACAAACCTGGTGTCAGGCTCAATGTTCATTTTTGTAAATTATATTTTAAAAAAGAGAGCTCAACATTCAATTTAAGGAGTCCTTACTCATTTTTTTCTTTATGAGTAAAACTTGACTGCATATGCCAGACTATAGAAATCAAATATCCCCACAAGGTCTATGTGTGAACAGTTTTAAATCAGAAACCCTGGTGGGAGGGCCTTAGGTCATGGGGTTTTATGCTGAAGGAGGAATTGTGGGGCTCTGCCCTATTCCTCTTTCTCTCTTCCTTTCCAGTTTTGATAACCACATGCTAGTTCTTACTATGATGTGCTTCTTTGAACAACCCTGAAACCAATGGGGCCATTAGATCATAGACTGGAATCTCCAAAACTCTGAGCCAAAGGCAACCTTTTTTCTTGTAAGTTTATTGTCACAGGTATTCCATTATAGCAGCCAAGAGCTGATAATCTAAGACCTGAAGATGATTAAATGCTCAGTGAATTATTGAATTGCTTTCAGTGCTTATGTGAGACATTTACCTACGTCTCTCATACCAATCCTAATTTATTTCTGACTCTACCATGTGACCTGAGAAAGTCCACTTCTACTCTTCAGATTTTTTTCCTTGTTTTTCTCTCTGTAAATGTAAATTTGCCAGCTCCCCACTGATAGACCTTTCATTTCACTAATACTCTATGCCAGTTAGAAACATGGCTTGCAGATTTCCCTAATTCTTAAAAATCACATAAAAATGAAAAAAAAATATATTTGTCAGTAATTTCTTTTGAAAGATGAATGAATAAGGTAAAATCCCCTTTTTTCATGTCAGCATGCTACTCAGGACTTCATGAAGGACACAACAATAATATTTAATTGTAAAGTTGGTCACCACAAAGCTATAGAATAATTCTAAACTGACAAAATTAAAGAAATATGTTTTAATAAGGTTGTGCTTTTCAAAATATGGTTGAACTACATTCCCCCCCCCCAACAGACATGGTTATAAGGAGCTAATCCAGAGTGCAGATTCTCCTCTGCAGGAATTGAACTGAAAAGAATTGCAGAATGGTGTGGCTTGATCTTTGTGGACTTGTTGGACTTTTGTTAAAACTCTTTAACTCTTCACAAGTTGTGACAAGTGCCCGAGGAGGCCCAAGCAAGGCTACAGGAATGCAAAAGCAACACCAAGTTAACAATCCCAATGCAAACATGTCTGCATACAGAGGCAGGTTCACAATCCCAATGCAAACATATCTGCATACAGAGGCAGAGGCAGGGCACTGTTCCCTTCTCTCTGTTTTTTCAGCAGCAAATCGGCAGACATGTAGTTAGGGGTGGGAGAGGAGGACAGAAATGGGGCTGGGAAGAGTAAGTACCGGAAGGAAGCTGGGGCACAAGACTGCCAGAGATGAAGAGTGAAAATGATTGGAACCTTTTCATCTAACTTAGCCTGTTGAATAAGCCTCCTCTTCCCTCCTCCCTCCAGGCTTATAAGGTATCTATTGTCTGAGATACCATATAAACCATTGAGATGATTTATTTTCATCTTTCAAGACCCATAGTTGGATATTCCTCTAATTAAAAATGGTGACCATCACCTGAAAGATTTGTTTGTTTGTTTGTTTGTTTGTTTGTTTGGAGAGGGATCGACCTTATGAAAACACAAAATCCAAACTTGGGTTTGTTGAGTGAGGGAGGGGTTTTGTTTAAGTGACAATTTAAGACCAGGCAAGGCCTCTCTGCACTCACTTCCATATTCTCTATTATCTAAACACTCAATAATTCCAGAAACTTCAATCAGACTCTGACCAAAAAGAAACCACGCAGTTCTTGGGAGCGAATGATAATACCATCTGCTTCCATTCTTCCGTGGGCTCTTTCCAACAGCACAGGCCAGCACTCTCATTGCTTCCCTTATAATGATGGTGACACTGTAGACAGTTGAAGGGAAGCTGTCTGTGTTACCTGTCTTTTCCAAGTAGGCATAATCTGTCAAAATTGAAAAATCCTGAAGAATTTTCTCATTCAATCAATTGCATATGAATTCTACAAGTGAAACAAACAAACAAAATCCAGGTCTCTGCCCCGCCTTTCTGTGACCACTGGGAAGCCGTCAAACTCTTCCACAGGGCTGTGTTCGGGATGAGGCTTCTTGTTCACTCTCTTAAAGTCTATGGCACTTACTTTTAAACTAAATCTAAATCATCCCTAGAAATAGAAGCAACTGAGTTTCTGAGATTCCTATGCACAATGACTTATCAAATGGAAAGGGCTCTCCACATCCCTTGTGAATTACAACTCAGCCACAATGTTCAGGGCTAATGAAAAAGCAGCCCGTGTCGCATCATTTCCTTTCAGTTATGGTAACAACCAAGAGATGAGAATGAAGGTCAAATATTTTAAAACTCTTTGACATGGGGAAAATTAGCCAATAGGAAGGGAAAAAATATACACGCCAAATAATTCATTTCTGCAGATTTTTAACAATCAATATGGAACGCCATATGAGAGCTATGGCTCCAACAGTCTGTATCAATCAGGAAGATTGGCAGTGGCAAACGACACAGACCAATTTTTGTCATGCAACCACAGTCAGCTTTGCACTCTACATGTAACCAAGGCTCACTGTGGTACTTTCCCGACACACTACACAGTCCCTTCCAAGCTCTGATTCCAACACATCCAAGGGCTTCTCTGAACCAAACCTGACTGCAAACCTTTGGGGACTGGCACACAGTCTTCACAACGCTCCTTGTTTTCCTTCCAAGGGCTGCATCTTTAATACATTATATTGGGTTTTTCCCATCACACATGGAATGTGTGAAATTTCTAAACTCCTCCTCACTTATCTAAATGGAACGTTGGCAGCCAACAGTTAGCTGTTGGAGACTTGCTGAAAAAACGATCAAGCCCTATCTAGATATGATTGCAAGAAACATTGGTGCCAAGATAGAAATTTCAGTCCTCATCATACACAAAATCAATATGTATGCTTCACCCTTGAAAGAAAGCTACCTTGGAAATAATTAATAAAACATCAAAGGTGCAAGCAACTTCAAAAATCCACATGAGACCAAAATGTTGGAGGCAATTAAAAGAAATTACTAATTTATATAAAGCAATACTTCCCTTTGAAAGGTATTTTTTTCAGATGTAAATAAATATACACACACATAGACGGAGCAAAGGGAAGACTGAAATTAAGCTTCAAAACGGCACATTTAAAACGTTAACTTACTCAACAGTAATTCTGAATGCTACATTAAACACATAAACTTTAAATCCTTAAGAATAACATGGAAATACTTAAATAATATAAAAAATATAAAGAACTCTGAAAACTATATTTTTACTGAGTGGCAATGCAGAGGCTTATTATTAGGATTTAGAAAAGACAGTATGTTGAGGAAATTAGTCCTGCACACTATGGGGATAGCACTTTAAAAGTCATCTGTCAGAGGCATGTCACCCTCACAAGTCAACACTCATGTTGTGTCACCATATAATCAGTTCCTGCTTGGCGGTATAAATATGGATTTAAAAGAGATGACTAAGAAGCCACTGGTTATGGAGACTGGGGACAGTCTCAATCACAATCCAAGGAAGGTTAGTACTATAGTATGTGGGGCAGAGACACACTTGAAGAAGGACACTTCACAGAGGAGGCAACATTCATTTGCTTTTGAATATGAGCCATGGGTATTGAGGTTGAGGCTGTGCAAGGTATACAGGCTGCATAGAGTGCAGGTGGGGGCTCTGAAGGAAGAAGATGGATAATTTTCTAGTTTCTAGGTTCAGGTGTTCAGATGTCTTATTTAATCAGCTAGAAAGCATTGAAGGTTTTCTACCAGGAGGAAGACATAGAAGATTTAGATTTGCACACACACACGCACACACACACACACACACACACACACACACACACACACACACACACCTGTTGGAGGCAATTAAAAGAAATTACTAATTTGTATAGAGATGTCTCTTTGGAAGGTATTCATATGTGTGTGTGCATGCATGTGTGTGCGTGCATGTGTGTGTGTGTGTGTGTGTGTGTGTGTGTGTGTGTGTGTGTGTGT
>CAJQZJ010031946.1:5000078-5044626 GCA_907164525.1 Lophiomys imhausi
TGTGTGTGTGTGTGTGTGTGTGTGTGTGTGTGTGTGTGTGTATGTGTCTGTGTGTGTGCGCGTGCGTGTGTCTGTGTGTGTGTGCATGTGTCTGTGTGTGTGCGCGCGTGCGTGTGTGTGTCTGTGTGTGTGAGTGTGCGTGTGTCTGTGTGTGTCTGTCTGTATGTGTATGTGTATATGTGTGTGTGTGTGTCTGCGTCTGTGTCCCTAGGTTTCTGCAGGACTTTAACATGCTGTGAACAAATATTTAATAGGCAAATCTGATGGACCTAATTCTTTATCTGGGAAGAAATGGTATTGCAGCTGATCTATCATCTATCTATCTATCTATAATCTCTCTCTCTCTCTCTCTCTCTCTCTCTCTCTCTCTCTCTAAAAACAAGTCAATATTTCCAGAGAAATCTTAAACCCTTTAAAGGAGAATTTCATATGCTTTCATGTTTGTGGACAAGTTTGGGCCAGCTCAGCCCTAAATTATTAATAGTAATATTCCTGTGACTTGCGAGGGCATCAAAGTAAAATGCAATGATAAAATATAGAGAAATCACAAAATGCTCAATTTCTCTCTTTACCCTAGCTGATGGAGGAACCTTTGGAAGCAAAGTGGGACTCACTGGCTTCCCCCAGCTCCTCAAGCTCTCACTGCTGCAGAGCTGGGAATCAGAGAGGTGAGGTCTTTTCATCACTCTTTCCAAAAAAAAAAAAAAAAAAAGCTTAACGTCTGCGAAAAACTGACTTCATTTGATTTACTCTCCAAGACTGTTTTTTATTAAATATGTTTGACTGCTATCTCTAATTAAATGTAGAATTAATTTTGGCAAACTAACCACAGATGCAGTTTATGTTCAGTTTTATCAGACAGATTTATTTATAAGCTGTCAACTTCTTGAAAGACTTCATTTTGGAGCAGTTTTAAATTGCTAACAGTAGCTGTAAATGGGGCTACTGTTCTCTGGAACACTAAAGGAAAAGCAAGCTATAAATGTCCACTCCATCTGTGAGGAATCATAAAACAATCACATTCCTTTATTTTTTTTTCCTTCGTAGGACCTTTATTAAATTAGTTCAACTCAATTAAAAATAACTTCAAAAACATTTCGGGCCTTTTGTTTCATGGAATAGTTGGAACTCTGGGCACGGAACGCCACCCTTTTAACTAATCCCTTTTACTAAACGGAGGAGAATGGCAGTATTGTGACTTCAGACAGTGCCTTCAAGGGTCTCTACTGTACCGAATTGAGGTCACTGCAAGACAATGCCCAACACCCAGTCTCCATTCAAACATTCTTCACAACTCTATCAAACGTGTCTTTCTTCCCCTTGGCCCGCTTTCTCCCATGGCAGACTCAGAGGACAATGGAAAGGCCCCCAGCACCATCTATGGTTACCATATTTGCACATGACAAAGTCCATTCTTCCTGGTTTGCTAACACCCTCCCACCCCCTCAACCCTTTACAAAGAATGAACCCTGCAAGAGACTTTCCCACCATTACTGTTATTCAGACATCTTTGGTATCTAATGTGTTGTTCCAGGGCTGGTACCTGACATTTGAGAAGCTCATTTGCTATTTCGGGAGACTGAGTAATGGAGCAGAGAATTAAATACAGTCCCACTGTAGCCAGCCTAGGCACAATGGAGCATGAGCCTTAGCCTAAGGCAAAGACAAATGGCACAATAGGAACCATTACACCTTGTACTGGAGTTAGTATCATCAGGACCATAAAGTGTACTGTGTGCCCATGCACCACCATGCCCTGCCCCACGAGTACTGTTTACTTTTACTTTCGAGTTTTTATAGCTACAGCTACAAACAAAACAAAATCAATGGCTGTAAATTTTTTTCTCACCAGAGTTATTCCTCCAAAGGAAGAAAGAAGTTGTACTCACAGCATCTGCCTCCAAAGAGCAAGAAGGAACACACAAACACAAGCAGCATCGTCAGGTCATTAGGATGAAGATTTTTATTTTAATTAAGAAGGGGATCTGCAGGACAATTAGCGAGATATGATATTCTCTGAAAGAAACAGTGTCCTTATTGAGAAATGCCATCCAAGTCAGAATGGGGCACTTGGAGACTTGCTTCTGTGGGTTTCTATAGTTAATGAGAAGAGAAATAGGAAGAAAATGGAAATATCTCACCTGAAATGCAAAAACAGAAGTTCTCCTTAGCTTTTGTGTGGTCTTCACTTTTCCTATCTCTCATTCTTCTCCTTTCAGGTTACACACATCTGTGCCACTGAGATCTCGAGCAGGTAACCTTTGTGCCTTTGATATGCCTCCTATGCTCTTTCTCCAGTTATTCTGAGACATTAATTACTAGGGCCATGTCCCATCTTTGATTTTTATCAATATCTAATCATATGATTGATGATGTTGCAGCGAATTTGCAGTTCTGTGGAACGGTCACACCAGCATACACATCAGCACACACACATACTGAGCACCAAGTTTGCACCCAGTGTCTGTCCTCCAACTATATGCAACAGCTGTGGTTCACAGTACAGAACACAATACACCCCCCCCCTCAAAGCAACTTAGAATGTTCTGGAAAGATACACAATCAAAGAATTGCGGTTTTACGGTGTGAAGGACTGTAGAAGCTCAAACACTTTAACACTGCGTTTGAGCTTAATTCCAAAACACAAAAGAGCAAAACTGTAGGAGGCACTGTAAGGACATCTTGCTGATTATCTACTCTCAACCCCAACAGATCACAAAGAGTCTTGTGGAGATGAAGAAAGAAGTTACCATTGGGCCAAGGTCTGGGAAAGAGTACATGTAGACGTGCAGTTCTCAAAAATCAGATGTGAATGCATAAAAGATTACAACATGGAAGAAGTAGTGGCCCACTTTGTTTCTAGTGAGGTGATTTATCCGGTATCCAAGCAAGGGGAGGTTAGGAAACCTCGCCTGAGGTTATGTGTGCTTAGCTGGTCTTTAAGTGCTATCCTTAAGTACACTTGATTGGCAGAAAGGAATAAGAACCAAAAAATAAGTCTGCTTCAGGATGTTGCCAGAGAAGAGATATAGATACATTGTTCTCTCTTAAAAAGAAAGGAGAAAAGTGTTAAAGAGGAACATATCTGTGTGGTACAGAAACCAGGCATAGGAGCCAAGAAGAGGACAGGAGTTGATTTGATCTCAAGATGCCAAGCATGGCTGTATCTGCACCATTTAGACATGTGGAACTATCAACCAAAGACACCCATGTGACACTTGGTCTAAAAATGGGGATATAGATGAGCTGAGAGTGGGGCAGCTTGGTTTGTGTGTACATTCAGGAAACAGAAGGTACAGGTCAATAAAAGGATTATGCAAAACACTCCCCCAAGATTGTGGGCTTGTAACACTATAGACAGAATGTGAACCTCCAGTTGTCTGTCGCAATGAGATCACCAGAGCGATTGAGTGATCAAGTGAGTCTTCAGGAGGTTTCTAAGTCATGATGAAGGAATCCCCTATGGATGGGACTCAGGTCCTTAAATAATTTCTTCTTTAATCTGGTTTGAAAGGTAATACTTTATATATTGTCAAAAAAACCAAATTTGCTCCAGGAAAAATATTACCTGACCCCCCCCCAAAAAAGGTAATTGTCCCAGAGTTAGGATTAGGGCAGGGCTCTGTTCTTATCTTTCCAGGAGATTTAAAGCATCCGTTCAAGGAATCCAGGGACAACTGGACAACGGAAACCTCAGCAGAAAACAGATCAGACACCAAAGAAGACGAGTGGCCCAGATGATCCAGCCTTGCAGACTTCTTCAATAGCAGTTTCCTCAAAAGTCTACAACCACAACAACTCAAAATCGCTAAGATCGTTCAGCTCCACAGACTACTCCAGCCAGATCTTCAGTAAAGCTCTGAAGATCAGCTTCTGTCTATGAACTTCTTAGGACATCTAAATAGCTGAGCACAAAAGGACTGAACATCAAATGATTCTATTAACATTTTTAACCATTTTTCCATTCTTATTTGGGCCCCAAACAGGTTTACTACGTCCCAAATCAGCAGGAAGTCATTTTAAGAGAACAACGTCCCATCCCCAGAAGGTGGGGAGGGTGTTCCCCCCACTTTGGTTATTTGATAGATAATAGAAAATTTTGTTATTTAGGGGAAAAGACTACAAGCTGTTAAATGGTCTTGTTAAATGGGTTTTGGAGGTTAGACCCAGGGACTTCTCTCTTTTTCTTTTCTGTATCCTCCTTTCTCTCCTATATAGGAGTGAACAGACTTGAGAAAAATGGGACATAGACATAGTATAGGAAAGATCAAGAAAAAAGGACAGATTATTGAATATAGCCTTATACCTTTGTATATTGATACAAAATTAAGATTATATTTGGCCACAATGGTATTGACCCTTGTATATTAATGTAAAATTAAGATTGTATTGGGCTACATCGGTATTGATCTTTGTATATTGATACAAAATTAAGATTATATTTGGCCACATTGGTATTGATCTTTGTATATTGATACAAAATTAAGGGTAATGCTTCTTAAAGGTATTGTTCGTAGTAATACTTAAAAATGAAATGTCAAGTTTTGACCTCTCGCTACCAACCGACATAAACTGTTTAGGATAATTAAGAAACGGAAACTAATAGTCATGAAAACGTGTCATTTTGTTAGTTACTATGACAGTCTATCACAGTTATTTTCTAAGCTACTCAGAAATCAAGTTGCTAAGAAACAAGCAATATTTGCTTATCTAAATATAAGAGATAGATATGGCATCTTCAAAAACCTCAAGAGATCTGCAGAATATGGCATTCAAAGATGTTTTCTTAACTTAAGATTTTCTGATATCGAGACATGTCAGCTCCTGGCAGCACACCCTATTCTACTCCAAGTAGAAGATGAGCATTGAAGAATCTCCAGTGGGAGTTGATTGAATTGGTGGTAAGCTGTTCTCTTGGCAAGAAAAACCCCTTGCTTCAACTGTAGACAGACTTCTGTCCACAAAGGACAAAACTTGGAAGCAGATAAGTCGACAGCCTGGCTCTGCCAAGACAGGGTAGGTAAGTCCTTCATAATTCCTGCTCTACAATCAATGTCTGTCAGAGAAATGGGGCCAAATGGCTGAAGATTGATGCTGTAATGGATGGAGAGAAAATGGGAACTGTCCAGGCAGCCACTGGTATGTCATTTTTTAGTTTTGGAACCTGCAGGCCCTGCACTTCCTATATAATCAGATATATTCATCCCTCTCAGGTCTCTGAGGTGGTTGAAGAATAGATAGCTAGAGTCTCATAGTTAAATTTTGAGTTGTTTAGGAATCAAGAGGGTGTTCTGGATCTAAGAAGATATTTTTAAAATTATGAGGCAAGTTAGTATGAAAGCTGAGTTAGATATAGAACTTTAAACTCATGGAGATGGTTAGATAGTAGAATGTTAAAGTCAGGTGCCAAATACATATGGACTGGACATTGGGAATGTATGCTAAGCCATATAACTTTTATAATTGTGGCCTATTTATTTCTGTTGTTTTGTATTGTATTTATAGTTATAAGAAAAAGAAGCATTTTTTGGACTGAAAGGGAGAGCTGTTGGGGGGAAAAAAGAAATACCTTAAACTTAAAAGAAAAAGAAGGAAAGAGGATGGGGGGATTGAGGGAGAGGAGGGTGGAAGGGTGGGACTGGAGGGGGGAGTAGGGAGGGGATTGTGATTGAGATGTAACTTGAAGAAATAAAAAATAAATTATTAAAAAAAAGAAAGGTAGCAAGCAACAAGACACCATCCTGGAAACAGAGCAGCCCACTCCTGCACCTGATATTGACCTTGGTTGCACCTTTATCTTGAAATGCAGGCCCTGGATTAGTCACATTTTTTTTTTCATGACTGTGAGAAAATATCCAATAAAAACAACTTAGGGAGGAAGATCTGTGGTGCTTGTTCACTGTGGACACAGCCCATCATGGAGGTGATGTCATTGTTACAAAAGTGAAATGGCCTCTGCTTTCAGAAAGCCAACAGGAAGTGGGACTGGATGAGAACCAAGCCCTGCCCCATGGAGCCACATCCCCCAAGAAGGCTCCACCACTTCAAGGTCTCATAGTTTCCCAAACTGTACCACCACCAAGTGTTCAAACACATGAGCCTGTGGGGAGGAACATTCCACACTGGAAGACACTGATTTCCAAATAGGAAGAAACACATTTCTGTAATTTATGAATTGCCTAGTCTCTGCTGTTCTAGCAGATTAATGCAAAACTCCTGATTACTTATTTTGTTTTTTATTATTTCTTAATGAAAGCCTTCATTAATCCCATCATCTTTTTAACTATTTATTATTTACTTATACACATGTATGTGTGTAGGTGCATATGCAAGTGGGTGTCTGCAGAGATCAGATTTTCACTTAAATTAGTTGCTTGACATATTTTATTTGTCTCTACATTATGTGGGAAAAGACTAGGAATAAAAGGCATGGGATCACAGGCATCTGTGAGAGACTGATGGATGTGATAGGAACCAACTCTCATCCTCTGAAGGAGCTCTGAGGAGCCTGCATCACTGAGCCATCTTTCCAGCCGCTCTTCCTGCAATTCCTCAGGGGGATTTTCACTTAAATCAGTTGCTTGACATATTTTATTTGTAACTACATTATGTGAGAAAAGACTAGGAATAAAATATCAAGATAGTAAATTTCCCTTCGAGTCTCTCTGAACCCCACCAGTCCCAGTTGTGATAGCACCATTATTCAATGACCTTGACTTCAGACATGTTCCTATTCACACAATTTCTGTCTACAACTCCAGTACAAACTCAGAAAGATCAGTTGTCCCCACACTGTTCGCTTGGCTTTTGTTGATTTTGGTTTATTACTTGGTTCTGAGGTCCTCATGTAGCCTGGACTGGACTTGAACTCCTGATTCTCTTGCCATCATCTCCCAAGGGCTTTGTCCTTTTTATTGTAGTTCTGTTGTTGTGAGCCCTGCCATATCAATGTTTATTCCCCATTAATTACTCTAAATGCTAAATCTTACCTACAATCATCTTTTGCCCATGGATGAGCTTTCCATGACAAAAAGGAGCTTTGAGATAATTATATTCATGTAACGGGTTAGAATTAGTAAGGACTCTTCAGAGGCATGCAGATCAGCCTGGCACACAGCAAGCACATAGTTTTGGGTAACCATTGAGAGAATATTCTGAAGGTCTGGGAATCCCAAGAGATGGGATGGAAATTTTTTGTTATATAATACGTTATACATTGTGATTGTTTGTTTTTGTCTAGGATGAATGGATATGTAATGAATGGATGTAAGGGTTGGATTGGTAATGATGAAGAAATAGTAAAATAAGGGATGGATTTAGGATCTCTTTCTTCCTTTCTCTCTTTTTTTCTACTTCTATATTATTAAAAAATAACTAAAATGTAAGGCTATTTTGAATATATTAATATATTAATAGAAATCTAAGATTATTTTGTTTATATTAGTAGAAATTTAAAGTTATTATATATATTAATAGGAATTTAAGAATAAATACAGGATTATTTCATATATGATAGAAATTTAAGGTTATTTTTCATATTGGTAGGAATATAAAATTATTTTGTTTAAATCTTGCTTTAATATATTTTGATTGTCAAAAGATGTAAATACTACTTCTATGTATTGATAAAAAATTTATAGTTATTGTTTATGTATTATACATGAGCAATTCATTTACATTATATATGTAATTCTTATAATTATTCTTATTGTAGATATATATTAGTATTAGAGGAAAAATTGTTATTTTACAAAAAAGGGAAATGTAATGGGCTAGAATTAGTAAGGACTCTTCAAGGGCCTTCAGATCAGCCTGGCACCTGGCAGAACATAGTTCTGGGTAACCAATGAGAGGGCACTCTGAAGGCCTGGGGATCTGAAAAAAGCTGGTAGCTTGGCATTGCTTGGACGCTGGAGGGATTTGGGCCTGAGATGGGTGGAGCCCAGTTGAGAAATGTGGACAGTACATTGTTGACGGGTCATGGCTGAAAAGCCCCAGAGCCCCAGAAAACATCAGAAACTGAGAGAGTTCATGAGAGCCCTAGAGTCTGCCAAGGACTGCAAGACCCTAGATAAGGTAGAGAGCTCCACATGGATATCTCTCTCTCTCTCTCTCTCTCTCTCTCTCTCTCTCTCTCACCCCCACAAACATAAGAGTCAGGGGTGCTCTTGGGAGACTAGAAATGGTAACAGACATATGCCATCTGCCCTGAGGCCATGCTAATATAGCACACAAGTCCTGAGGCAAAGAAGGGAATTCCAAGCCACAGAGATTGACGATGGCAGTGGAAGCCAAGAGGCCTAAGGTACTCTGACAAATGAGTGAAGCATGCAGTGAACTCAGGCTGAGCAGACTGTAGGAAGTTGGGATTGGCTGATACTACAACAAGAGGAGCAAAGTAACTGTGAGGAAACCTCAGAGATAGAGGCTACATCTCAGAGGAGACTGTGTAGATAATCCCTGTTGAAGAAGCCAGGGAACTGCTATAGGCCTTAAAGCCTGGCCCGTGAACCATGCACAGGCCGAGGAGGCTATGGAACTGACTGTGCAAACCTGCAAAGCTAGCCCCAGAGGAAGCTGAGCAAAGTTGAAGATAACTTTGTCGTGATTACCAGAGCCAGACTGCTAACCAAGATGCCCACATGGACCTAAGATAAAAAATTTTAATACCCTTTCAAGAAAATTAAAATAGCATTGGTTAGGTGTTCTTAGGTATTAAGCGTTTATAGGTGTTTTATAAATGTTTATTAAATATTAATAAAAATATTTTATGTAAAAATTTTCTGTTGCACGTTCATGTAAACATTTGGATATCAGCCTTACTTGCTGTCCCGCAACACCTGGAGGAAGAGCCACCACTGCACACTCAGAAACACTCTGAGGAGCTCGGACTCTCTTAAGATCTATAGAGATCAGCTAGGAAATCGAGAGCACTCTTCAGACTTAAGATGACAAAAGCAGCTGACATAGAAAACCTTAACTATTTTGCACAATGTGGTATTTAAATAAGAATGCCCCACCATAGGCTCATATATTTGAATGCTTAGTTACCCCTCCCAAGAGCAAGAGCGGAACTCTTTGAAGGGATTAGAAGGATTAGGAGATAAGGAGGTCCTTTTTGGAGGACTTGTATCACTGGGGATAGGCTTTGAGGTTTCAAAAGCACATGCCAGACCCTCCTGCCCCTGCCAGCCTATGAATAAGGATATAGCTTTCAGCTATTTCTCTAGCACCACACCTGCCTGTTACAATGTTCCCTACCACAATGATAGTGGACTAGGCCGTAAAATTTTAAGCTGGCCCCTTGTTAAATCTTTTCCTACAAAAAGTTGCCTTGATCATGGTGTCTCTTCACAGTAACAGAACAGTGACTAAGACACACAGCAACTATGTACAAATGACAACAAAGGCTGGTTCCACTGACCTTACAGGCAAAAGTAGGGCCAGCTCCAGAACAAAGCTCTTGTGGACCACAGTTCACTGATTTAAAAGGCTCCTTCAGGCCGTGGAAAGTACATGCACAGTGTGAGGTTCCTACTGTAACCATCGCATGTGGTCTGGACATGCTCCCTCACTCAGTTCCTGCAGGGCACTGCATATTGCGCAAAAAACCACTGGTCTGTTTCTTAGAGGTAAACCATGCAGATAGCCCTTATTCTCCACCTTAACGAGTTCCCGTAGGCATTGATCATTATATTATGATTTAACCTATCCTGACCAAATTTACATGAGGTTAATTGTTTGGCAATAGTATGCACGCGAGTTAATGGTTGTAGGTAGCATAGAATAAACCTCCAATTTCTCTGTGAAGCTGCTTTATACTACATGGACTAAGGAGAAAACCAGATATAATAGGAATGGTCTCAAATGTTCACAGCTGGAAGAAGAAAACATTTTTCATTTTGAAAAGCACACTCATGGTCGTCTGCTGAAGCAGAAATTTTTACTAAAAATGGTCAAAGACATCAACTCCAAAAGTTTCTCTATCCTCTGCCCTCCCCTCATCAAATAAAAACTTACTAATCACCTTAAATGAGTTAAGCCATATCCCCAGGTAACACAAACATTGTAAGTAGTCCACATAGATAAACAAGAATATACTGCACCACATCATACTTAGTACTAAAACACCCCTTAAAGTGCCTCTTAAGCTCTTTTTTCCAAATCAAGTTTTCTTTTTAGCACTAAAGAAAGCCAAGAGTATTCAAAATGCTTTGTCAAATGTTCTACCTGTTCCTATGTGTCCTGTGGAAGCCTTACTAAACATATTCGGTTGTTAAGAGAGGGAATGTGTGTTCCATGGCTTTCATTGTCAAAAAACTCTCAGAGTTTGAGACACTTGAGATTGGAAATAACTGAAAAGTCTGTAGTGGGAATAATCAGTGCAGACTGCCAGCAATATGTACCCTTGGATTTTATTTCCTGTAAGAAATGATCATAGAAACAACTCAGGGTACAGTGACTGGTGCTGGAATGCCTGGGAAACTCCTACCAGAATGGGAGATCCATATACTTGTTTGTTAAGTAACCCTAAAGCTACAGACTCTGGACTGTAGAATTTTTGCAAGCACAGAAAGGGGAAGAGAGACAAGGAGAAGGGAAAGAGAAAGATGAGGAGAAGAAAGAGCAGGAGGAAGAAGAGGAGAACGAGGGAGAAAGGCAGAGGGAAGAAGGGGGTTCAAAGATAAGACAGCACATGTCACCCTATAAATTAGTCATCATGTCCAAGTGCAGGCCAGGTGAGGTAGTTCTCCAAACTCAGTGGACAGAGACGCTCATCCTCATCATGTCTGATGACTTCAGAGTATTTGTGAGAATGCCAATCAGAGTTCCAAGGTCCCTCAGCAAAATGGCACACAATTGTGTATTTTTGCAAATAAATAAATAATTGAATCACCCTTTTTTTCTTAATGTTTTCAACACACATTTAAATAAGTCAGTGCTAAGAACTTCTGCATATATCTTCACATGTTGGACACTACTCAGGCAATACCTACATACAAAGCATGCCTGTAAAGACCATCAGATGAGTGGCCCCTTTCTACATTTATATAGCGTAAATCTTATAGCACATGTGAGACAATATTCACAGGTCATCTTACTTTTTAATGATACAACCCATGGCAATAATTACTGTTTCAGAAATTTCTGAGTTTTAATCACTTGGGGGTGAAGTATGTGAACAGACAAGGTCACGTTAACAAATTGTCAAGGCAAGATGCTGCATTTCCCTCACAGACCCCACTGTCCCCTGCATTCTAAAGTGTCATAGGGAACAGAGACAGCCTTCTGTTTGCTGCTCACCTCTCCTTCTGATGTCCCCTTCCCTGCTTATTCATGGGGTGAAGCCAAGTGGCTGCACTGCCTATCAATGTCAGGCAGGCAGCCTTCCCTGGCTCTGAAGAAATGAGTATCTACTCAGGGAAGGGGAGTGAACGGATCCCCAGTCTGATTGGACCAGAGAGGGTTGCAGCTGAGAACAAACACAGGAAAGGCAATTGTGACTGCTGTGCAAGGTTTACTGCTGTACAGCAGCCCAGAAACAAGCCCCCAACTCCTGGTACCCCATTCCTCACAAACCAGGGTATTCATTGTCTGGTCACTGGGCTTGATATACAGATGCTGCCTAGCATGTATGCATAGTCCTCTCCTCTGGGAACACATTCCCATTGTTTTTCTGTTGGAAATCTTCCATTGAAGACTCTGAAAGGGGTCAGTATTTAAACATAGATTTTTCTCTAAATATTCATAATTCATACCTTCAATCCATATGAATTAGATACAACAACAAAACAGCTCTTATGGTCTTTCTCTCCCATTCAAACTTACTTGGTCTCCAGTGCAGCCAAGAAGGCTCTGTGGTCCCTCTATCATTCTGAAGGTTGAGCTTCTGCTGATAACCCACAATGTGCTGGAACACCTTGGAGAGACCCTCCTACTTCCTCTGACCAATAGGGTCAGAATTAGTGCCTCTTTTATAGTTTAGAAATATTAAATGTACAGATATGCCTTTTCATAACTCCCCCTTTATAAACTCAGGAATATTGTCAACACCAGCCTCCTGCATATAAACAATTTGCTCCTACATATCTTTTCAAATCAACCAAGAAATGAGAGCTGAATGTGGAGGTTCATGCCTTTAATTCCAGAACTTGAAAGACTGAGCAAGAAGATTGCCATGCGTTCATAGCCAGCACGGGCTACTCAGTGAGACCTTTTGCTTAAAAGAAAAGAGTGAGAATAAATTTTAGGGAGGACATTAATTTAGAACACTGGCTTCTCCCTATTTTCTGTAATTAACGGCTATTTAACAATCGGTCTTAACTGTCTGTGTGGTTATTTATGAATATCATAGTAAGTTTTTACTTGTATAAGGGAAATCTGCTATCAACTGCTACCCTTTTGAAAGGTGGTGGATTGTAGTTTATGAAGAAATGGAATAACAAACCTTCCCAAACTCAAGAAAGATAACTAACTACTAGTTGGTGAATAGTGGGACCAGGTGGAAGAAGTCTGCAGTATTTGCTTATGAGAAATCTATGTGGATAATCTGGAGATCTGTTACGAATGAAGAACTACCCGGTGCATAGTCTTTTATGTTCATGAAGATGTCTCTAGCCTACTTCTGTCTCCCACCCTCCTATTCCCATCCTTCGGTCTCCAAATGAATACAGCTAAGGGCCCATATGCAAATACTTAGTGTATTATGTTGGTCATAACATAACATGGTGTATGTTGACCAACATAAAACAGAGATGTCCTGTCACATCCAGTCTTATAGTCTAAGTCCAACACCAAAGGGCTGCAGTGTGGTTGTTGCAGCCAGCAGAGTGGCTCTCACACAAGCATGAGATGCTGAGTCCTGATGCCCACAACTATGTAAAAATCTGGGCCCATAGTGCATGCCTACCATCCCAGTGTGGAGGTCACGGAAATGGGAAGATATGCAGACGCCAAACTGGTGAGCTCCAGGCTCAATGAGAGACACTGTCTCTAAAAAAGGTAGAAATGAATGGGACGACAAGGATGTGGACCTCTGGCCTCCATATTCAGGATACATATGTGTGTGCATATACTTTGCATACAGATGCACAAACAAAATAATAGACAAATAAGCAAATCAGAGGTCCTCAGGCTTCTGGACCTTAACACACTGGCGGTATGTCCAATGACATCCATCATTTTTAATTTGGAAGAGACTTCGAAAGGACTACTAACTTTCTGTATTGTCCTTTAGATGCCACCTCATAAGATGGTTGTCTCCAAACACTGAGAATCATCTCCAGACTACTTATGACTGGAACAGAATGATTCACTACTACTTTTTATGCTTGCAAAACCTACAATAAAACTACGGATGACTCGTTAAAGAACAAGCTTATAGATAACACAAGTCATCCACTCCTGACTGAAGATGAAAATACTGCTCTTCCTCCTCCAAAGAAGTCAGTAATAGCACCATGTAAAAATATCCCTACATTTTTCAGAGTATAAATATATTAGCAAAGTTGGAAGATAAGAGAAATGCTGCATCTAGCTGATCACAGAGCCCTTATTTTAGTCTTTGCTTTGAACAAACTCCCTGCCCCCTCCATAGAAGAGAGCAGATTTTTCTGTTCAATCCTAAAAAACAAAGAAGGACTGCGACTCCCCTCCCCCAGCCACTCTATACAGTCATAGGACCCATCTGCATCACCGTCAGCTTTACCAATGACAGCTTTGCCAACTCTTCTACAAATTGATAGATTGGAAAGCCTGGCATGAAAACGTTCATGCCCTGCCATTCTGAAGAATAAGCTCTAAGTTTGAGATTTATACGGGAATATTAGGGCCTTCTATATGGCTGTACATATGTGCAGCTTCATATATTTTGCTCAAAGAAGTAACTGAACCAAATGGAAAGATTCAATTTGTGTAAAATTATTTTTTGTGCTAAACCACAGAGTGATATTGTCATCTTTGATAAATGTGGGAAATTGAGGCACAGAAGTACCCACTAGGTGATAAGCAAACAGCATATGACAAAGAGTGAGTGACTGGGACAATGCCCAAACCTTATGTGCCTCCTTCACTGCTCTAAACACCAGATTGCCAGAGATTCCTCCTAGGAAACCTGACAGAAGAGACCTGAGACACTAGAGTGAATCAAAGACGGACTCAGAGCATGGAGCTCACACTCCTATACTTCTTTCTTCCTTAGGGCTTGTTACTTCCACAGGCATTTAGAATGATGGAAGTATTACAGTGCCTTCCTAGTGTCCTTTATTTTCTCAGTTATTGTACAACTTCTGCCTAATAAGAATTATAAAGCAGCATATAAGTTATATGTCTTCAGCTAAAGAAACTGATATATGAGATCGGACAGAGCAAGTTCAGAAAAATGACACATATTTCCCAAATAGATGGATTTCTACTAAGTATTCTATATTAGTAACGGAGTCATAACATTTGATTAAAAACATCTTAACTCTAGCAGGGAGTGGTGGCATGTGTTTATAATCCCAGCGCTGGTGAGGTGGAACAGGAAGATCAGAATTCAAAGTCATTCTCAGCTACACAGTGAATTGAAGCCAACCTGGACTACATGAGAACCCCTCCCCTTAAGAACAAAAGCAAAATGAGCTGAAAACTCCAGAAAATGGGGCTGACTCCAATTTCTAAACATGCATTTTACTAGGGCTAGGATGGAGCTTAGTGGTAAAGCACTTGCCAATTGTAGTCAAGGCCCTGAGTTGCAGCAAGGGATAAAGGTATCATATTCAAAATCTTGTGGAAATAACTTTCCTTTCTTTTCATTTAATTGGGTCATGGTTTTACAAACAGCAGGCCTGCTGCTGCCAACTGTACTTTGTAAACAATTAACTTCAGAAGCAGTGGAAGTGAGGACTTGCCTCACTTTGCAATGATAGTTAATCAAAGGAACAGAGTCTACACGACCATCAGGGTACCCCACAACTGCAAAGTGCTCACTCCCCACAAATGGTCAAAGATTAGTGACTAGATTTCCCCAATAAAATGGATAGGAAGGTAGGTAGGAAAATAGAGAGAAGACAGAGAGACAGACAGACAGACAGACAGACAGACAGATGATGTATACATACATAGAGAGATGACAGATTGATTGGCAGATATAATCAGCATGTAGAACAACAATAAGATATTAGTACAGCTGCTAATTTTTTCATAGTCTATCCTATAGTTAAGGAATCCCTTCAATGAACAAATATATGGAAATAGTAGACAAATTCAAATGTATGAATTAAATGTGTTTTATTTTCTTGGGTTAAAATATAGTAAAACTTTGGGCATAATTCACTCTAATTAGAGGTTCATAGTGTATGTTGAACAACATAAAACAGAGATGGCCTGTCACATCGAGTCTTAGCAGGAGATAGTAAGGAGGAGATATTCAAAACCACAAACTACATGACTTTGAAGCCTCTGAACTAGATCTCAGAGAACTTGGGGAGGTGGGCATAGGGAGACACATAGAACCCCTGGAAAGGGGGCTCTTTTTAGTTTTCAAGATGGTAGAGAGGTCTTGACATCCTTGGAAAACTCAAGACACTCTTCGCACAAGCACTAAGCTGCTGCATTTCTTGTCTTTACTTTCACCTAAATTCCAGTGCAACATTTGATAAACAGCTCAAGTGGATTCATAACTATGTTTCCTTGTGACAAAGCTCTACAAGAAACTGTAATTCCTCAAAACCGTAAGATGTCTAAGGGAACACAGGTGGGTCTGGACATCATAGGTCATGCATTTAATATGACATGTACTAAAGACAAACTACAGTGTGAGTGAAGCCCAACTCTATGCATAAATCAACGGTGGTGTGTTATGTTAACAACAACGTGTTGTAGTTAAAGCTGAAACGCAGGATTTGAAAACTGGGACATTTCTACATTTAGAAGACAACAACTTCAATAAAAACTACAAATATGGAATATTATTAAATAACAGATTCTCATGAAGTACATCTGTAACCAGGTGATAAAAAATAAAAGGCTGAATCCACTTAGAGAACCCAAGCTCAAGCTAAGGCTGAACTCATCTTTTATTGCTCGGTGTTGACACATGAGAAGCTATCTTGGCACGGAGACTTAGTTATGTCCTTCAGGGACAGCTTGCCTTGCTCCTTCATCGTTGCTATTCATCTCATTTGTTCAACGTGAGCTCCCTGAGTGACTTACTGCTCTATGAAATCAGACTATTAACTCCATTCTACATATTGTTTACCATCTAAGCCTCTGCTTGAATGGGTTTGAAGCTTCACAGGGTGTGGCATAAGAAAACTACTCATTATGATAGGGGACTCTTCCCCACAATAAGTCAAATAGGACTCCTTAAAATGTTAAGGTTCCTCCCATAAACATTGAGACTAAGTGGCTTCTCCACAGAGTTCAGGCAGGAGTAAGCTGAGTGTGAATAGCAGACAGTGTGTGGTCTGAACTTGAACCCTGCCTCTCAGGAATGTTTCTACATCTGAACTTAAACATGCCAGTCATTCCCTGTAGAAACAAAAAAATGATGATGGGTATTCACTCCTAAGACAGGCATATTTGGAGAAGGTGCAGACTGAGTAGTTGGCAGCATCCCTCCCACCTGCATCCTCTGTGATGTCTGCTGAATGACAGGAAGTCAACCTTCAGGCAGGAGAACAATGTAGCTCATAGGAGCAGAGCTTGGGCTCTGTGTAGAACACACTATGGATTTATTTCCAGAGGCGGCTTATAGCAAGTCATGGTACTTGAACTAAGAAATTCTAGTTGCTTTGAAATCTAACTGCAGACATAGTAACCATCCTGTATTCCCACAAGTAGCACTATAAGCAAATATTTTTCTTTTAAAATTATTCTGCAAACATGCTGTGTCTTTATGGAATGTGTGATGATCAATGTTATCCTTATTTTAGAACTTTTAAAAATACTCATTGATGCAAGTCATTTGATCAATTATCAATCCTTCCTTATCGGGTCAATTAAATCAGTTCATCAGTGAACTAGCTAGTCTCTGTACAGTAAATACCTTTTCTATATCCTTTCAAATTCCATCTGAAAGGAATGTTATGTCAAAAGAATTTAATATTTCTACACTGAACATCATATTTTAATGTTTATATTGATTCCTGTTACCTTAGTTTATTCATTTGCACTGTCTATTGAACAAACCTCCTAGCTCAGTTTTTTATCTCTTGATTCTGTTTCTGATATTCATTGCTTTTCCCACACTAAATGAGGTAATAGCTGCCTCTCTGTCCTGGAGAAGTCCTGGAAGTGGAGAGACTGCTTCCATCACGTGTGTGACTTAATTCCTAGTAGGTAACAAGTCGCTATCCAAAGCAGCCACACCACTTTCTCCTGTCATGAAGACTATAGGAGAGTTCACATTGTTCTTGGCCAAGACTCACCCCATCTCATCAGGTACTCACACGAGGCAGCTTCATGAGTCTGCAAGAAGTGTCATTTCAATTCAAACTGTATCATACGTCACTTTTTTGATATTTATGTTACCCCCTCTTTCTCCTTTTTCTCCTCCTGTAGAATGTCTGTCTATTTGCCGTTTTACTATTGTCTTTCAGAAACTGCAAACTGAAGGACTATGGATTATTTTACATTTGGTTTACTCTTATCTATTGAAACAGTGTCTCACTGTGTAATGTCGAAGAGGCCAAACCTACAACTGACCTGGAATTCACCACATGGCCTGGGATGGCCTGGAACTGGCAGATGTCTTTTTTTCCCAAGTCTCCCAAGAACCCAGGACTACACCCACCACACCCTGTGGACATTAAGTTTTAAGCATTTAACCTTCCGTGATTTTCCAACCATCCCACTTCTAGCCCTAGGTCATTTTGCTGTTTCTTCAGTGACATCTTTTGGGGTGTTTAATGACTCCAAATCTGCTAACCTTTTCCTTTATAAAAATCTTTCCTTCATCTGAGGTCAGGAAAATCTGCTTTTTTGACAGGCTTTTTTTACATGTTTCCTTTTCACGTTGAGGGTTCTGAGCCACCTGGAATTTATCCTGTCACCAGGGTCTATTTTTATTTTATGTCCATATGGGTAACCAATTGTCCAACACCATGTCCTGAAGAGACCAAACTTTCCCTGCTGCCGTTTGATGGCAGAACTGTTAGGGATGCCGCAGTATGTGAAATTAACTGTTTCTGGAATGGTGCTCTTCCACACCCAGGGGCTCCATGAGAGATACATTTCTGCATCCATACTCTCTAAAATGCTCGGAGACAGTTCTGATATTTTAGAGAAAGCCACCTCAGATTGTCCCTTCTCTTCAAAACTGCCATGGTACCATGGTCATTTCTTAACTGCTTTTCTTTCTCCTGAGGAGATCACATGCAAGTATGGGATCCCTTCTGGAAAGGACTGGTTATTGTCTTCAAGGTGAAGGGACCATGTTATAAACCATTTTATTTCTTATCATTTCCAGCCCAAATCCAAATCTCTTTCTCTCCCTCTCTCTTTCTCTCTCTCTCTCTCTCTCTTTCTCTCTCTGTCTCCCTCCCCCCTCTCTGTGTGTGTATGTGTGTATGTGTGTGTGAGAGAGACAGAGACAGAGACAGAGAGAGAGAGAGAGAGAGAGAGAGAGAAACTGACCTTCATTGGGTGTCAAAAATGGAGAGGTAAAAAATACAACATGATTTAAATATTCTTTTTTTTACTTGAGTATTTCTTTTCTAACTTAAAATTATATTATCTCCTTCTAACAGTGGCTCTATGTTCTCTTTCTTGTCCCATAAAAAGTCTGGGAATTCCTTGTTCTCTTTCTGAATGTTTTGATTCTTTTGTTTTCCCCTCTCTGTCTTCCCAGATCTGAACACAAATTGGAGTTTGGCTTCCCTGGGAGAACCTTCTCCATGTCTCCTCTGCCATCTGCATCAGGATAACATTGAACAACCCTTCAGATAGAGACTTACAAAGAGCCAATCATCCTGTAAGAGAGCAGGTGTCCTCAAGTCTTAGATCTGACCTGTCTCAAGGTTATCAGCAACCAGTCTAATGGCCAAAGCCTTCTCCTTACTAAACACAGGTCAATTCTCTCCTCAATACTATTACCTTCTTATTCTGTTGTGATAAACTAATTCACATTTTAAATATGTAAACAGTTACAATTTTGTGGCAGAAAGTATATTTTAACAATCTTGCAAAAATCACCCACTTTCCTTATTTCCAACACATCTTAATCTCCCAAAAGGAAACCCTGTTACTCATTAATCATTCATTCTCTGTTCCCTCCTCCAGCCCCAATACCATCTGATACAAGTAGAATCATTCACCCTTTTATGACTCTCTTCTTTCACTTAGCACACCACTTTCAAGGCTCATTCATGTTTTAGGGTGCTCCAGAATCCCTTTTCATTTTATGGCTCAACAAAATTATGCTACATGTGTGATGGTTAATATCGTCAACCTGACAACATCTAGAGTCTCCTAAGAGACAAATCACTGGGCATGTGTAAAAGAATTCCTAAGTTGAGTTAACTGACACAAAGGTCCACCTAACCATTGGCAGTGCCATCCCTGGGTTAAAGTCCAGACTGACTGAAAAGAAGAAAGTGATCTGGGGACCAGTATCCTTCTCTCTGCTCCCTGACTGTGGCTGCCATGTGACCAGCTGCCTCACATTCCTAGAGGACCCAAAGCTGTATCTTATTATAGATCCAATTCGTATTTCCTAATGAGTGGTGACAATGGGCATGTTTTCATGATGACAGTTGGTGAATTTTCTTTTGGGAAATATCTATCCATTATAAAGACTGAAAAGGATGTATTTACTTATTTAGGAAGATATACATACAAGTGAAAAGGAAAAGAGGCCATGAATTTGAAAGAGTGGGGCACAGTTGGTTCATGGCAAGGTTTGGAGGAAAGAAAAGGAGAGGAAAAATTACATAATTACACCATAACCTCAAAAAATGTACCCAATTTTAAAGGTTATATTTGAATGTTCTTACTGCCTCGACATTCTTCCTGCACATCAGCTACCTCAAGACCCAGCCATACCACTTCTGGGTATCCACCCAAATAATTCCTCACCAAACCACAAGGATATATCCTCATCTAAGTTTATCACAGCCTTATTTGTAATTGCTAGAAACTGGAAACAACCCAGATGTCCCTCAACTGACGAATGGATAAAAAAAAAAACTGTGATACATTTACACAATGGAATACCACTCCGCTCTCAGATACAAGGAAATCATGCAATTCGAAGCCAAATGGATGGAAGTAGAAAAACTCATGCTGAGTGAGCTAACCCAGACTCAGAAAGATGCACATGGCATCTACTCACTTATAATTGGGATTTTACCCATATAGTACAGGATAACTATCCTATAACCAACACACCAAAAGAATCAGGAATATAGATTTTGTTACCTATTAGTGGTACAATTTGCCCTAGGGGTGTTGCCATGTAGGCCTCCAGTGAAAAAGGAAGCTCTTAACACTCATATGACTGCTGAACTGAGATGGGTTGATATGTAGAGGAGTGGGATGGGTGGGAGAGGGAGGAGAGAGGGTGGGAAGGTGGAACCAGGAGAGGTGGAAATAGGGCACTGTGATGGAGATGCAACTTGAAGTAACAAATAAATATTTAAAAAAACAAAGAAAGAAAAATCTAGAACTGTGAGAGCAAATAAAACATGACTGGTATCTTTTCATTGCAGAAAAATGTGTCTTGAAATGTCAGCTCTCCTTCTCTGAGCCCTCTCAGATCCCTGTCTAAATACTGGCCCTTGTTCCTGGGTATCTTTCGGCACAGCTGATGTGGAGGACACAGGTTATCCTTCTCGGTGTCACTCTTGAACACACTTTATAAGGACTCTGAAACTTTGAAACTCTTTATCTTTTACTCTTGTATTAGGTCTTCATCAGATAACCAAGACCCTCCCCTCTCCAGTTGCTAGCTAGTACCCTACTCCTCATGGAGTTTTTCTAGATCATCCTAACTGCAGCATGCAGTCTAAACCTGTTTGTCTCTTTGGCTATAATCATGTACCTTGCACTTGAGACTCTTTTTTAAAAATGTTATTTATTACTTCAAGTTACATCTCCATCACAGTTCCCTCCCTCCACCCCTCCTGGCCCCACCCTCTCACCTTCTCCCCCTACTCCCAGAACTCATAATTCTTTTTTTTAATAATTAGGCCACAATTACAAAAATTATAAGGTATAATATGTGTTCCCAATGTCCAGTCCATACATATTTGGAAACTGATATTAATATTCTATTATCTAACTATCTTCATGAGTTTAAAGTTCTATACCTAACTCATTTTCCATCCTAACTTGCATTTCCAACTTAAAACCATCTTCTTAGACCTAGAACCCCCTTTTAATTCCTAAACAACTTAAAATTTAACTGTGAGACTATAACTATCTAGTCTTCAACCATATCAGAGACCTGAGAAGGATAAACATATGAGATTATATGGGAAGTGCAAAGCCAGCATCTTCCAAAACTAAGAAATAACAGACAACTGGCTGCCTGGACAGTCCTCAATTTCTCTCCATACATTAGAGCATCTATCTTCAGCCTCTTATCCCAGTATCTCTGACAGATATTAATTGTAAAGCAGGAATTATGAAGGACTTTCCCACCCTGTCTTGGCAAAGCTAGGCTGTAGACTTACCTGCTTCCAAGTTTTGCCCTTTTCAGACAGCATTCTGTCTACAGTTGAAGCAAGGGCTTTTTCTTGCCCAGTGACAAGCTTGCTACAAATGCAACTATCTCCAAATGGAGATTCTTCAATGCTCATCCTCTACTTTGAGTAGAATAGGGGGTGCTTTCAGGAGCTGACATGCCTCAATATCAAAAAAAATCTTGAGTTAAGAAAACATCTTTGAGTGCCAAATTCTACAGAACTCTTGAGTTTTTTGAAGACCATCTATCTATCTCTGTATATTTGGTATTGTTAAATAGGTTTTAGAGGTTAGACCCAGGGATTTCTCTCTTTTTCTTTCTCTATCCTTCCTTCTCTCCTATGTAGGAGAGAAAAGACTTTTTAAAATGGGATATAGACATAATATAGGAATGATAAAGAAAAAGGGACAGATTATTGAATATACTCTTATATTTTATATATTGATACAAAATTAAGATTTGGTTACATTGGTATTGATCTCTGTATATTGGTACTTGAGATTTTTTTTTAATGTCAAAATCATACCTGAAAATCTTGACATTTTAATTTTTGGCCAAGATTTCCAAGAAAGCAGAGTCTAAGGCAGAACTTTACTACATGTCTTAGAAGGTGAACATGCTCACCTCCAAGCCCTGGGAACCACATGGCAGAAAAAGAGAATGTGACTTTTGAGAGTTGTCCTCTGACTTCCACATGTGCCATGATGTGGACACACACACACACACACACACACACACACACACACACATACCCTTAGGGGGGGGGGAGGAGGAGAGAGATGCAGACAGGCAGACAGATTTAAGATAATGGAGTATATCACTAGATCCATGCCCTGGGAAGGAAAGGACTCACAGGAGCTGATTGGACAGAGGACAGAACATCCAACAATCTGCATTGAAGAACTCAGTCATGGGAGCCAATCAGCTTCTTACATTTCTGCCACTTCTCAATGCTTCTTGCTCTGAGAAAGAAAACACAGCTGTTGGGGTAGTGTTAAGCATTCTAAATGTTAATTAATTGGTTCTGTTTGCTGTCTGTTACTTACATTGACTCATATTGGTTAAATAAGATGCCAAGGCTTGAGATTGGGCAAAGACAGAGAAAGGTGGGACTTCCTGAGATTAGAACAGGAAGCCTGCACTTTAGACAGAGGATTAATTCATTCCAGCCAGCAGCAGGAAGAAAGCATTCCAGCCAGCAGCAGCAGGAAGGAGGCACACACCATGGGTTAGGAAAAAGAACCTCATTTCACATGGCCAGGAACATTGGCACAGGAACATCATGGAAAATGGCAGTCCAAGAAGATGTATGTATATATGGGGTCATATTTGGGTAGTAGAACTAAGAGCTAGCATAGATGGGCTAAGATTGCTCAAATCAGGCCAAGGCTTGTTAAAATCCACCCTATGGTGTCTGGGTATTCATTTATAATGGTGGGTTAAGAATTAACTGCCGCTGAACAAGCAACAATAATGTAAATACTGGTTAAATAGTTTAATTAATTATTTCTACAAATGGCACCCAAAAGAATGCAATTTAATTAATTATTTTTTACATGGAACCACTGTACAAGAAGCCCTCTCTGACCCGGGTCCTGTCCTGTGCAGATCTCCACTTTATCTTCTAACTGTTCTACACCTCTAGCAAGAACATATCTGCTTCTTCTTGGGCCCTGAATCCACCTCTGGGACTTTATCTGCTTTTCTATGTTCAGGTGCACCTTGCCGTGGAGTGTCAATGAATGACCCCTTTTCTCTCCTCAGCACAAAGGAAGTCTTAACAAGTTCCCATTAAGTGTTGGGTGGCCTCTCTCTATCCCATCTACAGTTAATTATTTCAGCACAGTGATTGGCTGTTGTCTCCAGGAAATCCCAGTTGGTGGGGGAGTACCAGCTGCTGTGCATGAACTCTCTTGTGGTTCCTGACACACAGTGGGTGCAAAAATTACAAAATGAAAGAATTGCAGAGACACTGCAGATAAGTACAGCTGTAAGAAAAATACAGGAATACCTATCTCATTCAACATCCATAGTATTGTCTCTGACTCTGCTCAATAGTAAATTGTTATTTGGGTCCATGTGTGTGTATGTGCATATGTATGTGTTTGTGTGTGTATGTGTATATGTTTGGATGCCTATGTGTATATATTTGTGTGTGTGTGTTTTCATGCAAATGTGTATGTATGTGTGTTTTCATATGAATGTGTGTGAGTGGGTGTGAGGGTGGTGGTGTCACTCTCCTTTAGCATCAGTTAGCAGAATCTTTTGGGGAATTAATATTAATCTACAAGAAATATGATATGGAAAATGGCCTCATGGAAAGATGACCACGTGGGGTTCTTTAAAAAAATCTTCCATGCTTAGGCTACATGTATATGGAACCTCATCAGGTTATCCAGTGTTCTAAATCACCCACATATATTTCCGCATTGGAGATGATGTTCAGAGTGAAATATAAGTCCCTATACCCAAGGATTTCCTCTGTTGATGTCTGTCACATGATTCTATTTTCATGTCTAACCCTGACATGACAAACAATCAGGATCCCAATCTCTGTTAAATGATCTGTTCTTTTCTTTGCTGAATGTAGAATTGTTGTTTTGGCGAGAATTAGTCAGGCACAGTCAGTACAATAACACCCAGTGCCTTCCTGCATGGCACCTGCTGTATGCTATTTATTTCTTGTTAGCAACATAGTACAACAAATTGTGTCTTTTAACAGCTCATTGAGTAGAGGAGGAGGCCACAGCAATGGGATTGTTGATAATGCTCAATGGCGTTGATGTAGTTATTTCTAAGTAATCCTGCTCATAAATTCATATACATAGCATTTATTTCTTTAGAAAATCTCTCCACCACATAATTTCCAATGACCTTGAGCAGACAGCAGCTTGAGTAGAAAAAAAATAGATGAATAACAGCAGTGACCTATGGCTTTAAACTATTAGTAAAGGTGATTTTAATCAAATTAATGTAGGAAATGGAAATGAACTAACATTTCTTTTCTTTTGTAAATGCTTAAAAATATTAAGACAGTCTGTTGTTAAGTTCTTATATATCAGTAAGGGGTATTGAGATTTGACAATATGGTTAAATCATACCTTTCAAAAAGATAAAAACTCTACAGTAGGAATGTCTCAGGGTATGGCACTTGTCATCAGAACACCTGGAATAGTACTGTCTCATCACAGATATGTCCTGAATCTGATCTGTATGAGCATTTCATTGACGGTTTGCTATCTTATCCATGAATTTGGTTTCACTCATGGGCAAGACCCAATAATGCTTGAAGAAAACAGGGTAATTCCTCCTGATATTTTCCATCTATGCATTTTGTTTTATTATATTGGAGACTCCAACTGAACTTTGTTCCAAGCTATTAACCTATGGCAGAAGCCTGTGGAGATAAGATCTCACTGACAAACAGAACAAAGAGAAAGAAAGGCCATGAAAATTACAATGACAAGTTTGCCTTTGCAGTTTTGAGGTGGGAGAATAAAACCCCTGACTAATAGGGCTGGCTAGCACAGGAGGGTGAAGGTTAAAAGGGAAGGCCAATCTCAAACTGAAGTCACTGAAAGGCTCTCTGAGAACCTATAATGGCTATGCATTGCAAAGTCCACATTGCCAAGCAAATTAAAGTATGCCAGTAAACATCAGAAGGTGTAAACAAGGTGCAAGCATTAGACATAAACTAAGAGACATTACAGTAAATTGCTGATGCCATCTGAGAAGCCATTTTTGTTTCTATGAGAAAAAGCTAAAATCTGTGGCTTTATACTTTATTCAGTCTTCTCAGCTTTGGGGAACTTGGCTATCTTCAGTGGTAATTTTTCCACTGAAATAGATGCACTCCTGGAGTAGACCATTCAAGCCTGTAGTAGACCGTTCGAGCCTGAGGTAGACCATATAAACCTTGTACTATGCAGATATAGTTTAATAAACCTCTAAAATTCCGATACAAAAAAATTTGGGGGGAAATGGAAATAACTTGGCGAGACCAGAACATACAAGGTGACTAGAAAAACCATGGACACTTCTTTTGACTACTGCAGACACTTTTTAGCTCACCGTTCATGGTGGTATGATAGGTGCCATTCTGAGATGCCACTGACACCAGCCAGGGAGCCATGTGAGTCACTCTGGAAACAGCACAGAAGCAGAACCCAGGAAATGTCTCCATTGAGGATCAGTACAAATGACCTTTGGATAAGCCAGAGTGCCATTCTGTCTCAAAGTCAATAGCATGCCCCAGGCCAACAGTTAAGTTCAATATTCCCTTGCTTTCTTCTGAGATAGCCTTACAATCAGGGCACTGGTCACTAGCAAATAAATCCACAGGTAGCTCCAGTTTCCCTGCACCTGTATACTCTCCTGCCGGACTGTGAATATCATCAGATCATCATTGTAGAAGAGTCTATAAGTCTCTAGATGGCAACTAAGACAAAGAGCAACACATCACTCACTGCAGGATGAATCATTATCTTTTCCTCCTGGTAGCATCAGCTATGTTGGAGGTAGCAGAAAATTGCATCCCATGTCTAAGGAAGATGAGCTTGATTCCAAAGTGTATCTGCTTAGGGTGGAGTGGGCATCAGAGCTCCATCTAAACTCTCTTCTTGAATTAAAAAAAAAAAAGCAAATGATTTAAATCTATTTCATTTTTTCGGAACATTTACAGGGAGCTCTGCCAAATTTGTAAATCAATAATGAAAGCATTTGTTGAATAGAACACAGCTGCTCCTAGCTGTACATGTACGTGTGTGTTGGACATTGATTTACACATAAAGAATCTTAAATTAAAGACCATCCTTCAAGCTGGTGACCTAGTCATCAATGCCACTGTATTCAGAGTGTCTAAATTCTAGAGAATTTTCTGAAGAGAAAGGCTTTCACAGACAAAATGTACAGAAAGAATTCTTAGTGTCATCATGAACAATTCAAGAATTACTTCCCTCCCTCTCCTTTTTACAAATTAGGAATTCTGTTTCATTCTTCTGCCCTCATCCTTGAGAATGCCTTCTCTTAGTAACAGGAGAAACAAGGTCACTATACTGTTGATGATTCCTTAATCTTGAAATGTGTTAAATGAGAACACAGTGGCAAACCTTTGTCCTTGAGGTAGTCAGAGATATCTTTCAGATAAGACATACATAAAATGTGTACAGTATAATGGATAAGTTGGATTTTATAAATCTATAATTATTGAATTTCAAATGAAAAATGTTAAAAACTGAAACGGCAAGTCAAAGAGGAGACATGACTTCAGTGAAATAGGACAAAGAATGCATAACCAGAAAACCCCACTTCTCAGGGCTCAGCAATTAACCAACAACCTAAGAGAAACACAGGCACTTTCTCATTAAATTAATCCTCTGACAATCATGCCAACCCATGCTCCATTCCTCTGTAGCCACCTAAGAAAATGAAACATGACTCAAGACTTTCATATTCACAAATCTTTATCTAGAATTTAAAAAAAATTAATAATCACCAGCAAACAGATCATCAAAATGAGATATACCACGCTATGAAACTCATCATACAGTAAAAACAAACAAAACTGCTGATGTGTATAATGATGATATCAACCTTACAATAATTATACTGGGTAAAAGGTAGCAAGTATACCAGGAGTCCTAGGATAGAAAAGGCAAACTGATCTTGAAAAAGTAGATCACCTGGGACCAGAGGTGGAAGGTGAGGCTGACACAGACCAGGAAGGGATATGAGGATTTTAAGGAAGGCTAGGAAGGCATGCAAGGGTGATCAAAGACATCTATCAAAACATGGGGAGCCATGTGCTGCTAGTAGATACAATTAGTACGTTCTAATCATTACAAATGAGTTTTCAGTACAATTGATTTTAAAACAATAAAAGCTACTGAGTGTGACAGCTCATGCCTACAATCTCAGCGATTGGGAGACAGAGGATTGAAGGATGTTAGGGGTCAGCTAGGTCCAGTTTCAGAGAAACGAAGAGAATGCCTTGCTCAACTAAATAAACAGAATCCTGGATAAAACCAGGCTGCTCTTTCCTCTACTGGGAGAATGAAAGTGCACAATGCATCTACAGAGAGTGGGCTCGACACCTGAGACTTGACACCAGTGACAGAAGCTGTCAAAGCTGAAAACAAGAGTAAAAGGGCGTTTAAAATCTCAGAAAGCACATTAGAATCAGAAGACAGGAGCAAAGTCAACGTAGTTACAAATTACAAGATAAAGTGTTAGAATCTGTTACGGGCCATGTGTAAAACAAATGTAAAATAACAAAGTTTGCTGACATATATGTACGAATGTCACAATGAAGTTCAGCAGTTTGTAAGCCAACCAAAATGTTAATAAAAATTACTCTCAAAGGCATGACAGATATGATGAGCCACTCTCCAACACAAATGGAAACTGATGCAAAAGCCAGATATGCCCCAATTCTACAGGTTAGGTTAGCTGCGAACACCCAAAGTGTTGAATTAAAATTAATAATCCCATGATAGAGTGATTGCTTAGTGAGCAAAGACTCTCGATGCCAAGCCTAGTTCCGTCCCAAGACATGCATGATGGTGGGAAAGAACTGAGTCTCAAAAGTTGTTCTCTGACCTCCACTGGAGTGCTATGGCAAACACCAACACGCACACACAAGCACACATACACACACATGCACATACACATGCACCACCCCCCTACCACATATCCACCTACAACGTAAGAATCTTTGAGGCACCCACTCTGTCTGTTTCACATAGAATCATTGCTTATACTTCTTATGGTAGTTTAGAATATGTCTACCAACCAAAATTATCACTTGGGTGACACTCAACACACCTTCTAAACATACGTCATTGATAACTACCCATAGGTCAGAGCATCTCTCAACAACAGAGATATTTTTTCTTGTAGCAGATAGCAATTTATACTCAGATTCTCAAGCGGTCACATGCAGAGAGTAAGAGACTATGGACTGCTCACCTCTAAGTGGGACATACACACCACATCCTCCCTGCAGTGCTCAGGGATCTTCATGGAAAAGGAGCTGTGAAGACCCTAAGAGGCAGAAGTGGTGAATAATGTCAAGGAAACAATGCTGTCCACACACGCCAGGGAGAAAGAAAGTCCTACTCACTCACAAGTGTGCTAGCTCAAGCCACACACAAGCCCAGGACGGAAAGGGGAGGGTAAGCTTGGAATCACACTGCGAGCTAAGGGGCTATTGGCATTTGATGGCGGGGAGAGGGAGAGCCTGCTTTTTTTACTTATGTGATCATGAGTAAGTCCAGCAAACTCCATTTCCATCTTTCTGGTCCAGATCTTGTTGGGAAATATGAACTGGACTCTGTTTGGGTTGGAGGCTCAAAGCTGGATGGGTAGGGAGGTGAGAGTGGAAAGTGTGACTATGGAAAGATGTGTGGGGGTAAATATGATCAAAATACAGCCTACACATTTTTCAAAGAATAATAAAGAATTCTATTTTATAAATATAAGTAGCAATATTCATGTTTCTGAACTACACAGAGTTTGATGGACCACTCACACTGCATCAAATTTTAACTTTTAGTGGAGAAAGTGTGAGTTTCTAGATGAAAAGAAAAATCATGTTTTCACTGGAGTTTAGTTAAGTTTTTTACTCCAGGACAAAGCTTGTGGAGGAGGGGGGTAAAGGCACCCTGTGTCTTTAACCTAGCAGGATGAAGGAGGCCTTCGTCAAAGAGAGGACAAAGCTAAAACTACAGAGGAAAGAAAGGACCTCAAACAACCGCAGTGTTCACGCCAGCTTAGAGAGGGTCACTTCAAGAGCATATCCACCTGCCTCTATACCTTAATTAAAAAGAGAAAAACGACAATGTCCACTACCCATCACTATGGTAACATTTAAACATCAGGCAATTTTGACCTGCAGAACACTCAAAAGCAAAGCCACGTGAATGTGGAAGCAAGCCCACAGAGAAAGCAGGCCAAGGCGATAAGAAACCTGTGGGGGCTCCACAGAAGTTTTCAAATCGTGTTTGTCTTACTCGGGCTTTCGGTAAGTTAAAAATATTAGCACAAACATGCTAATGAAGGGGCTGTAGAGAATGCAGGAGGAGCCTTTGAAAAGAGGGTTTTAAACAAGCCCATTGTTTCTCCATACAAGTTGCTCTGAATTATCTCTGCCTGACACCCTCTCTGTGATCCGAGCTCCATCCACCCTAATTGTCTGCAATTTCTATTGTTCCATTTGGTCCATTCTTATTCTGCAGAAATGTATTTCACTTACACTAATTACTGTTTGTGTACATTTCTGTTAATTATAGATTTTCTGGCTTTTGTTTTCCTTCCTCTTTCTTATCTCCTCATCCAATCCACACATTACCCATTCTGTCACCAAGGAAAGTTATTTGGTGCCAGAAAACAAAAAAACAAAAACAACAAAACCAAAAACGTTGCTTCCTTTGGGATGAACTTAAGAGCTAACTTAAGGAAGTGCTCATCACTGGAAGAGATGTATATCCATCAGGGAACACCGCTTGCACTGTACCATGGATACCTGTCACAACACAGCCCTCCAGCACTGGCCCTCCAACTCTCTTTCCAGGCTACTTGGAGGAAGAAAAGGTCGTAAAATTACATAACTCTATTTATTCGTCAAGTCAAGTCATCAGGAAGCTGCCATCTTACCCAGTTTTTCGGAGCATCACAAAGTGACTATCACACACGATTCTTACCTGCTACAGTCATAAAAGGCAACTGGTTTGGGGCATTTCTGTCCACCAATGTGAAACGAAGGAAGGGACTACTTTCCTATTTGAATTATTTCTCTCTTGGGATGGTAACAGCTCCATGAACCACAAAAATATTGTGTAATGAAGGGAAAAGGGGCTCTCAGTTAATTTAGGCAATATGATATTCTGTTGGTATTGTGTATGTTATATGCTCATCATTAACTTTTTTAAAAACTTGTTTATAGTTTCTAGCTCATTGTGGCTAGTGATATGTTTAAGATATTTTTCCACCCCAGCAGGTTGCATTTGTCTTACATTACTGCTCTTATGCCCAGTGTTCTGAATGTGGCAACTTTAGAATCTTCGGGTCTAATATTACAGTAACATCTTACATAACCAAAAGTCAGTCTTCGTGTTGGAAGTTTTATTATGTAATTATTATATATTGCTGTCTTAAACACTACATTATAAAAATGTGGCTAAGTTACAAGTAGTAAGTTTTTTACATCACCAATTCCCTTCATTTGTTGTTCTTCTTTCTAAGAAATATTTTTTTTTCTCACAAGAAATAAGAAAGTACTCAAAAATCACATACCAGTATTGGGATGCACTCTGTCTATATTGAAACAAGCAATATAAATGAAAGAACAAAATGTAAGTGACAAAATCCAGTTATTTAGATCTTCGCTCAAGAAGCATAAATGTATCCAAGAGACTTTTGTTAACATATTTATCATATCCTAAAATTAAAGAGTGATGCAGGACTGAGATTTTCCTCTAAGGCTTTCACAAAAATGAACATTTAATCATGGGGAGTTTCTTCACCAGAAATAGTCAAGGTAGTCTTAATCCTGGAGACACTTCTGAAAGTGAGGCAGGTAGCAAATGTCCCCTCCACCCATCACCAGCATCTGTATGCAAATCTGAGGCTAGCTGCATCTCAGGTCCACTAGGGGGACCACTACACAGTAGAAGCAGGCTGCTCTCCTGACAGGTGTTTCCTCACTTCCTCACTTAATAGCACAAGGAAGAAAAACATTTTTAAATAACAACAACAAGAGCCATCTCAACTAAATTACTAAATTACTTATTTTTAAAAGATTGTATACCAAAAATACTTTCATTTCATTCTAAAACTTATTAACATAAAGCCCACATTTAGAAACTTACACCATAGGTCACAGTTCACATCCTAGTTTAAATAAATAAATAAATGCAGGAGTAGATTAATTACAGAATATAGATAAAAACTGTGTTGTAGTCACAAGTTGACTTTAATTGTAATATCACTAATATCTTTTCTTGATGATACAATGCCTGAATAAACAAGCATCATTACGAATTTAGGAGGGCACATTTAGGATGTAGTAACGGCGTTCACCTTTTAAAAATATTTAGTTTTATTTTATGTAGGAGTGTATGCATCCTACCTGCATGCAGTGCCTACAGATGTCATAAGAGGGTGCCAGATCTCATGGACTTGGCTGTACAGGTGGTTATCAGCACCATGTGGGTGCTGGGAATTGAACCCAGGTCCTCTGCAAGGACAGGTAGTGTTGCTAGTTGCTGATCCATCTCTCAAGCTCCAATGCTTTTATCTTTTTAAAGAAATTTGTGAAACCGTTTTCTGTTGCCTGTCAGGCACTGTGCCCCTACCCAGTGGTCCTTCCAAACTTTTGATCTGTTGATTATTTGATGGTTTCTGATGTTCTCATCACTGTTCTACACACGCTGTATTGTATCACCATTAACCTGTTACCACCATTACTTCTATTTCCAAGGAAACAGAACTAAAAACTTTTAAAATCAACTTCCAACTTTATCTTCTTGTCAATGGCAAAAAAATAAATATATCTCTAAAGAAGAGTATTTTCCCATTTAATGAGGTAGAAGGGATTTTCATCATGTGATGAAATCATTCAAAAGTAAAGGAGAACAGTATGCATGACAAGGGGAGGGTGCTCACAGGCCAGGATCCAATCATCTTTGTCACCCTTGTGTGTCACAGCATGGACCTCACAGGTCCCATATCAATACTTTTTCAACAAGGAACAGGTCTGGGAAGATGGCTCAGTGAATAAAAGTGCTTGCCTTGCAAGCCTGGTGACCTGAGTGAGATCACTGGCATACATGATGGACTGGGAAAACAGACTCAAAGAGTTGTCCTCTGACCTACACACGCCTGCATATCTCACACACACGTGTACACACACACACACCATGCACATGCATAATAACAAAATAGTGACTGAGGATACTTGACAATCAGTAACTGTACTCTGATCTCACATATGAGAACACTGCTGCATGCCAAACATATCTAGAGCCAAAAGCATTACAAGGTGCCCATCCACTAACCTTCCCTCCCTGATCGGGGTGATTCAAATGCTCAGAAGCAGAATGGCTGATTTCTGAACCTCAGTACTGCAGAGACAAGCAGCAGCAGTTTGGGCCACATAAACCATTTCTGCAAGAAACTGACATGCCCCATAGGAAGAATGTCAGCATCCGCGGCCTGTGCTCATGAGATGACAGCAGCTGGGAGACACAGAAAATGTCTCAGACATTGTGGCATATCCCCTGGGCGATCACAATTGCCCACAGTAGAGAATGCTTACTGAGAGCAGACTCACATGTCTAAATTGTAATCACAGAGAAATCCGGAAAAGGCTTCTTGAAATAGTTTAAATGTTAGATAACATCTGCCAAAGGCCAAGTGAAGACTCATCAAGTGCCCTGCTGCAAAGAAGGGCACACACACAATGGGGGCTCTGAGCGAGTGACAGCAGACTTCTCAACACAGCCCCATCTTTAGCTCACCAAGTGTGGCTGACACTTGCTCAGAGTTGAAGCCATGTTCCAATACCATTAACAGCCACATCAGAGATCACTAGATTATTGGTAATGTCAGCACCTAGGAAATCCACATCCATTATTGGTGAACAAATCCATTTCTCCCTGGTTTTTCTCAAAACCAATATTCATCAAGACCCCATTTTCTGCACTCAGAAGCCCCTGTTGTGCAGGCTACTAGGGTTCTCTGTGCTCTCTGATGTTTCAAAACTTCAGTTTTCATGGTGTGTAAGACAATAATCAAAGTTTAGTTATTACAGGGCTTTACTTGCGACACTTTTAAAGTGAATTTTTAAAAACTTATCACACCTCCTGATTCTATTTTTTTTTTTTTTTTTTTTTTTAGTTTCACAGAGCTGGTTCATTTTATTGAGTAACTCCCAGTTACTTTTTTTTTGCCTTTATTTTTTATTTCTTCAAGTTACATCTCAATCGCAGTCCCCTCCCTATTCCCCCCTCCAGTCCCACCCTCCCACCATCAAGTCCCCATCCCTTTTTTTTAAGTTTAAGGTATATCTTATTTCCCCCTACAGTTTCCCCTTTCAGTCCAACAAATGGCTCTTTCTCTTATAATAATAAATACAATACAAAACAACAGAGGTAATTAGGCCACAGTTATGAGGGTTATATGGCTTAGCATACATTCCCAATGTCCAGTCCATATGTATTTGGCACCTGACTTTAACTTTCTACTATCTAACCATCTCCATGAGTATAAAGTTCTATATCTAACTCAACACTCATACTAACTTGCAACACAATTTTAAAAGTATCTTCTTAGATGTATAACACTCTCTTGACTCCTAAACAACTCAAAGTTTAATTATGAGACTCTAGCTATCTATTCTTGAATCACCTCAGAGACCTGAGAGGGATAAATATATCTGATTTTATAGGAAGTGCAGGGCCTGCAGCTTCCAAAACTAAGAAATGACATACCAGTGGCTGCCTGGACAGTTCCCATTATCTCTCCATACATTACAGCATCGATCTTCAGTCGTTTGGCCCTGTTTCTCTGATAGACATTAATTGTAGAACAGGGGTTATAAAGGACTTGCCTACCCTGTCTTGGCAGAGCTAGGCTGTCGATTTACCTGCTTCCAGGTTTTGTCCTTTTTGGACAGCATTCTGTCTACAGTTGGAGCAAGGGGCTTTTCCTACCAAGAGATAGGCTTGCGACTAATTCAATCATCTCCCACTGGAGATTCTTCGATGCTCGTCTTCTACTTGGGGTAGAATAGGGGGTGCTGTCAGGAGTTGATATGTCTTGATATAAAAAAAATCTAAAGTTACGAAAACATCTTTGAATGCCATATTCTGCAGATCTCTTGAGGTTTTGAAGAAAGCCCTATCTGTCTCTTCTATTAGGGTAAGCAGATGTTGCTTGTCTCTTAGCGGCTTTATTTCTGATTAGCTTAGAAAACAACTATAATAGGCTGTCATAGTACCTAACAGAATGACCGTCTTGCATAACCATTAGTTTGCATTTCTTAATTATCCTAAACAGTTTATGACAATTAGTAGTAAAAGGCCGAAACATCACATTTCATTTTTTTTCTTTACCTCCTAACCCTTCCATCCCATTTCTCTGGGGTGGGGTGTCCTTATATAACAGTCCCTCATCTCAGTTGAGAGGTTGTATGAGGGCCAAGAGCCTCCTCATTCATTGGGGGTCTACAAGGCAGTACCATCAGTGAAAAGTGTCTCATTGCCCGGGAGAGAGAACTAAAAAACAAACAAACAAATAAGCAGACAAATAGACAAAAATGACTAAAAAATAGAAAAAATAAATTAAAAAAATAAAAAATAAAAAGTCTATGTCCAAGTTCCCTTTGGAGTGTTGGTTGTAGTATCGATACCTTCTACTATATAGCTAAAATCCTACTATAAGTGAATAGATGCCATATGCATCCTTCTGAGTCTGGGTTAGCTCACTCAGGATGAGCTCCTCTAGTTCCATCCATTTGGCTGCAAATTGCATAATTTCATTGTTTCTGATAGCTGAATAATATTCCATTGTGTAGATGTACCACAGTTTTTTAACCCCTTCTTCAGATGAGGGATATCTGGGTTGTTTCCAGTTTCTAGCTATTACAAATAATGCTGCTATAAACATAGATGAGGAAACTTCCTTATGATTCCGTGAAGAGGCATTTGGGTGTATACCCAGGAGTGGTATGGCTGGGTCCCAAGGCAAAGCTATTCCAAGTTTTCTAAGATATTGCCAGACTGACCTCCATAGTGGTTGCACAAGCCTGCACTCCCACCAGCAATGGAGTAGGGTACCCCTTTCTCCACACCCTCACCAGCATGTGCTGTCATTTGAGCTTTTGATCTTAGCCAGTCTGACAGGTGTGAGATGGAATCTCAGAGTTGTCTTGAGTTGCATTTCTCTGATGATTAAGGATGTTGAGCCTTTCTTCAAGTGTCTCTCAGCCATTAGGGATTCCTCCTTTGTGAATTCTCTATTTAGCTCTGTCCCTCATTTTTTGATTGGATTATTTGGTTTCTTGGCATTTAATTTCTTGAGTTCTTTGTAGATTTTGGATATTAGCCCTCTGTCAGATTTTCTCCCAGTCTGTAGGCTGCCGTTTTGTTCTAATGACAGTGTCTTTTGCCTTACAGAAGCTTTTCAGTTTCATGAGGTCCCATTTATTGATTGTTGATCTCAGGTCCTGAGCTGTTGGTATTCTGTTCAAGAAGTTGTCACCTGTGCCAATGAGTTCGAGGGTTTCCCCCACTTTCTCTTCTAATAGATTTAGTGTGACTGGGCTTATGTTAAGGTCTTTGATCCACTTGGACTTAAGTTTTGTACAAGGTGATAAATACGGGTCTAATTTCCTTCTTTTACAAGTGGACATCCAGCTGGACCAGCACCATTTGTTGAAGATGCTGTCCTTCCATTGTGCCGTTTTGGCTTCTTTTTCAAAAATTAGGTGGCCATAAGTGTGTGGGTCCATTTCTGGATCTTCAATTCGATTCCATTGATCTACTGGTCTGTTTCTATACCAATACCATGCTGTTTTTACTATTGCTCTGTAGTACAGCTTGAAATCTGGGATGGTGATACCTCCAGATGTTTTTTTTTTTGTTGTTGTACAGGATTGATTTAGCTATTCTGGGCTTTTTGTTGTTCCATATGAATTTGAGAGTAGCTCTTTCCAAGTCTATAAAAAATTGTGTTGGTATTTTGATAGGAATTGCATTGAATATATACATTGCTTTTGGTAGGATGGCCATTTTTTATTATGTTGATCCAACCTATACATGAGCATGGGAGATCTTTCCATCTTCTAAAGGCTTATTGCATTTCTTTCTTCAAGGGCTAGAAGTACTTGCTGTACAGGTCCTTTACTTGCTTTGTTAGAGTTACCCCCATGTATTTTATGTTGTTTGTGGCTATTGTGAAGGGGGATGTTTCCCTTATTTCTTTCTCAGCCCATTTGTTTGTTGTATAAAGAAGGCCTTCTGATTTTTTTGAATTAATTTTGTATCCTGCCACTTTGCTGAAGGTGTTTATCAGCTGTAAGAGTTCTCTGGTGGAATTTTTTGGGTTGCTTATGTATACTATCATATCATCTGCAAATACAGATAATTTGACTTCTTCGTTTCCAATGTTTATCCTCTTGATCTCCTTTAGTTGTCTTATTGCTCTAGCAAGAAGTTCAACTACTATATTGAAGAGATATGGTGAAAGTGGACATCCTTGTCTTGTCCCTGAGTTTAGAGGAAATGCTTCAAGCTTCTCTCCATTTAATTTGATGTTGGCCACTGGGCTGCTGTATATTGCCTTTATTATTTCTAGGTAAGGTCCTTGTATGCCCGTTCTCTCCAGAACTTTTAGCATGAAGGGGTGTTGGATTTTGCCAAATGCTTTTTCTGCATCTAGCAAGATTATCATGTGGTTTTTTTCTTTCATCTTGTTTATATAGTGAATGACGTTGATAGACTTTCATATGTTGAACCATCCCTGCATTCCTGGGATGAAGCCTACTTGATCATGGTGTATGATACTTTTGATGTGTTCTTGAATTCGGTTTGCTAGTATTTTATTAAGTATTTTTGCATCTATGTTCATGAGGGAGATTGGTCTGAAGTTCTCTTTCTTTGTTGAGTCTGTGTGGTTTAGGAATCAGGGTAACTGTGGCCTCATAGAATGAGTTTGGCAATGTTCTTTCAGATTCTATTTGGTGAAAGAGTTTAAAAAGTATTGGTGTTAGCTCCTCTTTGAAGGTCTGGTAGAATTCCATGCTAAAGCCATCTGGCCCTGGGCTTTTTTTGGTTGGGAGATTTTTAATGACTGTTTCTATTTCCTTAGGGATTATAGGGCTGTTTAATCTGTTTATCTGATCTTGATTTAGCTTTGGTAGGTGGAATCTATCAAGAAAATTGTCCATTTCAATTAAGTTTTCAAATTTGGTGGAGTATAGATTTTTAAAGTAGGATCCAAATATTCTCTGGATTTCCTCAATATCTGTTGTTATTTCTCCCTTTTCATTTCTGATTTTGTTGATTTGTGTTTTCTCCCTCTGTCTTTTAGGTAATTTGGCTAAGGGTCTGTCTATTTTGTTGATTTTCTCGAAGAACCAACTCTTGGTTTCATTGATTCTTTGTATAGTTCTTTTTGTTTCTAAGTTGTTGATTTCAGCCCTAAGTTTGATGATCTCCTGCCTTCTGCTCCTCTTGGGAGTGTTTGCTTCTTTTTTTTCCAATTCACCCAGTTTAGCTGTTAATTCGCTAATATGAGCTGTCACAATTTTCTTTTTGAAGGCACTAAGTGTGATGAACTTTCCTCGTAGCACAGCTTTCATTGTGTCCCATAGGTTTGGGTATGTTGTGTCTTCATTTTCCTTGGATTTTAAGAAGTCTTTGATTTCCTTCTTTATTTCTTCCCTGACCCAGTGGTCCTCTAATAAAGAGTTGTTCAATTAACATGTGATTGTAGAGTTTCTGTTGATTCTTTCGCTATTGAAATCCAGCTTTATTCCATGGTGGTCTGATAAGATACAAGGGGTTATTTCAATTTTCTTGTATCTGTTGAGGCTATCTTTGTGTCCAACTATATGGTCGATTTTGGAGAAGGTTCCGTGAGGTGCTGAGAAGAAGGTGTATTCTTTTGTGTTTGGGTGAAACGTTCTGTAGATATCTGTTAGGTCCATTTGGTTCATGATCTTTGTTAGACTCATTATTTCTCTGTTTGGCTTCTGTCTTGATGATCTGTCCATCATTGTGAGTGGGGTGTTGAAGTTTCCCGCTATTAAAGTGTTTGAATCAATGTGCGATTTAAGTTTTAGAAGCGTTTCTTTTATAAATGTAGGTGCCTTTGTATTTGGGGCATAGATGTTCAGTATTGAGATGTCCTCTTGGTGGATATTTCCTTTAATGAGTATGTAATGCCCTTCTCTGTCTTTTTTTATTAACTTCAATTGGAAGTCTATTTTGTTTGATATTAGGGTGGCTACTCCAGCTTGTTTCCTGGGTCCATTTGCTTAAAACTTTTTCCCAGCCCTTTACTCTGAGATAGTGTTTATCTTCAATAGTGAGGTGTGTTTCTTTTATACAGCCAAAAGTTGGGTCTTGTTTACGGATCCAGTCTGTAACTCTGTGTCTTTTTATTGGCGAGTTTAGTCCATTGATGTTGATGGATATTAGTGACCAGGCGTTGTTATTTCCCATTATTTTGGTATAGCTGGTTGTCTTGTGTTTCTTTTTGTTTAGTTGCTGTGGCGGTTTCTATTTCCTCTGTTTTCTTGGGTGTAGTTATCTTCTCTGGGTTGGAATTTTCCTTCTAGGATCTTCTATAGGGCTGGGTTTGTGAGGAGATATTGTTTGAATTTGATTTTGTCATGGAATATCTTGTTTTCTCCATCTATGTTGATAGCGAGTTTTGCTGGGTATAGTAGTCTGGCTGGGCACCTATATTCTCTCAGGGCTTGTAGGACATCTTTCCAGGCCCTTCTAGCTTTTAAAGTTTCTGAGGAGAAGTCAGGTGTGATTCTGATGGGTCTGCCATTTTATGTGACTTGGCCTTTTTCTCTTACAGCTTTTAATATCCTTTCTTTGTTCTCTACATTTGGAGTTTCTATTATTATGTGGCAAGTGGAGTTTCTTTTCTGATCTAATCTGTTTGGTGTTCTGTAAGCCTCTTGGATTTTTACTGGCATCTCTTTCTTTAGGTTTGGGAAGTTTTCTTCTATGATTTTGTTGAAGATATTTCCTAGACCTTGGAGTCGGGAGTCTTCTCTTTCCTCTATGCCTATAATTCTTAGGTTCCGTCTTTTCATTGAGTCCTTGAATTCTTGGATGTTGTAGGTGAGAGATTTTTTAGCTTTCTCTTTTTCTTTGGATGTTGTACTGATTTCTTCCATCAAATCTTCCATGTCTGAGATCCTGTGTTCCATCTCTTGAATCCTATTTTTGGTACTCATATCCATAGTTCCTATTCTCTTCCCTTGATTCTCCACTTCCACTTTTAACTCTGACTGTGTTTTCTTTATTGTTTCCATTTCCATTTTCATGTTGAATGGTTTTATTTGTTTTGTACATTTCCTCCTCCAATTTGTTTGTCTTTGCCTGGAAGTCTTCCATTGCCCTGTCTTTTTCCTGTTCTAATTGAGCCACCTTGTTTTGGAGTTCTCTAATGGTATTATTCATTGCTTTTGTTTGTGAAATTGTGGCTTCTTTGAATTCCTTCATAGATTTAAGTTCTTCTTGAAGGGACTCTATCACTTTCCATAATGTAGAATTGTCATCGTTTTCATGTGTTTCAGTTGTGGTGAGATGGTTCAGGCTGAATGGAATAGCATTGCTTTCTTTTTTGGAGACATTTCGCTCTGTTTTTGGGTTTGTTTGTTTTTTTTTTTTTTTGGTCTGGGGCCTCTGGCCATGTGGAATTTTTTTGCTGTCTTCTGGACCTGGGTCCAAAGGGGGCACTTTGGTGTAGGATTCGAGTTGCCTTACTCTACCCCTATAAGGTGAGTCATTCAGCCCTGCCTCCTAGCTGGAGACCTAACTAATCCAGGTGGTGGAGCTGTGTACATGTAAGCTCTGGTTCCCTGCCAGAAGGGCCAGTACTAGTACAAAAGTCCGATATACGACTTCAAATATCTCGCAGTTTGCCCAGGGTTAGTTCCTTTAGTGGGTAAATCTGCCTGCCCTTCAGCCCCAAAACCTTGCCGCTCCTGCGGCTTGGAAACTGGCCAGTGACATCACAGCAGTGGTGTTGCCATCTGCGGTCTGAAGGCACTTTGAAGCTGAGCTATGCTCACTTCCAAGGGTCGCAACCTTTCGCCAGATAGTTGTATTGTCTGTGTAAGACCTGGGGGTGCCCAGCAGGTTGGGGATTATCTTTGTGTGGGATCTGAATCTGCTGGGTTTTAGATTGGAATTTACCAGAGTCTCTCCTTTTGGGGGATGGGTGGTCCCGAATCCCGGGTCCAGGGGCTTCCTTGTGTGTCCGACAGTGGGAAGGAGCATCCTGCCCAGGGACTCTCAGTGGTCCCTGGGTAGCTGGGTGAGATTTAGAGGGGTCGTGCCATTTGTACAGCGTCCTGCAACACTCACCGCCTTGTGACTATTAACCCCGAAATCAAAATACATCCGCGCAGGCCAATGCCATCTTGGATCCCCCACACCTCCTGATTCTTAAAAACTCTTCAAATGCACGATGAATCATAATCCCTTTGAAAATGTTTCTTTTTCTTTACCAATAATAACTTATAAGTTTGTTTTTGGTGTAGTTACTTTCTACTCTGTCTAAATTCCCTTCTGTTTTCTTCTGGACACCATGTGTCATGTGCCATAGGCTTGCCACGAACATAGTATGGTGCTGATCCACATGCCACTCTCCTACTCAGTGGAGGGATCAGCATTTGGCTCAGCTTTGGACTTTCCATTACCAGGAATGGGTAGAAAGCTAGAGTCCTGCTTTCCTCTCTGTGTAATGCAGTTAAGATGATCAGTGATCACTGTTGACAGGCGAATAAGGAATGAGGACCCACAAGCAAAAGTATCCACACGAACAGAGCTCTCTTTGCCAAGACCCAGCTACCTCTTATGAGCAGAGCTGACAAGATATTTAGGTTTATTTTGACTTTCTTTCTTTTATTGATACTGCAGTTGTGAAACCCAGGGCTTGTTGTTTTTTTTATTGTTCGCTTATTGTTTTTATTCATTTGTTTGTTTGGTGGTTTTTTTCTCTGTCCTTTTTTTTTTTTTTTTTTTGTGATCAAGACCTATACAGGGCAAGGATACTGAACTGCACCTCCAGCCCTGCACTTTTGTTTAAACGGTTTTGCCCTTGGTTCCCAGAGGAAGGCAGCTGCTCAGTAACCCTGGAAATTTGGTCATCTCAAATGCATAGGTCTGGTAGACTACAGCGAGCATATCTGGTCCACTCTGTCCATTATTGCAAGCTAGCTATTGTTACTCATGCCCAAGGATGGTGGCTTTGTGCTACAATAGTAGAGGTGGAGAGGTTGTTGTTCTGTCTCTGGCTTTCTCCAGGAAAGGTTTTCTGATTTTTGCTTGAGGATATCCAATAAAGTGTGAATCAGAAGATACAAAAAGGGAGCGTTATAGACCTAACACTCACCCTCAGGGTCATCCAGTACCCGAGGTGCTTATTTCTGAGTCACTCCTAAAGAACATCCAAATGATGCAATTATATTATAATCTCAGAAAAATAATAAAAAACAGTTCTATTTTTTAAAAATGGGAAGAATTTTGTTCAGGGTTTATCTGCCTCCCTCCTCCCCCATTTAGAAGTTTAACTTCAGGTTTCTTGTAAAGATTGAAAAGCATGAAAACGTTATATGATCTCCACTGCTGACTCCCCATTTTATCAAACTAAATGACTTATTTTTAAATAAAGAGGGGAAAGAGGGTGGGAGGATGGGACTGGAGAGGGGAGTAGGGAGAGGATTGTGATTGAGATGTAACTTGAAGAAATAAAAATATTTAAAAAATTTATTTTCCCTTAACTATTCTGAACTGAAAGCCATAAATAATGTAATGTGTCCAGGTCTTGATCACAAAAAAAATAAGACAGAGAAAAAAGCCACCAAACAAACAAATGAATAAAAACAATAAGCGAACAATAAAAAAACAACAACAAAACAATGTGACATCTCAGCTGCAATACAAAGGAAAGGAAAAATGGAGTGATTTATAGTGAAATAACATGTATTTGAATATTTAAGTGTTCAACATGCCTATTTTTGAAAAAAATAAAGCAGACACTTGTAAAAATATACAAAATTATCAAAATTTCATGGCTGGATTGGCAGACTGCTGTAACTGGATGGCAGTTCGGCCACTGAGAGAGTGATATTTGAAAATGGAGAACAATTCTACAAAGTTCAGAACACAATAAAATATGGCTTCACATTTTACAATTTTTGCTGCATTTCTGAATAAACTACTACACATTAAAGCTCTCAAAAATACTTCCTCTTGATACATAAGTCAGGTTACAATGTTGATACAAATGATAAGCTACATCTATTCTGCTAACTAAAGATTGTGGCTATTCTCAGATGCCTCAGAGTATCAATGCTACACTTACAAAAATAACAAGAAGAGAAAAAGAAGAAATGGTAGAACGGGTTAAAACAATGAAGAATATGAGGTATCTTTACTATTGCATCATTCCCCAGCCCCAAGGACTCTATGGAATGGATAGTGAAGAACAAACAATGACTCCTAAACAAGAAAGTAAATGTTCCTGTAGCCTAGAAGTCTCATGGGAAGGATACAACTAACAAAGGAACTGGGAACTTTGGGCTGGCAAGCTTCCAGAAGGTTCTGGAGTCACAAACAGAAGCCAAAAAGGAATCATAGAGAGCAAACCTGACATCGATAGACTCAAATCTCCATCTATCCACTTCATCACTGCCAGCACTGTCTGGAATTCATCCTGAGAGCAGACGCCAGCACACTCCCAAAGTGAGGGCTTTCCCTAATAACACCGGCAATCCCTCAAGGAAGATGTCTGTTCTAAAGACTGTCTATTAGACTTTAGAATTAGGATGCTCTGTCTTCTCCCATGTCAGGAGTGAAGTTTGCCCATCAACAAGTTGTGACATACAGGTCAGATTCTCTACAAGTTCATACAGAAAACCAAGAATCACCAGGTATTTTGTGAACATTTGTAACATGAAAATGAATGATCAGATTTTTTTTAAAAAATGGAAGATATACTTGAAGGAACAGAATTTAAAAAAAAATCCAAGTTAAAAAATCTTCAGAGAGACTTGAATGAAAAGAGAATTGAATTTATAAAATAAGATTTTTAGAGGATTAATCGTCAAAGAAGAAAATATTTTGGAATATTATTTAAAATTAAAAATCAGGATTAAAATACTGTTTAATTTCCAAAATAAGCTTTAATGTGAAAATGTTTGGAATGTGTAAGATGCAAGCTATAATGGAGCTATGCAAAATAGTTGCATAGATAGAAGAGATTGAGGGTTGATAGAAAAAATATTACATGAGAGAATTCAAGTGGAAAAAATAAAGATGTGATAAAAGCAAGAGTTGCCAAGGTAAATAAATGAAATAAGAAAAGGGAGTATTAGAAACCTCATCTAACTTAAAGAATAAATGGTTCCAAAAGATCCGGGATTATAATTTGCCATGTAACTATATAATAAAAACTCAAAAAGTCAAAACAGTGTGAATGATACTAATTGTAAACTTTTCAGATTAACATTTAGATAAATGCTTTGAGATTTCATTAGGCCTCAAAATTATGCTTTTTAGAAAAGAATGCAAATATTCTTATATCTGACATTGTTTTCAAAGAAGTATGTGCGTGAATGTATGAATGTGTGTGTGTACTTGTGTGTGCACAGACATGCTAAGGGAGTAGAAAGGAAAGCCCGAAAGATGGAGGAATCCTGTTTGTCTCAATGGCAACAGTCAGTACGGACATACGTGAATGCCGACATGGATAAGTTTGCTAACATGGGAGGCGAGGGAAGTACGAACAAGAGAGGAAAGTGCATGTCAAAGGGAGATCAGATTGCTTCTGCTGCGACCATAAAGGTCAAGTATGCCTAAATTTGACACATCAAAGAGCTGGGCTACACACGCAGTATTCACAGCAGCAATTTCTCACACAAGGTTGGCATGAACTTGATTGGCAGTCTGGATCTGGTCCTGGATCTGCCCCAATATAATATTTTAAGTGCATAAGGCAAGCAGCATGAAATTATGAAGGAAAATGATTGTATCCAAACAAAAACAAATACAGAGCTAACCTTGGAGTACTAATGTTAGTAATGCATTAAGTGAGATCTGACTTACAGAGCTAACCTTGGAGTACTAGTGA
>CAJQZJ010031946.1:5044636-5061604 GCA_907164525.1 Lophiomys imhausi
GTACTAATGAACACTTCTTAGTAATGCATTAAATGAGATCTGACTTAGGCTTGAGGATGAGGGTTAGCCGTACCTCATGGATTTTTGGCACTAGGCAATGCTATGCGAAAATGTTTCTGAACTCCAGAGCTCACAAATTCACACGGCTGGAGATGCAGCTCAGGCTACGCTGTCTGTGCTCCATGAAACCTAGAAACTGAAGTTTCCCCATCTAAGCTCAGATTTCTCCACCATTGTATCTGTGCTCCACAACAGGCAGTTATGATTTTAAAATACCAAAAAGAAACAATCAATGAAATAAAAATACTCAGGAAGTGCTTTAGAGATCAGGGTGGTAAAGACAGTGTTATGGTCCTCTGTTCAATTTTTTATTAATTTCATGAATACATTACTTTGCAAATATTTTGAATGCTTTATTTAAAAGTTTAAAATGTACCTATCTTGCAATATATGGATATACATATATATATCCATATGTATATATATGATATATATGTCTCTCTACATAGACCTCTGTGTATGCACTTATGTACATAAGATATAATAATATAAAACTGTGGGTGCTATATTTCTCACACTTGATTCAATAGTCTAAAACTGAAAAACATTCTTCACAGCAAAGGAAACAATGGAATGCAGAGATGGTCCAGTACTTGACAGAATATACGGGCCATGTATATGTGAACACACCAATTCCCAAAGTATTTAAGGCATGAGACAACTTATGAATGAAAACACTACCCAATTTTAAAATGAGTGTTGTGTAGCTACTTCCTCTGGACTGAAACATTCCCTCCTGGAGGTAGAGAGGATGTTGACAACCCCAGAAGAAAGACTCCTAAAACACTTGAAACTTCCCAGACTCAGGAGACCCCTGCCTGGAATCCTTAGGCCACCAACAGTTTCTTGTGGAGAGGAGCCTGACTCTTCAGTGGAGCTGCCTGCAAGGTGCACCACAGTTAAGCTCAGGAATAACCCTTACGTGAGCTGTCACCAGTACCAGGGTGGACCTTTCAATGAGGCACCTTCCCAAGTGACTCCTCACCCATACTCCTGAAAACAGTCCCAGTAAACCTGTCCTTTCACCAAGCTAAGTTTGGATGGAGTAGTTTCTTTGGTCTGTCTTGGGTGTTCAGTCCAGTGTTCATGCCCCTCCCCACACCAAAAAAAAAGACATATAACTACAAACACATTATCTAAAATGGTAATAAAGAAAGGGTATAAATGGCCAACATATGCATGAAAATGCACAAATCTCCAATATCTAGGGAAACAAGTCAAAACCACAATGAGATAACGTCACACATGGTAGAACAGCTACTATGAAAATGACAAATGTGGCTGCTGACCAAAGTAAGGGCCTCTTTGTGCACTGCTACTGCGATGTAAATGACTTTAGCTATTTATAAAAATTCTCTACATATAAATTCATACAAACTGAAGCTAGAACACCCATTTGAGGTAGTGTGCCCATTTTGTGAGGAATCAAAAGGAACTGAAATCCCCAAGGGGCACTGTAATCCCCTGTACATATCAATAGATTCACTGTGGCCAAGGTAAGAAAGAGTCCATCATGGAAGAATAGATAAAGAAAAGGTGGTTTATATACACAATATATACGCAGGGGACTGTGCTCTTTAAAATGAATAAAATTCTGCCATTCCTAACACCATGGCTGGAGGTGACATGAAGCTAAGTAGAATAATCCAGCCACAGAAAGACAACATCTCACCCACATGTGAAATCTGGGAAGGTGGATTTCATTGATGGAAGTTACCAGACAGTGAGATTGCAGGCAGTGGTGGAAATTAGAAGACGATTTTCAAAGAGTATAAAATAAATTGTGGATGGATCACAAGAATACCTTTTAGTGATCTATTGTTTCACGTAGTGACCACAGTTAACAAAAATGTTCGTTTCAGTTGCTAAAGCATTTTAATGAGGGTGTCTAAAAAATAAATATGTGGTGAATTGATGGGTGATTTACTTCCCGGGGCATAAAGATCAAAATATCTCCCCATGCTCCACAAACACGTGCACTTAACTGTCAGAACTGAACTACTTTGGAATGCAGAATCTGAGACTCCTTCCCTTACCTGGAAATGACTGGCATGGGTTGTTCATGATGCCTGAGTCACAGGAGAGGAGCTACACAATCACAAACAATTCTTGTAAAAAGCCTGAAAAAGCTCTATCAGTAATTATTATTACCTAACAATGAACAGAACAGTTCACCGGAGATGAAAGCAGACCTCTGAGCCCAGGCTGAAGCCCCCCAAACAAAGTGACGGGTAAAATGCAATACAACTGTTGTAGGCAAATCCTTATCAAGGTATTTACTGATCAAAGTGCCTGGTTACTCTGTATTTACTCTTTCTCTTGCTCTCTTCCTCCCTCTCTTACTTCATCTCTCTCTCCCTCCCTCACTCTTTCTCTCATTCCTTCCCCTCTATGCATGTGTATGTGATGCACATGCACACACATCCACATATATACTTGTGAGGGTCAGTTCTCACTTCCACTCTCTGTGTCTGGAGATTTGAACTGTGGTCCTTGGTCTTGCTGGCAAGTTCCTATACCTGATATCATCTTGCCTGCCTCACCTAGTTACTCTAAACAGACATTTGGAATATATTATAAGAATGACTTTATTTACACAGCTGCATTAATATCTGCAAAAACTAGGACTATGTATGTACATATTCCCTATGGAGTTAAAGACAAACTTTGGGAAATATTGGACAATTTTATTCTGAGTTATAAACAAAACAATGGAGTTTATAAACATCTCTCCTAACCTCTCTGGATCCATGTTTTCATGTCAATATTTTTTCCATGATATTAGGTTATTAATATCTCTAAACAGTCCAAATTTGTTATTCAGCTTTAAGCTGGTGTCCTGCTGTTAGCCTTTATACACTAAGCCAGTGGGTCTCAACCTTCCTAATGCTACAGCCCTTTAATACATCTCCTCATGTTGTGGGAACCCTCAACCATAAAATTATTTTGTTCCAACTTTGTAACTGTAATTTTGCTATTGTTATGAATTGTAAAATAAATATCTGTTTTCCAATGGTCTTAGACAACCTCTGTGAAAGGGATGTTTGACCCCCAAAGGGGTCATAAGTCACAGATTGAGAAGTGCTGCACTAAAAAGAACACAATTTTATTAACAGGAAATGTACCTTCAGTAAGAATAAGAGGAACAGGGAAAATTTCTCTAAGTTATTAGCGCTCTTCAGAAATGACCTAAGATTCTTTAATGCAGGGTCATTGAGATTGCTCAGGGAGTAAAGGAGTTTGTCACCAAGCCTGAGAACCTGAGTTGATTTCAGGACTCACATGACGAAAGTAGAAGTGGCTTGAACTTTGACCTCTGCATATGTACTGTGCTATATGCAACACACACACACAAACTTCAATACAATTAAAGTAAAGCTGACAGTCACTCATCGGATCTCAGCCTCATGTTTCAACAGGCACTTAAATATCGGGGACTATTAAAAAAGTTAACTTCCGTCAATCATGAAGTTATTTCATTAAGTATAAAACAAGTGTTAACTTTCTCTCTTATTAAGATTTATTTGCTTATATTTTCTATGCATGGGTCTTTTGTACATCATATACACTCCTGGCACCCTCAGAGGTCAGAAAAGGACATAAACAGACACACAGAAACCGAGTTATAGATGGTTTCAAGCTTTAAATATCCTCCCTTCTGTTGTTTCCCAGGGTAAAGACTCATGTTTACTGTATAAATACCACAGGCCAATTATGGCCTTGACATAAAGGAATACACATAGTATACCACCATCCCCTTAACGTAGGGACTCTATTCCAAGATCCCCATTGGATGGTCATGAATCCTATGTCTACTAGTCTTTTCCCATGCAGATATACTTAAAAAATTGCAATTGATAAATTAGGGATGGTAAGAAATTAGAACTACCCAATAAAATAAAAAAAATTGTAATATGCAGTAGCAACAGTAACAGGGATGTGACTCCTCTCAAAACTCTATCCTGTTCCATTCACTTTCTTGTTGAACACAGGCAACTGAAATGTCACAGAGTAAACTCCGGGATCAGGAAGGAACAACAACATATTATTCCTGCTGCCTCATGAGTGTGAGATTCATAGATTTCTGTCTCCAGTTATAGATCATACATTTTTACTGCTGTATACTTTTCCATTTTAAGAATGAGCTACAATTTATTTATGCATTCTGTATTTTGGGGGCATTTCAGGAGTTTCTTGTTTTGGGCCACCATGCAGAGATTCTCCACTGCATATCACTCAGAGAACATGTGTATGTATTTCTGTTGTATCTGCACTCAGAAGTGGGATTGGAGTCACAGACACACATTCGTATGTTCAGCTGCAGTATATCGCTTAACAAGCTTCCTAAGTGATTGTGCAATTTACATTGTTAGCAGCTGTGGGATTGAGTTATAGTCTCTCCACAGTCTCTCTCAGTTTGGAGACGCATCCCATTCAACCCCAGGCATACACACAGAGGATTTACTAAACTACATCAACTTTACATTGGTTATTTTTTTAAAATCACAGGTGATTAAAATGTGCAAAGCAAGAATTATTTTATTAAACAAAATACAGGTTTAATGCATTCAGAACTACCAAACTGTCCATCCCCTAAATAACATGATTTTATTTAAATATCATTATAACCTTAAAATTATCAATTCCCAATATACCTTCTTAAAACCATACATTAATTTTTATTTATGTGCATATTTATGTAAGTGGGTACCCTCAGAACCCACAAGAGGGTATCAGATCCCCTAGGGCTGGAGTTCCAGATGGTGTGAGCTACTTGATGTGGGTGCTAACAACCCGACTCTGGTCCTCTGTAAGAGCAGTGGTGCTTCTAACCACAGAGCCACCTCCCAGCCCTCAGCATCCTGCTGATCCACAGCCACCTGTTGGAGATGTCTTCACTATGGACAACATGCCTGGTTAAATCAGCCTGGTTAAATGGATAAAGAGCAGTTAAATCACGGCACAGTCCAACCCTGGCTCCAGCCAAGGACTCATGTGGACGACCAAGGACATGATCTGAAGTGCAGTTGCATGTTACCAAGGGCAAACCAGTAACCCCAGCCTAAGCTCCAGGGCATCCTAAACCACATAGTGACATCTAGGCCATCCCGAACTGGGATCCTAGGTGATGGTTGGACTGTGAAACATCCCCCAAAGACTCACACATTTTAATTCTTGGTCTCTAGGTAGTTCTGCTGTATTTAGAGGGTGTGAAGCCTACACAAGATTAAGCCTTGTTAGAGAAAGTAGATCACTAAATCCAGGCTAGCGGCTAGAGCACAGCCCCACTTCCTGCTCATGCTCTGCTTCCTGTGTGTGGATGCCACATGACTAGCCGGCTTCCTGCTCCCGCCACCATGCCTTCCCTGCCTGCTCCACATCTTCCCACCATGGCACACTCCAACACTCTTGAACTGTAAGTCAAAGTAAACTCTTTCTCCTTAAAGTTGCTTTTGTCAGGATGTTACCATAGCAAAAAGGCATAAACTAAGACACCTGCCACAAAACAGCCAAACAGAAGAGCTCAGACTACATTCCTCATTGAAGGTAGCAAAGGTTTATACCATCCTCCATTATTATTGTTGCTGGGTTTTAGTATTCTTTATAAAAGATTTGTGGGATAGAAAAAGAAGGGGAAGAGAAAGAAAGATGGTGAACGAGACCGGTTTCAGAATTTGGGTATTTCTACAGGGCTTAAACATAATACCACCCCCTCCAAAACACACCAAGACCTCTATTTAGGAAGAAGAACCAGTGTCCAGGCAGCTGCATTTACCACAGGTCAATATGGCGAACTCATGAACTAATCGGAATAAAACATTTCCCAAAGATAGCTGCTATCTCTCGGAGTCTCAAAGGGGTTATTCAGCCTCATTAGAATTTAGCCATTCAGTGTATAAGGACTAAGGGGATAGTGGTGACATCCATGAGGGCTGTGTCTGTGACATACATTCAGATATGCTTGTGTGTGAAGCAGGGTTTTGTTTCCCTGCAGATTCCATCCAGAATGATCGAGTGACATCACAGATGTCTTCAAACTCCAGGGACAAAGAGAACCTCTGTCAAGGCAAGATCAGAGACATTTTCTGATGATTATAAATATAACCAAGTTTTCTAAACCAGAGAACCATGAATCACATTAAAATTAGCCTGTCAATGCAGAGTCAAAACTACCCAAGCTCTCTTATTTTTAATCCAAATACAATTCTCCTGATGAGAATCATCTACGAGTGGATTTATTATATGTACCAAAATTTCTCTAAAGAAGCAACTTCAGAGCAACTTTCAGAAAGACATAAGACATTGAGATTAAGACAATGTAAATCTTCCATACTTTTATTTCCCCTTTCCTTCATCAGCATTTGAGCTAACTGGTATCTTTATCAACTTAAAAGCCATTGTGGGCCCATTCTCCATTTCTTACTGCTCCTCAGCTTTCTTACTTCCACTCCTTCCTCCTTTTCTTGTCTTCTTTCTACACACTCCCCTTTTTCTCCAAAGTTCCAAGCACAAGCACACATTTGGAATGAAGTACCTGCAGTAATGTGAACCTGCTCAGGACAACATCTGCTTCATGTTTGTCATTGCAAGCTGAACATATGCTGCTGTGTCACCAACTCTCTTGGCACATTTCTCAACAACAACAACAAAAAACTAAACAAAAGGGTCTCTATGTTTATTGGGGGTGTTGAGATTAACCTCAACCACAACCATTTTTCTACAATACAACAATTTTTCAAAGGATGTTTCTTCCTTTCTTTTCTTCAGCATTTAAGCTACAGGTGTCTCTTGTCTTCAAAATAAGACAAAATTGAAATGCAAACATTTCTCCAGCATCCCCTTTAGTCTTCAAAATTAAATAAGTCTAAAACTTTCTTTTCTTGATATAACCCTCACTTATTACTGGACTCCTAGTGCTGTGGGTTTTGTGTTGTCATTTTTTTTTTACAACCAGCTTATGTTAGATGTTCACTAATCAGCAATTAACCACCATCTTAGTCTTTCTTTCCATAGTGCTAGAGTTTGAATATGTTCCCCACATTCACAAGGTAGAACACTAATCCATAGTATAGTGTATAGAGGGATGAAGACTTTAGAGGACTTGGCCATGAGAGCTGTTCTGGGAACAGGGCTCTGATAAAATCTGGGCTTAGGATCCTCATCATCCTACTTGCTTGAGGACACCTGCATGCCTCTTCACATTCCTTTAGGCCTGGAAAAGCAAGGCTGAGAGTCTCACATCTGGCCTTAAGGGGACTTTCAGCCATTTTATCCTGTGGATGAAGGTGAAAGGAATGTGTGACATAAGTCTTTGTAAATTGACCAGATTCAGGGGATCTTTTATAGAAGCATCAGACCCAGTCGCAATCTGTCCTCAAGTCCAAGAGATGCTACTAAACCTACAGTCCCCTTCCTAGAACACCTCATGGCATGCTTTTCTGTCAACTGCTGGTCCCTAGCCCTGCTGCACTGCCAATCTTCCTTGAGTCTTTCCCCAGGTTCTCCTTTAGTTGTTTACCCAATCATATTCAGTCCCACATAGCAGTTGACTTCCAGGTTTATAACTCATTTCTACACATTTAGAACATGACCAGTGTCTACTTCATCCATGGGTCTATTCATCATCTCCCCAGGAAGCCTTCCAGACAAACTCAATGAGCAGTCTTGGAGAGTCTGGTGTCACTAATCCCAGTTGGTTATTTCAGTCAGGTGCCTTGGAGCACTTTGCTGCTGAAGGTGTAAACAGGAACCCATCTTCACTCCTCCTGGCGCCACTCTATCCCATGCCTGACCACCTTGCAGTGTCTTCCTGATTGACAGCTGTGATCCGACAGCTCTAGAACTCTATAGGCATCTTGCTATTTAGTTCATAAACACCACTGTCAAATATGCAGCAACATTCCCTAGGTGAAGACACTCCTTCAGTTTCTTTCAACTAATCCCTAATCCCTACTCTGGGGATACAGGCTCCATCCTCATGCAGCCTAGTGAACCCCATGTTGTCATTCAATCCCCCTTTGACACCCTCACTCTCTGACAACAGTGTTGCAGAATATCTGATCACATTAAGAATGCTGAGATTGTGAACTGGAAAGACCTGTGGGATGGCTCCACCTTTACTCCTAGAACTTTCTGTTTACTGTAAACAAGTACTTGTGGTATGGTTCTGCCCTACCACACACCTTTAATCCAAAAGCTTTCTGTATACAGGATTAAATAAAGTTAACCTTAGGTCAAGAAACCAGCTGACAGGAATGAAACAGAATGAAGGGACATTAAGCTGAGGGATAGTTAAGACAGCATGGAGAGAGGCCCAAGCCCTGAACAGATCCCAGCAGCACACGTCAGAGGCCAGTGCAGAGACCACTGCAGAAGTGTCATGAGCCACTCAACTACACAATGAGTAGCTCCAAACCCCAGACAGGGGTACTCACCAGCCTGAGGAACACCCAACTTCCACGCCAGCATCCCATACAGGAGAACTGGGGGATCACCAAGATTTATCTCCAATGGAGTGGTGGTCTAGGAGGCGCAAGCATACCGGGGCTTACTCAGAAAGGTGTTGGACATACGGGTCCCTCTACTAGATATACAATCATGTGGAACATTGCATCCAGACAGAGCAGAGGGCTGCTCTTCCTGCACTAGTACAGTGTCCCTCAGATCTGATCACTGCAGGGCATTGGGAAGCAGTCCCAACTGCCAGTTAGAGATACTTCCCAGCTTCCTGTGTGCCAAGCATTCACACGGTCACTCTAATACCCTAGAAGATCGGCAGTGCCACTGAAAAGGTAAGGCAGGCTGAAAGTTGGGTGGTCAAGATATAAGGCAGCGGAACTCCACTGAGTCCAAGCCCAGCAGACAGGTTGCAGTGTTCATTTTGGAGCCAGTGCACCTTGCCCCTTCTCAGATGGATACCCTGTCTTCAGTGTCTACAGCTCCTGAATGGGAGCAGTGAGTTCTTGGCCTTTGTGCACTGCCTGAGTGATACAGACTACAAGGGCTTACTGCTTAGTGCTGAGAGGCACAGAGGTGCTCTGGGGACCATGTAGAGAAGCCGCCTGAGGGGAGCACAAGCACAGACCTGACCCTCGGATCAGACTCCCAAGCAGCAGGAGATCTGTGGCTCTAGCCTACAATCTGTGGTCCTCCAAGCCCCACTGACATCACTAGGAAGACCTGCTAGAACTGAAGACCCTGCAGGCTATAATAATTCATCCCACTCAGTCCCCGACCTGAGGCCCCAATTGGGACACAATGGGAAGGGGTGAACTTCAGGGGCCCAATGAGACCCAGACCCCATCTCAAGACCCCACCTAGCTTGTGTTAAGATAGAGACCACCAAGATAATATGGGCTCTACAACAAAGCTCCCTCCTTGGCACCAGGTCCAGAAGACAGCAGGAACAATCAGTTTAGAACAACCAGATGGCTAAAGGTCAGAGAAAGAACATAACTGACAAAAATCAGGGAAATGTGACTCCAACAAAATTCAGCGAGGTTAACACAGCAAGCCCTGAACATCCCACCACAGCTGAAACACATGAAAATGATGAGAAAGCTATACTTAGGAAAATGATGGAGTCCTTACAAGAAGAAATTAAATCCCTGAGATAATTTAAAGAAACCTCAATTTTACAAATGAAAGCAATGGAGAATACCATTAGAGATCTTCGAATCAATGCAAATCAACATGAATGGGAAAGAGACAAGATAATGAAAGATTTGAAAGATTTGCAAACAAAGACGAGCAAATTGGAACAGGAAAAGTATAAAATGACTAAAATTGTTCAAGACTTGAAATTGGAAGTGGAAGCAAGAAAACACACGCAGAGACAATCATAGAGGTGGAAACTCAAGGAAAGAGAACAGAAACTACAGACATGAGTATCAAAAATAGGATACAAGAGATGGAAGACAGAATATCAGGCGTAGATGATTCCATTGAAGAAATCAGTGCAACAACTAAAGAAAATGAGAAATCTAAAAACGCTCTCACTTACAACATCCAAGAAATCAAGGACTCAATGAAAAGATGGAACCTAAGAATTTTAGCCATAGAGGAAAGAGAAGACACCTGACTCCAAGGTCCAGGAAACATCTTCAAAAAAATCACAGAAGAAAACTTTCCAAAGCTAACTAAAGAGATGCTGGTAAAATTCCAAGGGGCATACAGAACACTAAACAGATTAGACCAGAAAAGAAATTACTCTCCCCACATAATAATTGAAACTCTAAATGTATACAACAAAGAAAGAATATTGAAGGCTGTAAGAGAAAAAGGTTAAGTAACATATAATGGTAAACCCATCAGAATTACACCTCACTTCTCCTCAGAAATGTTAAAAGCAGAAGGGCCTGGGCAGATGTCATACAAGCCCTAAGAGAACACAAGTGCCCGACCAGACTACTATACCCAGATAAACTCTCTATTAACAAAGACGGAGAAAACAAGATATTCCATGACAAAATCAAATTTAAACAGTATCTACCTACAAATCCAGGCCTACAAAAGATCCTAGAAGGAAAATTCCAACCCAGAGAATAAAACTACACTCAAGAAAACAGCAGAAGCAAAACCTCCACTGCAGCTAAACCAAAAGAAACACACAACCACCACCTACATCAAAATGAAAGGAAATAACAACCCTTTGGTCATTAATATCCATCAAAATCAATAGACTCAACTCCCCAATAAAAAGACACAGGCTTACAGAATGGATCCTTAAACAAGACCCATCTTTTAGCTACATATAAGAAACATATCTCACTAACAAAGATAGATGTTATGTCAGAGTAAAGGGCTGAGAAAAAGTTTTCCAAGCAAATGGAAGCAAGCTGGAGTAGCCATCTTAATATCAAACAAAATAGACTTCCAACTGAAGTTAATCAAAAAAGATAGAGAAGGGCATTACATACTCGTTAAAGGAAATATTCATTAAGAGGACATCTCAATATTGAACATCTATGCCCCAAATACAAAGGCACCTACATTTGTAAAAGAAACTCTTCTAAAGCTTAAATCATACATCGATCCCCACACATTAGTAGTGGGAGACTTCAACACCCCACTCACAACAATGGACAGGTCATCAAGACAGAAACCAAACAGAGAAATAATGAGCCTAACAGAGATCATGAACCAAATGGACCTAACAGATATCTACAGAACGTTTCACTCAAACACAAAAGAATATACCTTCTTCTGAGCACCACATGGAACCTTCTCCAAAATCGCCATATAGTTGGTCATAAAGCAAGCCTCAACAGACACAAGAAAATTGAAATAACCCCTTGTATCTTATCAGACCACCATGGAATAAAGATGGAGTTCAACAACAAAAGAAACAACAGAAAGCCTACACACACATGAAAACTGAACAACTCTTTACTGGATGACTACTGGGTTAGAAAAGAAACAAAGAAGGAAATCGAAGACTTCTTAAAAACTAACGAAAATGAAGGCACAACATACCCAAACCCATGGGACACAAAGAAAACTGTGCTACGAGGAAAATTAATAGTACTAAGTGCCTTCAAAAAGAAAATTGTGATAGCTCATATTAGCAAATTAACAGCTAAACTGGGTGAATTGGAAAAAAAAAAGAAGCAAACACTCCCAAGAGGAGCAGAAGGCAGGAAGTCATCAAACTTAGGGCTGAAATCAACAACTTAGAAACAAAAAAGAACAATACAAAGAATCAATGAAACCAAGAGTTGGTTCTTTGAGAAAACCAACAAAATAGACAAACCCTTAGCCAAATTAACTAAAAGGCAGAGGGAAGAAACCAAAAACCAACAAAATCAGAAGTGAAAAGAAAGAAATAACGATAGACATTGAAAAAATCCAGAGAATCTTTAGGTCTTACTTTAAAAATCTGTACACCACCAAATTTGAAAACCTAAGTGAAATGGGCAACTTTCGTGATAGATTCCACCGACCGAAGTTAAATCAAGATCAGGTTAACAGATTAAACAGCCTTATAACCCCTAAGGAAATAGAAACAGTCATTAAAAATCTCCCAACCAAAGAAAGCCCTGGGCCAGATGGCTTTAGCACAGAATTCTACCAGACTTTCAAAGAAGAGCCAATACCAATACTCTTCAAACTCTTCCACAAAATAGAATCAGGAGGAACACTGCCAAACTCATTCTATGAGGCCACAGTCACCCTGATTCCTAAACCACACAAAGACCCAACAAAGAAAGAGAACTTCAGACCAATCTCCCTCATGAACATAGATCCAAAAATACTTAATAAAATACTGGCAAACCGAATCCAAGAACATATCAAAAGTATCATACACAATGATTAACTAGGCTTTATCCCAGGAATGCAGGGATGGCTCAACATATGAAAATCCATCAATGTAATTCACCATATGAACAAGCTGAAAGAAAAAAAAAAAACACATGATCATCTTGCTAGATGTTGAAAAAGTATTTGACAAAACCCCTTCATGCTAAAAGCCTTGGACCGAACAGGGATACAAGGACCATACCTAGAAATAATAAAGGCAATATACAGCAAAAAATAGCCAACATCAAATTAAATGGGGAGAAACTTAAAGCATTTCCTCTAAACTTGGAGACAAGGCAAGGATGCCCACTTTCAGCTCTTCAACATGGTACTTGAAATTCTTGCTAGAGAAATAAGACAATTAAAAGAGATCAAGGGGATACAAATTGGAAACAAAGAAGTCAAATTATCCCTATTTGTAGATGATATGATTGTATACATAAGTGACCCCAAAAATTCCACCTGAGAACTCCTACAACTGATAAATACCATCACAAAATTATTTTAAAAAATGGGAAGCCCTTCTTTATATAAAAGATAAATGGGCTGAGAAGAAATTAGGGAAACAACCCCCTTCACAATAGTCACAAACAATATAAATTACCTGGGGATGACTCTAACCAAGCAAGTGAAAGACCTGTACAACAAGAACTTCAAGTTCTTGAAGAAAGAAATCAAAGAAGACATGAGAAGATGGAAAGGTCTCCCATGCTCATGGATAGGTAGGATCAACATAACAAAAATGGCCATCCTGCCAAAAGCAATATACAGATTCAATGCAATTCCTATCAAAATACTAAGACAATTCTTTATAGATCAGGAAAAAACAATTCTCAGCTTAATATGGAATAACAAAAAAACACAAATAGCTAAATCAACCCTGTACAAGAAAAAAACATCTGGAGGTATCACCCTCCCAAATTTCAAGCTATACTACAGAGCAATAGTAATAAAAACAGCATGGTACTGGTATAGAAACAGACCAGTGGATCAATGGAAGGGAATTGAAGGCCCAGAAATGAACCCACACACCTATGGTCACTTAATTTTTGACAAAGAAGCCAAAACCATAGAATGGAAAAAGGACAGCATCCTCAAGAAATGGTGCTGGTCTAATTGGATGTCAACATGTAAAAGAATGAAATTAGACCCATACTTATCACCTTACACAAAACTTAATTAAGTCCAAGTGGATCAAAGACCTCAACATAAAGCACGGCAGACACACTAAAACTGATAGAAGAGAAAGTGGGGAAAAGCCTCGAACTCATTGGCACAGGAGACAACTTCCTGAACAGAACAGCAATAGCTCAGGCTCTAATACCAACAATCAACAAATGGGACCTCAAGAAACTGACAAGCTTCTCTAAGGTAATGGACACTATCATTCTAACAAAATGGCAACTTACAGATTGGGAAAAGGTCTTTACCAACCCCACTTCTGACAGAGGGCTAATATCCATAATTTATAAAGAACTCAAGAAATTAAACACCAAGAAATCAAATAATCCAATCAAAAAATGGGAAACAGAGCTAAACCAAGAATTCACAAAGGAGAAATCTCTACTGGCAGTGAGACATTTGAAGAAATGCTCAACATCCTTAATCATCAGAGAAATGCAACTCAAGAGGACTCTGAGATTCCATCTCACACCTTTTAGAATGGCTAAGATCAAAAACTCAAATGACAGCACATGCTGGTAAGGTTTTGGAGAAAGGGGAACACTCCTCCATTGCTGGTGGGAATGTATACTTGTACAACTGCTATGCAAATCAGTCTGGCGATGTCTGAGAAAACTTGGAATAGCCCTACCTCAAGATCCAGCCATATCACTTCTGGGTATACACCCAAATGATTCCTCACCAAAGGACATATCCTCATATATGTTCATAGCAGCCTTATTTGTAATAGCTAGAAATTGGAAACAATCCAGATGTTCCTCAACTGACAAATACATAAAAAAATTGTGGTACATTTACACAATGGAATACTATCAGCTATCAGAAACAAGGAAATCATGCAATTCCTGGCCAAATGGATGGAACTAGAGAAGCGCATCCTGAGTGAGCTAACCTAGTCTCAGATAGATGTACACGGCATATATCCACTTATAATTGGATTTTATCTATATAGTACAGGATAACTATCCTACAACCAACACAGCAAAAGGATCAGAAACATAGACTTTGTTACCTATTAATGGGATAATTTTCCCTAGGGGTGCTACCTGTAGGTCCCCAGTGCAAGAGGAAGCTCTTTGCCCTCATATGACTGTTGAACTGAGAGGGGCTGGGATGGGTGGGAGAGGGAGGAGAAGGTGGAAGGGTGTAACCAGGAGGGGTAGAAAGAAGGCACTATAATGGAGTTGCTACTTGAAGTTACAAATAAACATTAAAAAAAAAAAAGAAAAGAAAGTGTGGAGAAGGAGCTTTTTAGCTTTGAGGGCTTTTGGCTTTGGTGGAGTAGGAACGTCAGCTGGTTGCTTTCTCTGCCTCTCTGAGCAAGCAAGTATCTGGCTTGCCAGGCTCAACCTAGCATCTGGCTCCTGAGATCTGGCAAAATCAAACAACTGGGATATTTTAGTCTTTTAAAACAACACACCAACATATTGCTCTTCCTGTATTCACTACACTTAATGAGTTACCTTTTCCAATACCCACCTTCACATCAACTGCTCCCCCCATAGTACTCTCCCCCGAGGCACAATCCTCACTAACTTCTTAGCATATAAACTAGTGGGTTTTCTTATGACATTTTCACACATAGTTGGTTTTGGTTGGCCACCCCCTTTCTTTTCCATTCCACCCTGCTTCAGTTTTAATCATAAAAAGCTTTTTAGCAATGCCTGCTTTATGTGAGCTTAATGACCCAGCTCTACGATTGTATCCTTAACTATTATACGATTGGTACACATTACAAATGTATTTAATAGATAATTACAAATCTTAAACAAAGACTAAATATAAATAAATAAAGTTAGTCACTTATTGCTCAGTACTTTGCTAATGCAAGTTGCTAGCTACAATAGTAACTCTAAAGTTTCTAGGGTTCTAGTAAGGTGTATCTGCAGCTGGAGGGCAGAGCTTGAAACAGCTCCCAGGTTTCTCTAGACCGGCTATAGCCACAGGGTCAGAATAAAAGGAAACCATTCTCTTTGTAACATGGCCATGGCAAAGTACTGGAGCTGTCTCAATACCACACCCCCAAAAGATGGCCAATTTCCATTCCTTAGGAGAAACCTGGCCATACACATCCCATACCCTCTTCAATGCAAACAAGCCCCTGCTGGGAAAGCTGAAGCTTCAGGAACATGTGATGGTGGTTGAGTTACAGGTAGCATTGTCTAAACCAGCTTCGTTTTGACGTCCTGCACATCCTGTAACCTTCCCAGATGCTCATAGTTCCAATCCAAACCAACTTTTCCTTAGGGAAACCAGGTCCAATCTGATGCACAGCTAGCACAATCTTTCAGTTTGGGTGAGAAATGCATCTTTCTGAATAAATCTTCACACCTCAAATCAAATTTGCTCTCACCATGGTGTCCCAGGGGTGGGAGTACCGGATCTTGGTTGGCTTTTCCGCTGGACCACCCTTTTAACCAATCTCCTTTCTTTTATAAGCAGTGTGTGTCTGCTAGTATTTCTTTGGCTGCTGTAAATATTTCCATTATAACTTTATCTTTGTTTTTTGAAACTCACTCTATAGCTCCAGCTAGCCTGAAACTCAGGATGAAGCCTAGACTAGCCTTCACCTCAATGTGGTCTTCCTGCTTCTCCCCCCCCACCAAGCTCTGGAATGACAGCTATGCTCCACCATCCCCAATTTACTTTATTACTATCAGATGTAAATCTTTTGTCATTAATTTCTTAGATGGACACCCTGAGTTAACAAGATTGCTAATTTTTCCTGTTAGCTATTTGACAAACAAGTTTTAGGAAAAACAGTTATGTCTAGTCCTTCTGGGCTAAATGTAAATGGGGCTCTGACTGAAACTGGCACTTTGTGCTCTAGTCTCAAGAAGCTGACAGTGGCATGAGTGAACTGAGCAACGGACAAATAAACAAAATGCCCTCAAAGGCGGCACTTGTAAAAATGAAACTTGCACAATGCCACCAGAGACTGAAAAGGTGTGGGTTGATCTAGATGGGGTGGTGGGGCTAGGGAGACATTGTCATAGATAAGGGTGCTTGCTGAACAAGCCTAACAGCCTAAGCTTGGATCCCAGACCCCACATGCAGACCTGCAACCCCAGCACTGAAAGGGGTGAGAGCAGAGACCAGAGGGTCACTGCAGCTCTCTGGCCAGCCAGCCTCTCTGAAAAACTTTCAGTAAAAGACCCTACTTCAGGGACAGAAGCTGGAGAGTTATAAAGCACAGCACCCAATCTCCTCCCTGGTCTCTGCAAGGGCATGGACACTGGCCCACATACATGTACACATACAAGTAGATATCATACACACAAAGAATTAAAAAACAGCTATGTAGGTAAGTGATAGGTAGGTATATAGATTATAGATATAAAGACATAGATAATAGATGATAGATGAGAGGTGGATAGATGATAGATAGATAGATAGATAGATAGATAGATAGATAGATAGATAGAT
>CAJQZJ010031946.1:5061614-5087298 GCA_907164525.1 Lophiomys imhausi
GATAGATAGATAGATAGATAGATAGATAGATAGATAGATAGATAGATATGATGGACAAACCGACAGATAGGGAAGGAAGAGCTGTTCAAATGTGAAATGCCAAAGGTAAAAAAAAGCATAACAAAAACGAGGAGTTGGATAATATAGTTGAATATGGAAAAGGTACAGCTGTACACATCTGTATACAACCAGGACTGTGTATACAAAGGCTGTCACATAAGGAAGGTTTTGCACATATCCACCCCCCAAACTGAATTACTGAACTTCAACTACATAAGGGAAACAACAGCTTGGGTTGAAGTTCTGAGTGGAAGCAGAATTCAGAGCCTGCAGGTTTTTATTGAATGCCAGGTTATGAGAAGTTATTGTGGGTGAAGAAATTGAAATGGGGATGGTGATATAATATGACTATAATATAATGTGATTTATATTTGAAAGGGATCATGCAAGCTACTTTGAGAGAAACAAATCTGGGGACATAGACTGGGTTGGTAAAGTACTATGACCAAGTTAGGGAACTGTTACTCTAGCACATGGGAAAATGAAGGTGGAAGAGGAACATGGCAACTGAAAAAGCTCAGATGTGGAAGCTTCGAGGTGCAGCATGCGAGAGGAAGGACTGGGGTTTGTTAGCAGACTTAAACATGATTATGCATATTTACAAGAACAGCTGATGACGATTAATCTATACAAACATTGAGTGATGACTTCACATTGTGATTATAATGGGTATAATCAGTTGAATGGATGATATTAATTTAAAGGGAAGAATAACTTTAAGAAAATATTGAAAATACATTCATAATGAAGATTCATTTGAAGAAATGTTAAACACCTATGCAGTCAAATAAATACTTCACAGTCATCAGCAACAAATTAAAAGCTTTTGTCTACAAAGTTCAGTATAATAGGAGTAGTGTTCTGTCATGACTAATGCATCCTTAAGTAATTCTTTTGAAAAGAATGCTGCCGACTGTGTTACTGACAATCTCACTGCTTAACATGATAGTTCATTCCTTCCAATAAAACATTGCTTATTTGATTATATGTCTGTCTCTGTGCACATATGCATGGTATGTGTGTGTACATACATATTTGCATGTGTGTACACATGCATGTGGACCCCAGGCTGACTTTGGGTGTCTTCCTAGACCAATCTCCACATTATATTATGACACAGAGTCTCCATAAACCCTGAGCTCTCTGATTTGGCTACTGTAGCTAGCCAGCTTGCTCCAGGAATTCCCTGTGTTTTGCTTACACTGACAGGGATAACAGGCAGGTTGCCATACTCACCTGGCTTTTTTCATGGGCCTAGGGATCAGAGCTCCCCTGGGCTTCACATTTGCATAGAATCTCCGTGGCCATACTCCTTATGCTTCTGAAGGTGCACCAGCCTTATTCCTATCTCCACTGGCCTCTTCAAAATCATACAGGAAAAGATAGACATTAACGAAGGCTTTCTTGGGTTTGTTTTTTGCTTCTCTATTTGTTTGTTTGCTGTTTTTGTTTTTTAAACTACACATGCTTTCCATCTTCAATGTAAAATGCAGGTGATCCATAGCAGAAGAGTCTCCATTCAGCCAGACCCCTAACCAACAGGTTAGAATAGACACACTCATAAATTAACAGAGGAGTTAAGTGAAAAAGATTTTGAAATCAAAACTAGCTGTATTAGTCTGTATTAAGTTTTATCTAATAACTCCTGGGAGTTTTAACATGCATAAATAGAGTAGAAATATTTAGTAGAAATATTCCAAAAGCTATTAGAATGATTATTATTATTATTGTTATAGTTTGAAGTTAAAAACAGGCAAAAGAGTAAGGATTAGACATATAGGTCTCTGTCTCTTTGTTTTAGAATAGAATTATTTTTTAATTGGATTAAAAATAAATACATGCATTTACTGCCATCAGTGTTTTCATTGAACTTATGTTTGTGCATGACATGCACACCTGGTGCCCACAAAAGTCTGAAGATGGTGCTGTATTCTCTGGAACTGGAGTTATGAGTTATAAATGGTTGTGAGTAGCCATGTGGATGCTGGGAGTCAAATCTGGATCCTCTGGAAGAACAACTGCTCTAAAATACCTCTCCAGTCCTCAAAATAGAGTTCTTCATATTCATTTGTTTTTGTGGTTTTGGGTAGAATCTTTCCACATAGTCTATGCTGGCCTGGAAGCAGCTGTCCTCCTGCCTCCACCTTTCAAGTGCTGAGATTATAGGTGTGAACCACCAAGCCCAGCTTTATAGATCTATTTTTTAAGTAATGTAAATAACTAAGATTCAAGCTAAAACCAGGAATGTGTTTTTACAGAAGATATGTGCACACATGTTTGTAAATATCTGTTTCTATCTCTGCCTATATATACTATACATACATGCATATATCTGGAAAGATACTCAAAAACTAATAACAGTGCTTACCGTGGAAAGAACAAGAAAACAAAGGAATGGGAGTTGAAAAGAGAACTCACAGATCTGCTAGAAATACATCCAAGGAACCGAGAAGGCAAAGATAGAGGTCAATCTATGGCTAATATGGCTAGTAGGTTGCTACCAAACAAGGTCCAAGGGTACTGTGAAAAATGCCATCTTTTTAATTACCCCATTACACCTGCCATATGTAAACATCCACTTAGCTATAAGGAATGAAACAGAGAAACTGTGGAAGATGGAAAACCATATCACTCCTTGGCATAGAACAGTCTACAAAAAAATGTTCTGTAAAAACTTCATGTAGGTCTGATCCTGTTCTAATCTCTGGTGAGTTCAAATTTTCACTTTTGAAAAAGAAAGGCATGCTCCGTGTGTGTGTGTGTGTGTGTGTGTGTGTGTGTGTGTGTGTGTGTGTGTACAGGCACACTCACTCTACAAGCACACATGGAGGCCAGAAGTCCACATCAATGTCTTTCCTGATTGTTGTCCACCGTAATTTTTGAGACAATAGCCTCTCCCTGGAGATCACTGTTTTCTGTAGATTTGATGACCAGCAAGAGCAGGTGCGCTAAAGGAAGCAAGTCACAGGCTCACTATACAATGCTTTTATACTTCTGCATCTTGTCACAGGGCAACACTGTCCAACAGGATCTTTGACATTTATCTTTAACTTTGGTGCTTTTTCAAAAACAGACTTCACAAACACACTTCAGAAAGCCAAATTATATATATGATTTTTCTTTTTCACTTAACCTCCTTGGGTTTGTATTGTGGAAGTTTCTTCTACACTGAACAACCATACCTTGGGCTTCATGAGGCGTTAGAAAATGAGGGATTGACAATGGAGTCATTGAAAGTTGCACTCTACAGAGGGCGGGCGCTGTGATAGTAGTGCTCACAGGCTGGATTTAGGAGCAAGTCAGGGACATCAAGCTTCTACAGAAACAATTCTTATGGGGAATACCCTCAAAAGTAAAAACTGATTATAAATACTTGAATTCTGGTTCTAACACCCAGAGGGTAAAACCAACAAGCATAGAACCAATTAAATAATGATGAGAGAAATGTTACAGAATTCATGTGCTAAATTATAAAGCCTAACAGCCATTAAAGGAGACGGTTCTGGGAGATTCTGAGGATGGGTGTACACTGTGGAGGGTTTACACAGTGCTTCCATTTTTCAGTTTCCTGCGAAAAGGCCAAAACCCAGACAGCAAAGGACAGTGACAGAGGTCCCTGCCATTGGGATGGGAGGATCCCAACAAGTGAAAATAGACCTAACCATACATATGCTCCTTGATAACATGATGCTGCAGCCTCTGACTGTTCACATGTTGACTTTATCTAATGTTTCTAGCACTGCACTCAAAATAAAAGCATCCAACCCTCTGACCCTGCTTTGACAAGAAGACAAATCAAGCTCAGAAATGAAGCCCAGTCACCCAGGAGACCCTGGGTCTTGCTACTGTGAGCAAGTAGATCATTTGGGAAGTGTCACCCCTTGGGGAGCCACAGGCATGGTTGTCAAGATGGAGCTTGAGCAAATCTAGAGTACTTCCTTCTACCCAGGGTCAGCATTTTATGACCCATGGTACTGGTGCCCCAGTGCCAAGTATCTAGAAGTCAAAACAACCCAAATCTCCCGCAGCACTAGAGACACACCAGGAGAGGTGGCAGTGTGCTAAATCCATGGGGCTAAGGAATGGCCTCCCTTTTTAAGAACACCATCAATTAAACCCAGGGGAGGTGGGGACAGTTTACTAGTTAATTAGTCCAGGGATGTGGGTCTTTCATGTGTAATTCAGAACAGGGACACCTGGTGTGCAGTTCTTCAAAGTACAGGGGCAGCAGGCAAGCCAAACAATGCAGGAGAGGTCAGCACAGAAAGAGAGCACCAGCACAAAACTGTTCCTGTATGACCTTCACCCCTGCTGTAAATAAAATGAAAGTCCCGAGGGGTCCTCTGCCCTACCAGCCCAGGGAGAACAAACAGATTCTGGCCCTCTTGGGGAGTTCTAAAAGGACATGGTGTTAACTAATTGTTTTATAACCCAATTAAAAAGTAAACAGAGAGCAGGGCAATGCAAATAGAGCCATCATGATTCTATCATATCCTGATATATTACACACACCAAAATTATTGATGTGTTCTCCCTGTGTGACAAAAGTAGTCCAGGTAGCACAGCACAGAATTAGGGCTGGAGGATAAATCGCCCAGTTCTGTGGAAGCAGAAATTGAGCAGTTTGTTAATGCAACACCTCTCTTTGTGAATTCTCAAAGGATGAAGTAATTCTTATTTTTTTTTTAATTGTTGCCTCTAAACTTTCTGGTTGTAGAAAAGTTGATAAATGTAGCTGAAGAAAGATTCATGTTTGAATTGAGCCAAACCATGTATGAGGTCAGCTGTGGTGTCTACTTAAAGGAAGAATAATAAATGTAGGGCTAGGAGCATATTAGTGGCTTTATTCAGAAAGAACAAGAGATGAGAAATTCTGGTGTGGGCTGCAGAACTGGGACCATTTAAAACTCAAGGCCCTGAAAAATTCTTTCACAAAGGACATTGTGTCCAAAGATACCACCAGAAGCCAGCCATGGAGAATTTAACATCAAGGGCATACAAGTTGAAAATAAAACAGCTGAATAATTACTAGGGCTCAAGATGCTGCTTCAGCTCTAGAGAAAACATTAATAAAATGAACTTGTGCCTGGTTTGGTGGCACACAGTTTTAATACAGCACCCACATGGCAGAGTCAAGCAGATCTAAAGCAACAACAAAAACAAACAAACAAAATGAACAGAAAAACCCCAAACACAACACAGACCCCTTCATTGTGGTTTGGGCATATAAGAGAGAATGTGTTCCCAGTGTTTATACCAATAATACACACACACACACACACACACACACACACACACACGAGAGAGAGAGAGAGAGAGAGAGAGAGAGAATACACAGAAAAATGGGCAATGAAGAGAGAAGAAAACAGGCAGAAAAGGTAAAAAAAAAAAAAAAAGATTGAAACCGATCTAAGCCCTCCTCTAAGCTCTCTGTTACATTAAGAAGGAACAATGAACCAGAGGTGAGAGAACTGAATAAGAACAATGGACAGGATGCTAAAAGGAAAGTCACTCAAATGACAACTTACGGATCTTTGCGAGTTCAAGGCCAGCCTGGTCTACAAAGCGATTCCAGGACAGCCAGAGCTGTTAAACAGAGAAACCCTGTCTCGAAAAACCAAAAAAAAAAAAAAAAAAAAAAAAGAAACAGGCTGAAGAGATAGCTCAGTGGTTAAGAGCCCGTACTGCCTTTGCCGAGGACCTGAGTTTGGCTCGTAGCTCCTATGTTAAGCAGCTCACAACCACCTTAACTGCAGCCCCAAGTGACCCAGGGCCCCCTGGTGGACTAGGTGGGTACCCTCACACAGACATCTGAATACACACATACTATTTAAAACAACAAAGGCAATTTTTATGATGCTTACATAACTAAGAAGCTTCACTTTTAAATATTTAACACAAGAATAATTTTCTCCCAACTATTCGAAACTATTAACCTCACAACCTGACTAATGGTAATAATCCACAAGCATTTTTTTTCTGAGTGCACAAAACAATTTAATGAGATCTCATCTCACTGCCCAAGTTGGCCTTTAACTTCTCCAGGCTCAAGCCATCCTGCTGCTTCAGCCTGCACTGTGAAAGGAGACTGCAGGTGTGCACACGTCCCACCAATTCCAGCTCTCTGTTATTAACAATTTTCTCATTTAATTGCAAAAATGTACAATCTATCCAGACAGAAAGAATGAAAATAAGCTCAGGGTGAAAAGTAGAAAAAGCAACTTAGCTATGAATCAGGCTGTGAAGGAAGTCCCAAAAAAAAAAAAAAAAAAAAACTGAAGGAAAAAGTCAGAAAGCATTGTCTCCCTCAAGTGGCCTTGAAGCCTTTGCAGAATTCCATAAGGACCCCATCATTCTTGCCGAAGTCCCCAAGACTCATTTTGCTATTTTCTCTTCCAACTGAGAAGAACTATGTGTTGCTATGTGAGCTTCCACCACTGTAATGAAATACCAGAGGTGGTGAACTCTTATAAAGAGGAAAGGTTTATATCCCTGAACCAGCCCCATGCTATGATGAGGCAGCACCCCATGGTGGGAGTATCTGGCAGAGTGAAACACTTACTTTATGGGACTCAGAACAGAGAGAGAAAAATGGAAGTATGCAAAGCCCCAGGGTCCTTTGCAATGACCCAGCAACAGACCTCCAGCTGTTCCTGCCTCTCAAAGGTACTACCACCATGCAACAGTACCACTTCACTAACCAGGTCTTGCCTTGAACACATGAGCCAAACCTATCGTATCCATACAAATACCTGTCCGGAACCAACTTTGAGGAGGGAGTTTGGACTTACAGTTTACAGGATGTCACCAATCATGCTGGAAGGCAGGGCAACAAAAGGCTGCTCAGGTCATGATGGGCTAGGAAGCAGGATGAAGGCAGAAATAAGGAGCAAGCCTCAAACCTCAAGGCTGCCCTGGTGACCCACTTCCTTCAGGGACACTTGACCTCCTAAGTCTACAATCTGTATGTACAAAATCTACACCATGCTTTAAAATAAAACCCTTGCAGGAACACTGACCTCTCTCGTGCCCCCTGTGAGCCCTCTGAGAACTATCTGGCAGGAAGCCTGAGTCACAGATGTTGTTTGTCCCTAGATCTTACCAAAAGAGTTCCATGATCCTTTGCAATACTCCTAAACACAAGCCCTCCCATCTGGTTTGCCTGACAGTGAAAGGTCTTTGGCTTTTGGGCATCCAGTGAAGAATAAATAACCCAGAGGCTACTATGTGCTAGGTTTAGTGTTAGCATATAATAGCATAGGGATAGCAAAAGCCTGGACTTTAAAAGACTTACTTCTGAAGTGACATGTCCTTGGGAACTCGCCAAGGACCAGGGCCTCTTTGATCTTAGGGCTAGGGGCAGAACATGCACCCTGAGGTGTCCATCCTCTGGAGGTCTCCCATCATTTCACAGCCCTCTGCGAAAAGCATCTGAATGGCACTGCCTGGAGGCATGACTTGGAAGTGTGCCAAAGCTTCTACGGACAGGTAAAGATATTTAAGGCAGGATTCACGTGGACAGAGGCACTCTCTCCTGTTCCTGACTCACTCAGCAGCATTTCCTCCTCTGGCAGAAAAACTCATTTCAATCTCATCAGAAAGCTTCACCCTTTGATGTTGACCTGTTTTGGGTCTGGAGAGGAGACAGATTCTCCCTGAGATTCCATAACGCTTAAACACAGAGCTCTGGACTTCAGGCCTTTGCAGGCCATAAGCATCTGAATAAGTGAGCCACCTGGGAAACTTTCATATATTAATTGGTCTTAAGACCATGGAGGCAATTCCTGCCTGATGAACTGTCTTGGGATCTGACGAATGAAATTCAGAGACTTTAAGAGACTTTACGACTGAAAAATTGTATGAAGACCAGCCATCCATCAGGACCCACACTCCGAGAAAAATATCCTTTTGAGAAACCTTCAGTTAACGTTAAATGGTTGTATTATAGGCACTAAGAAGTTTTAGGTGCTAGGTTTCAGAGTTAGGGTTTAGGTTTAGGATTTAGGAATTTTATAGGCAAATGCTAGGTAACTGATAAGTTTTAATAAATATATGTTTGATAAATAAGAATTTACTGCTACACTACTATATGGATGGGATGTGATGGGGGCATTGGTGAAGACGAGCTGCACCTCTTACTCTTCTGAGGTGCTGCTGTCAGGTGGATGGAGGAGGCATAAACACAGACTGACTGTTGGCCCAGGAGACAAAGTCCTGGTGTCTAGTGGAAAGGCTGCAGCTGTTAGGAAGCAATCTCAACTACTAGAAGAGAAGACCTATTCAGATTCTAACTTAAAAACCTAGAATAAGGCAAGCTTAAATACAGGGTGATCAGGAACATGAGGTGACTGTGTGAAGACTGAAGATCTTGTGAAGATAAGCATTCCTCCCAGGAATTGAGACACAAAGGGCCCTAGGAGGCTGTGAAGTCAAACAACATCAAAGCCTAAAGTGAAAGGATCTCATCTGGTAGGTCAGACAGAATCACCAAAGCTTTTAGAATGTGCCATGGCTCAGCCAGTGCTACCCACAGGGCAGCCAAGGAAGACAGGCTAATGAAACAGCCCTAGGAAGGTAAAAGGTTTGGAGTGGGCTGTGAAACAAGAGTGGAAGGAAAGCATTAAAGAGATCTGAAGACAAGGCAGAAACGATGGTGACTCGTGAAGCAATGGATGACAGGAGGACAAGAGGAGAGAGAATGGATCCCAAAGACATGGTTTGGAAGTCCCTGTGGAAACTGGGCAGGTGGAAGAATCAGATGTACTGGGATGGAGTCTAGACAGGCTTGGATCCACTCCAGTCCAGACCTGAGTTCTGTCTCTGCAGCTGTGTCCTGGAGACTGAGTAACATTTGATGAACTCATTTTTGGGACAGGGTCTCATGATATAGCTCTGATTGACTTGGAACTTTCCTGGTAGACCAGGCTGGCCTTTAACTCACAGAGATCTCCCTGCTTCTGTCTCTAATGTGCTAGGATAAAATGGCCATCAAACCCAGCTGTGAGAAACGCTATGGCTCACAGAAGTGAAACTTCATGGAAGTTGTGTTTAAGTGCCAATGCCGGTTCTGACCACACGCACTTGGAACTTGGCAATGTTCGAAGGTACAACTGCAGGCCTTCCTGTGTGCAGAGGGGATCTTCACTGCAGCTTCCTGTGAGATGTGATGGCATGGCAACAGTAAGCAGATGGGGATATGCAGTAGGGTTGTGTGGGAGGGGCACCCATTGCTATCAGAACAGCATCCTTCTGACTCACAGGCATAGCTAAGAGGGAGGTACATGTGCACGCATGCACACACACACAGGCATACTCACGCACATGAACATGCATGCACACACACGAGCATGCACACATATGCATACACATGCACAATCAAATGATTGCCTCGCATACCTGCAGCCATGGGTTCAATCCCCTCTACCATAACTGGTCAGATGATGCTTGCCTGTAATCCCAGCACTAGGGAGGTAGAGGCAGGAAAATCAAGAGTTCTCACTCCTGGCTACATAATGAGTGTGAGGTCGGCCTGGGCTATGTGAGATCTTTTCTTAAAGTAAATGAACAAATGAAGAACAGAGGCTGACTTTTTATTTATTATGTTTGTTTGGGACTTGCTATGGCCTTTAAGTGTGCATGCGTGCATGCTATGTAAAGCAGAGACTGAATAGAAGCTTTTTGCTATTCTGGCTTAAATAAACCTTTTTTTTTTTTTTTTTTCCGAGACAGGATTTCTCTGTGTGGCCCTGGATGTCCTGGACTCACTTTGTAGACCAGGCTGTCCTTGAACTCACAGAGATCTGCCTGCCTCTGCCTCTCAGGTGCTAGGATTAAAGGCCTGTACCACCATGCCCAGCTTAAACAAACTTTTATTAAGCATATTACATTATAGAAATCTTTTTAGATCTATTTTCTCTAAAAAAAAAAAAAAAACTTAAACTGTACTCCAAAAATACTATTTGATCTTGAACAGACTAATAAAGGTTGGCAATCTTAAAATATATTGGTTTTAGAGTAGATCTGAAAAAGCAAGCATACTATTTATATTTCAGTGAGATTTCCCCCCCCTTTTCAAAAGCCAACAACATTTTGGTAGTTTGCGACACATGGGAAAACAGGCAATTAATTAAATACAAATATATATATATATACACACAATTATTATTGGCAATTATAGGTGGAATATAGGATTCAATAATGTAAAATAATTGATCTATGATGGGTGCTTTCTCTCCTGAGATTCCGTTGGGACTGCCATGAAGAACAAGGACAGCAGGCTCTGATACCAATCTCTCCTGAGTCATAAAATCTGTCTATGGTTTCAAACTCCCTTCTAGTACTTTACGACACAGGCCATGACAAACACAGAATGCTTCTAATTCATGATCATTATGTTTTTTGATTTTCCATACCAATGGGAGAGGAAAAACATGTTGGCTTATCCATAAGAATGAAGATCAAGGAAATGGCAATAGAGAGGGGATCACAATGCTGCCCCTGCCTTTCGACCACTCAAGTTCAAAACCAAAGGTAGCACTACTCCCTGGGAAGGCTGACCTCCAGGATTAGAACAGTTAGGATGAAAAGTGAAGACCTCAATGACCAATAGGCTAACCGGAGACCTGTGGCCAATCAGAAGGGAATGGCACACAGTGAGATCGATTCAAAAAGCAAAAGCCACCACGTCACTGTGGAGACTGCGTGTTAGACAGAACTCCGTTAAACACTTTATTCTCACCTAGTTAACCTTTTGGCAAAGCCTTGCTGCTTAAAAGCGATGTCAGGCTAAGTTTCACCACAGCACCCAGAAGGCAGAGACGCCAGCTTAGTCATTTCACCTCTGTTTGGCCCCAGAAGGACAAGAGCAGAAAAGGGAGCATGCTTGCTTTTGAAAACGAAATTTTTGTCATGTGTGTCTGTTAACACTCCCTTATACAGTGCTTTGCATTTATTTTTCGAAGTCTATATTGATCCTACACACAGAGAGATGACACCACGCTCCTCCAGGAGGCCTGTCAATCAGCACGCCATCTCTTCACATACAACATGTTCCATATTTTCATTGCTAACACAACCAGTGGTGTTTTGGTTTCATCCTGCATTAAGCTAATGCTCCATTTCCATGAACGCTTAAATGTAAAAAGAAGAGAACAGCTAGAATTTATTACATGTCCACTTGTGCAGGAGTTATGGGGAGGTAACTGGAGGAACAAACGCAGGTTTGTGGGGCGTGAAAGGAAATACACACTTTCATTTTAAACGTAATAAGTTTTAAACACTAGACAAGTCTAGAACACTACCCTTGCAAAATGCCCTTCTGCCCTGAGTCTATGCAGGTGAAAGGACAGATAATAGCAGGTACACTTAAGGGACATAAACATTTGTCACACCAATTTCAACTACTCCAGGATGATCCTGGACACATTCCCCCCATTTTTGAAATTACTGTAGAATGCTCCAACTATCATAACTGTACGTATCCCAGGCAACATAATAGATGGCACCCCAACTCCTTAAAGAGCACCCTGATAATATGCTAGGCTAAGGTGTCAGAAGCTATTAGAGGCTCTCAGATGTGCGGCATATCTCCATTTCTGAGTTCTCCCCTTACACTGTACAACAGGCAAGCAAACTGCTCAGCTGCGAACGTTCCAAGCCGAATAATTACAACTTGTCAGAAAGAATTAATTTTCCCATTTCTCATAAAGATGTGTAAAAATTACCATGTTATTATACACTGACACTCTCTGGAGGCAGACACAAAATTTAATTTTGAATTCTTTCCGCATATTAAATTAAATCCATAAATAAGAGTTTAGGCATTCACTCGGAAGCATATGTTCATTGGGAGCGAAAGCCAACACGAGCCCGGCTGTAATGGCTGTTGTAATGTTTTAATAGCTCGCTTCTTCTAAGCACCAATAAATTTACATGATCATAACAGTCGTGGGCATACAAGAAGCCCATTACTGTCTGGGCATAAGCAGCAACGCTAACAGGATGGAAAAATGGAAAAAGAAAAAAAAAACTCTTCAATAAAATTAGGCGACTGCACTTGTCAGCTGCTCCATGATTGAATTTTTAATATTGTGGTCAATTGGTCAAAACAAATAATGGGATAAAATATCTTAATGTATTTAGAACCTGGGTCTGTGGTTAGGTTAGCTTGCAAAAGAATGGGCATTTTTTGTTTGCTTGTGGGCTTGTTCAATTTTCAAAATGCAAACCTTTTCACCCTGCTATTTTGAACAATTTTATTTTTAAAGATAGGCGTTGCTGTTTGTCACCTCCCAGAGAGCCTTTCTGCTCATTCCTGGGCATGTCACATTTGCTTCAATGGGTAGATTTTTGGGTGGCAGTGTTTGTTTGTATGTTGCATGTTGTTGTTGTTTGCAGCTGAGTCTGCAGTGAGGGAACCTGGTAGGGAGCTAAGAACTGAGTCGCAGTAGCACCTTACCACACTAACCCTTACCTGCGAGGTAGACTGTCTTCCAGTGGGGACACCAGTGGATACAAGCACATCACCAGAGTCCACACTATACTGAACATGCCACAGCCTTAGACCATGAGTGTGAATGCAGGGACCATAGGATATGGCTTCTGAGGGTCTATTTCCTAGACACACACCACTTCATAACTCCTCCAGGTGAATGTGCTCCGGTTGTGAAGGGCACTGTCCAGGTGAAACTCAGATGTGGTTTATAGGTAATGAATCTAAGTATTTATATAAGACGAAGAGGCCACACAACAGCTGTCCTCTTACCACATGTTCACAAACACAAGAGGGTATCCTGAATCCAGCCAGAGGATGGGGTGGGCCAGGGAAGTGAGAGAAATTAAAGTAGGAATGATGGTTAGAGACGCAGGTAACACATAGATTGTTTTTTTTTCCCCCTCTAGTAAGCCCCACATAGGAAAAAAAAAGAAAAGAAAAGGATAGTATATTGGGTTTTCCATTTATTTTTAAATCACTGATCTTCAAAAGCTTCAGAGAAGATTTTTTTAAAGCATATGCCATGGATATTTCTGAGAATTTCAGAAAGATAACAAAATGAAACTATGAGTACATACTGAGAAAGAAGACGTACTTTCCCATAACTTCATCAAATGACTCTAAACCCTTTCTGAACAGAATTCTGAGGAGAATGCTAGAAACCTCCCTTGAAATCCTGCTTCCCCGCACGCTCAGTTCAGGCTCCTGTTACAATGGTTCACCAGGTGAAACATAGTTGTATGCAGGGTATTGCCAAGAGTTATTAAGAGAAAAGAAAACAACTTCTGTCACCAGGAAATGGCAGGGGAAGAACAGCTGCCATACACTTTGGTAATGAAAGATAGTGACGGTGTTAACGGGGGGGGGGGGGGGGGGGGGGGGGGGGGAGAGGTGGCTCAGGGGTTAACGGCGCTATGTGTACCATGCATAGGACCAGTCTCCAAGACAGGCAGCACACAACTACCTGCTACTGTAGTTTCAGGGGGGATCTGATGCCTTCTCTTCATGCACTTATGTTCACAATTCATATCAACACACACACACACACACACAAATAAATAAATAAAACAAAACAAAATTGTCTTTTTAGTTAATCCAGCACATGAGATGAAGATAATGATGAAATTAACACATGAATTAACAGATGAAAATAGCACAGCCCTATGGGTACTATGTTAGGAGAGATTCTGACCAATGAACAATACTCATTCAGCCACCCCCTTTCAAATCAGAGTCTCTTGCTTTGTACACGGTTACAAGACTTTATCAAAGCCAAATGGTTCCTTGACCATTTCAAAAAGCCACCTCAGAAAGAAAGAGAGAAAGAAGGGAAGGAAGGAAGGAAGGAAGGAAGGAAGGAAGGAAGGAAGGAAGGAAGGAAGGAAGGAAACAGTCCAGACAGGAAGCCATTGAAGACAGTCCTTAAAATTGTGATAAGGATGCTGAAGTGTAGCTCTTCACAGTTGATGGCTTCTAGTGTATGAGGGGTGGGGAAGGATTCAGTTTTCTTTAAGGTCCTGGCCTCTGGGAGTTTGACCATGCTCCAGTGAGTGTATGGGCTATACAAATTGGACTTGGTGGTTTTTTGGTGTGGTATGTGTGAAAGGGTAGGAGAACAGATCTGGGAGGACTGGGGAGCAAATGTAATCAGGGTCCCTTGTATATGAATTCTCCAAGTAATTAATAGAAATATTATGTTGGGGGAGAAAGCCACTTACCCTTCCAAAGGACAAATTCATACTTCCAATAGGACCAAATCTTACTACACACAGAATAAAAGATTTTTAAAAACTCTCTTGAGTAACAAAGGTTTTTGTTCCTCTTGAATATGATAAAAATTGTCTGATTATTATTTATCTGATTTACCAAAGTGCCATATGTCCAGAATTCTAGGAACAATGTAAACAGGTGGTAATAAAAATTTAGGTTAGTAGGGTTTCAAACATATAAAAGGAAATTTGGAAGAAGTTTAAGAGTGGGGGTGGAGGTGTAACACTCCAACTGTTGAGTTAATCACTGGCCGAACTCTGTTTATATATAGATGTGATGTGCTTCACAAGTGGAAAAAAAATCATTAAATCTAAAATAAAGTGACCATCATGATGCATGCTTGTGGCAAACATCTCTAAATGATTCAGTCTTCACATTTCTATTTTCTCTCGCATTTTCTTTTGGAACTGTACATTTGAAAAGAAGAAAGGTCTGTTTTCCCACACTCTAGAAAAGAGTCTTCTGACCAAAAGAGGCAGTCTCGTCCCATGAGTAGAGAAATACCAAGTCCACAGTGAAATAGTCAGTGGTAAAGGGCAGGTGAAGGAGAGATGGAGCAGGAGGACAGGATGAGGTCTGGCCTTTCTTCCCTCTACCACCATCTTCTGTTCCATCTAAATGGGACTGAGCTGACTCAGAATATAGCCCGAGTATGGGAGGAAGGTTTGTGAAGTAGTTTCTAGTCTTGGCCGAAAAGTTCTGTGTGTCAAATGAACTATAAATCTGATTTTGTTAAATGTCTTCTAGATGATGTCCAAAGAAGACTTACAGTGGCAAGAGTAGAAGTAGAGAGAGAACTTTTCCTCTCACAACCCCCTGACACTCGTGGCTGGATGAACAAAGTTACCCCTTATCTTTGATACTTCCCATTATCCTTTGGTTCTCTTGTCTATTTTTTTCAATCATACTTGTATTTTATCTTTTTCTTTAAAACATACAATAATAGGAGGAGTTGGAGAAACTGGATCTGGATCTTTTTCTCTACTGGAAACAGATTCTTAAAATATAAAATATTTGAAAAATAATATGCTTGTTACAATATTGTACAAAAGACAGTAGACAGCATTCCTTCCTGAAATCAGGAAACAAATGAGCTGAGTCTTCTCCTTGGAGTTCCAGCCCATGGCTTGTGTGAGACTGTCACAGTGCATGAAACATGCTTTGTTTGGGGAGAGAGAGGCACCTAGGAGTACCCGAAGAGATATGCAGAGAAACTGGGGAGATGCATAGAGTCCCATTCAACTATTTAAGAGATTTCTGCTCAGAATGCATGTGAGGAAAACAGAGTGACAGAAAAGGGTATATGGAGTTTGTAGGGGCTGAAAAGAAGTGTTGGGGCTGGAGAGATTGCTCAGCATTCATGGGCACTGGCTGCTCTTGCAGAGGACCCGAGTTTGGTTTCCAGCGTCCACACGGGGACCTCACAACCACTTGTAACAGCAGCTCCACTGCACCCAGGTAGTGCTTAGACACACATGGCGGCAGAACACTCAACACAAAAAAAACAAGAATGATAAGGGAATCTTAAAAACCCATTTTCACTACACATGATGGAAACAGAACCAAGAGAAATAAAGGGCTAAACTCTTGAAAAGTGCTGTGGTTTGGTGACCAGGGATAATTATCCCCAGTCTAGTGGCTGCTTTTTTCCTGGCTAATAACAAAAAGTAAGATAAAGATATTTATCTGGCTCCAAAAAACTTGACTGAAATCAGGACAAAGCTCAAAAAATATCTACATCTCAGGTGATATTGTTTAGAAGGGAATCTGAAACTGAAGGTTCGATAATGTAAAAATATAATGTAAAGTTGACCTGTGTGAGGTCAACAGCTAGAACTGCAGCTGCATGCCCAAAAAGGAATGAAGCAAAATTCTAAAAAAAAATTCATTTTTTTATTATAATATGTATGTGTTTGTATTTGGTGTATATTTATTCTACTTTGGGGTGGGTCTTCGTCTTTTAAAAATAAATGATTGTTTTACTTTCTAAATGTTGCACTCTACCCACACATACATTTGTTTACATATATACATGAAATATACACATATATATTACATACATATGTATATGTGCATATGTATTTTTTCCACTGCTGTAAGCTTCACAATGTCTGGAATCCCAAATAGGAAAAAAATGACTTATAGTGGGAAGAAAAGTCAATCCCAGAATCCTCAAGGGAAGACAGAAACATCCAAGGGAATACATAGATATTTTAGAGAAAAGGCAGCACTAACATCAAGACAGGAACCCTTCAATGTTCCCAGAAACAAACGCTCTGTGATTACAACTAAAAGTACACCGTGACATGGCTGATGGCAGATATGCCACAGAAGAAAATAAAGGGCCAGTAAAGATAAAAACAGGAAATAACAATATTCTAAATGAACTCTATGCAGAGAGAGAGAGACTGAAAGGGGTCAAAATATGAAAAAGCCCAGAGAACTGGTGAACTGTGTAAACTCTTATGTACAAAGATGAATACAGAAGCCGAGAAGAGACACAAAACATGTCTGAAAACTGTTCAAATTTGGGCTGTCACAGGGATTCAGCGGGTTAATGCTCTTGTCACAGAACAGAAAACCAACTCTGCAATGTTGTCTTCTGCCCTCCACACACACATTTCTCCCATAATTTTGCAACAGCAATACACTCCTATACCAAACCACTATGAGAAAAATACAGGCATATGCCAATCATGATCACAGAGTCGAAGACTCCTTTAAAATATTAATAATCTCTATCCAACTTACTTCTATCATAGGAATATAATATTAGCTTAAAATTTGAAAACTTGTCCATGTTATTTATTTTATTATTTAAAAATGACCATAATCATATGAGATGTAGAGAGAGTATATATGCAAATTCCAGCACTTATCATTTGTAGACATTCTCAGTGTTTAAATACAGGAGGGAATGGTCTCAGCATAAGAAAGAGAACATTCAAAAAGCTTAGCAACCTACTTAGGATCCCACCAGCTCCCACCATCAGATGAAAGTCCACATTCTCACTTCTTAGTCTACCCTGCAATGGAAGTTATACTGGAGATTAACAAGGCAAGAAAAAGCAATAAAAGGCAATTAGGGGGGAAAGCTATAAGTAACAACGTCTTTCTTCTTAGTCAACAGAACTTCTGGTGTCTAAAACTGGGCTGAATTTACATTAAAGCAGCTAGAACTAACTAGCTTACAGGGATGCATAGCTGAAAAGGAATAAAAACAAATTCACTGTATTCATGATACCAAAGCAAATGCAGAAACTGATTTAAAGTGAACCATCATTTTCAACCACATCAAGACAACTAATTACCTATGTGACAAAAATGGACAAAATATTCAAGTATATTTCTAAATATGAAGATGATTACTCAAGGGAATTGCAGAGCTTTAAAAACAGAGAAAAGAATTTGTTCTTTGGTAAGAGCAGTCAATATTGGCACAAAGTTGATCCTATCCAAGCTATTCTACAACTACAAGCTATTCACACACAATCTCATTGAAAATCCCAAAAGCTTTTTTTTTTTTTTTTTTTTTTTTGGTAGAAATTGCCAAATTTCCTATGAAATTGAAACAAATTTGTGAATATGTCAGAACAGCCATAGCTTCCTTGAGGAAAAACAAATACGCCTGGTACACTACCCCTGTTTTATTTCAAGCCATTTTACTATGCTACGGTAATAAAGAAAATTCAGTATTGTAACAAAAACCAGTAGATCACAGGACTACAATGAAGAACTTAAGAGACTGATGAATAGGTACATAGAAAACTGATTTTCACAGAGCCACAGAAAATGAAAAATATAGCATATTTACCACAAAAGGACCACAGCACTGGGAAGTCGTGTGGAGAAATAAAATCTTCCATTCATACCTTGCAAAATATGCTAATATTAATACAAAGCTGACCTGAGGTCTAAATGTAAAACCCTGGAGAGATGGGTCAGCAGTGAAGAGTTCAAATTTCTCTTTCAAAGGACCTTAGTCTGATTTCCAGTATCCACATGGTGACTCCTAGCCATATGTAACCCTAATCCAGGAGTATCTGACATCCTCTTCTGGCCTTGGCATACACCAGGCCCATAACATAATGCATCAACATATGTGTAGGAAAAACACCCATACACATAAAATAAATAATTCTTAAAAGCCTAGAACATGTATATTTTTGTAACTATAAATCAGAAATATATAGTTAATATAATAACTCAGATAAACTTAAATAATGATGTGAGGCCAAAAACTAGACCACCCTACCTTTTTGTAAGAAAAAATTGTGTGTGTGTGTGTGTGTGTGTGTATGTATGTGTGTCATACATGTGTATAAAATCACAATTCTATAGAAGTCTAGAAAATGCAGAAATCGAAAGTCATAGAAAACAGATCTAGCCAGGATAAACTCTCAGAGGTGATGGGCATGTTCACTGTTCAGTGGTGAGAATGGAGCCTGGAAATAGGCCAACACATATCAAATGTTATATACTTCAAATATGTGCAGCTCATTATGTATCGGCTGTTCTTTCATACTGTTGGCGTAACTGTAGCCTGGAATGTGTGCGGCTTAAGTGTGTCCCTTTACAAATGTATATGCTTCTTGAAGGCACCGGTTCCTCTCCTTACACTATCCACTCGGTTCTCCACACCTAGAAGACAACCTGACTGACAGCAGCCACGAAATGAACTTTAGTGAAGAGTCCAGGAAGATACTGAAAAAGTTGTGAGTTCATTCATAAAAATTAAAATGTAGATGAATTTGGTTGGACTAGGGTAATGGTCTCAACTTAGAAATGTAAAACTAAACAGCTTGTGTTACCTTCAAGTGACAGCATGGAGTAAACAGTCCAGGATGAATTTATAGGCTAAGGTGCAAATTCAGTCAGCACTGGAACGTAGACACCATTCATTTGATTGAAATTACTTAGAGAAAATGAGTGGAGTAAAAGAAAAAGATTAACCACAGCCGGAAGACGAGCATTGCCAAAGGCAGGGTACAAGAAGTTAACACAAAGGGACATTAGACCGGTGGGCCTTTAACATGCACTAGCTAGAACCCACCATCTCTATTGCCCACTCAGGTGAGAGCTTTGAACTAGTGAAAAGCAAGATGCCTGTGATCAGATGGAGGCAGTAAAATACGGATGGAAGGAAAGGGCAAGAGCTCCATTCAAAAGAGAATGGAAGAATCCATCTCACAAGGGTCAGTGCAGGAAGAGTGGGAAAGACAAGCCTTCAGAGAAAGAGAAACTCCCTTGTCACGACTTGTGTATAGGAAAATACTACAGGAATTACCCAGGAGATGAATGCAAAGACAACACTAAGAAGGATAGTTGCTTCTAAAGTGAGGTGCACAATGAGATAAGTAGGGTCCTTATAGAGAGAGTGTTGGTGGTGCACCCCAGCACTCGGAGGTGATAACAGGAGTGTGTAAACCGTGGTCCATGTCTGCGCACCTAGGCCCTGAGGCCAGACCCTATCTCAAAAGAGAAAAGGCACTCTGAAAAAGTCTGCAAGTTTGTGACCTATCCTATGAGGTGTATTAGGCACAGAGGAGATTCAATGTTTAATGTCACAGCAGGCTGGGAAAACAGAGACATTAATTAGTGACAAGAAAGTGGAAGAGGACAGAGGAACATTTCAAGGTCACCAGCAACTTCTATGACCTTCCATGAATGTTCTTTTTACAAAGTCTTAAGAGGTATTTGGGAGAATGAACCTAAGAAATGTCTATTTCATAAAAGCCCACTTTAGGTAGGTAGGGGCTGGAAATGTTTTTTTGTAAAAATAAAAAGAGATAAACCAACTTAATCAGACACTGTCTCGCCTATCATTTATTTTCATGTTAACTGTAACATCAGAACCATAATTTCTATTATAATTGGGTAACTATCTCTTTGATGTATTTTCGGAAACTTTATTTGACGGTGGTAGTGTTGAGGAGGTGAAATCATGTAGCAGTGGAATTTTTTTTTTTTTTCTCAAAGCAACCTTGATGTGACAGCATTTGTCCTGAGGGCATCATGATAGTGGCTTGGTGTTTGAAGGCAACTCCTTCCTAAACAGCTCAAACAGCAAAATGAACACAATCTACTGTCTATGCCCTGTAGCTTGGAGTGGAAACCATGGAGGAAACTTCTCATTGGTTTTAATTAGGACTGCAGAGAACAAGCGTGCTAACAATTTCTCTCTTTCCTCAAAGTGTGGTTTTATGGAATTTGAGGCAAGAGGCAAAAGAAAACAGAATAAGCTCAGTGGGTTTGCTGTTGCTGTTCAAGACCAAAAGTAGTAAATTACATTTATTCTATCTTCCTATGGTTTGATACACTATCCCCTATATTTATTGACTGTTAACAGCTTCAAAGAGTCTAGGAAAGTTTCTTAAAGAAATCACAAAGGAATATAAAGCATCTCACACCCTCAGTAGCCATCTATCACTAAAAGACTTGCAGGAGATTTATTTTACAACACACAGACACTACCTATTCTGCACAAGTCATATCTTGAATCTTTGACTTTCATCAATAAAAATAGAAATGTAATTAGCATATGTATTAGGTAGGAATGCCTTTCAGGGGAGTTAAAAGTTTTTTTCTTGTTCATTAATTAGTTAAAATATATTACAGCATCTCATAGGCCATTGGTTAGAAAGGCCTTTTGTCTATAGATCACCAAATCCAGCATGGTTTGCCTGTACATGCTATGAATTCTTATCTGGCCAACTTTCAATTACTTTGAGCCAAAGTAGTTCTCCTTGTTCTCCAGAGGTGTCACCCGAGTGTCACACATGGTAGCCAGTCCTGCTTGCTCTTGTTCTGTCAGTCTATACTTTGGAATTCCCTCCTATGAAATACAGGTACCTTTTGTTTGTAGAGATCTGACAGGTTTGAACCTTTAAAATTGTATAGAATATCCCCACTGTCAACTAGACATGGTTTAGAATCAGCATGGCAGTGTGTTTCCACTCATTTCTGTAAGGATGCTTCCAAAGGTATACAGCAGGATGACTATCCACCCTGAGCATGGTGGCACTGTCCCACGGACTGTGGTCCCAGAAGGAATAAAAGGAGGACAGGGAGCTGAGCCCCAGCATTCACCTCCCTGCTTCAGGACAGTGGATGCAATGTGATCAGCTGCTTCACCCTCAGGCAGTCACCTGCCTGGAAAAACATAAAGTTCAAACTCTGAGGAGCCCAGACCAACCCTTTCTTCCTCACCTTGCTTCTGACAATCATTTTGCCATAGTGATGAGAAAAGTGACTAATAACCATCTCCATTAAAGTTTCTACGCATCAGTCTTCAGATACTTGCTTACAAAAGGAAGGCTTTCAGCTTAAGGTGGTGTCCTGTGATTGTTGTTGTTTAAATTTTCTTAAATTTGAATAACAACAGGTTCTCAAGCATGCCAGCATAGTGGGTTTGGGGTCTTCAAATAAGATAATATTGTGTAATTTGATAAGACTTTGTTGCAAATATTGAGCAAAGAAAGCAGAATGATGGTTCCAGTGCTGCTCAGCACTGGCATGAGAGGAAAAAGAACCATAATCATATCTCATTAGTGCTAAAATAATGCTTCCCTTTGAAATGTTCAATTAGCTCTATTTTATTGCACATGAACTCCTGATGTGCCACTTGCCTTAGAGCTGGAAGATGCTGGTGAGTTAAATACTGCAGTATTCCTGCGCCCTGTGTGGGCAGACCTTGGCAGGGAGTGGTTGTTGTGAGCAGATGCCTGGACCACTGGTGGAACCCGGAAGCTTGCTCCAAGCAGCAGGCCTGCATCTCAACCTTTCTTGCTTCCACCGAGCCTCCTGGTGGTACTTTCAATTTACCAGCAGCATCCCAAGCAGACAAAGACTTTTCTTACAATTTGCCCTCTGGTTCACAGATGAGTCCTATTAAAACTTGTTTTCACCTCATAATATATTGATGCTTATTTCCAGGCTGTGTGGATCTTCTAGCAGTGAGCTGCTCGTATGGAGGGGTGCGAGGAAATCCTGGGTTTCATGACGCTGCAGCAGATTCTCTGGCCTAGTCACAAGTTGTTGGTCTCAGGGTTGCAGCTAATTTAATTAACCTTATCCAAATAGAGTTTCCTTGATGATTACAACACAATCAGGTACTCTTTGATTACTGTTGTTTTAAAGGAATATGAGTTTTCTAAAGTGTTTTCTAGAACAGCCCATGGTAACTAGCTATGTTTCCAAGTTATAAACTTCCCTGGATTGCAGTGAGGGAAAACTACTCTAACACACTCATAGAGACGGGGCAGGAAGGAACATTCTATTCAATGAAAAGTAATTCTAAAACATGAGAGGCGAAGTTCTGAAGTACAATCAGTTCTAGACTAATTGTTGTCCTTAATTCTTGGTGGAGAAGTGACCCCTGAACCAGGAATGTAGCTCAAGTCCTAGGCTTCATCCCCAGCACTGTATAAAACAGGTAAGGCCACACGTCCTTGTCAGTCCTAGCACTGAGTAAGTGGAGGCAGGAAAATTGGGAGTTCAAAGTCATTCTTGGTTCCATAGTAAGTTTGGGGCCAGCCTGGGATACATTAGACCTGTCATAACCAAACAGAACAGCAACAACAAGGAATGGCCTGGTCTCTGGGATATATTAGGGTTATTGCTATTTTCAAAGCACTACTTAGATTTCTAACAAATGAAATGCCTCTTCTCATATAATCTTTCTGTAACTGTCAGTCCGTCTGTCCATCTCACACATATATTTGCGCACACATGCGTGCTCATGCATCTACACATATAAATATACACACACAGCACCAACACATATTTATCTGAAAGTACCTGCACCTTCCCAGTCCTTGAGGAACTGAGTGACTCTCACAAAGAAATCCATCCTTGAATTTCTAGATGAATGGCTAGTTCAAACTCAAGCTGAGAATGAGCTTCCTGCAATGGCTCTTGCATGCCACATGTAGGAAGTTTGCAGGAACACCTCCTCCCCCTCCATATTTCTTTGTAGTATTTCAAAACAGTAACAGCATCAACTCCACAAACCAATTCTCAAGGTTCCTTCTGATGTCAAAATACACAGATACCTTTTTGTTCAAATGATGCTCTTAGCAAGTGAAAGCATCTGCTAATGTCAGGCCTGAAAGAGTGCTCAAGTTTCTGTGGTAGCCAGACAGTCAACACCAGACCTGTCTGCAGCCTTCTACTGACCATTAGATAGTTTTCTTTAAAGAGACTACCTCGGTGGTCAGGAAAAGGAGGGTGTGTGAACACTATAAAGAGTGACTAAAGACAGGACTATGAAGAGCAAGATCAGGACAGGTATGGTAGTTAAAAGTTTGCCTTGAGAACACTTTTTAAACAAACTAATATGCAATGTCAGGAGAATTGTTGTTGCCCTGATAAGTCAGTCAGTGAAATATTTGGTATGCATCTAAGAAGGGTGATGGACAGATTTTAACTGAAGAAAAATGTCTATAGTCTCTTTTTTTTTAGGTAAAAGGGTCAAATATAAAAGTACATGCTCAGGGACTGGAGAGATGGTTCGGTGGTTGGGAGCATTTGCTGATCTTTCAGAGGGCACCAAGTTTAAAGACTCACTAGAATTAGTCCCACACAAAAGAAAAACAAAACACAAAAGTTGTTACTGTGTTCTTTTTACGATATTAAAATATCTGCTCATGAAATAGTCAACTGAAAAGCTGAAATATGAAAGAAAGTACACTTTTGTGACTAAAATGTTTTATCACATGCAATGATCAGTATGCTGGGAAATAAACAATATCTAACTCTTCTCACTGTGACATGTTTCAGTCCAGCACCATGCTTTCTGTGGCTGTTCTAATGACACCCTGTTTCTCAACTCCAGTCTCTCCAAGTGTTCTCCTTCCATCCCCATCACACTTCTTGATCTACTGAATCTCCTGCCCATTCTCTGATGTTTTTATAGCATGTGAGCATTCTTACACATGTTATCCCTTCTTTAATTTCTTTAAAACTGCTGATGTATGATTGCAATCTGAACTCTAAAATGCTCAGTAACTTAATCAGTGTTCAGTGTCACAACTGGTTATTTTGACACATTTAGACATAGTGCAAGTTTGAAAACAGGTAAGCTGTATTAAAGTTTCACTCTGTAAACATTATAAATTTAATTAAGACGACAGCTAAAATGCAAAGAAATGTATCTATTAGAGAGATGCAGCATACTTCTTAACAAGTAGAACTTGGCATGCACATTTTCCCTTGCAATGTCCACAGCATGCTTGCTGATAGCAGCACCTTGGCATACATGCCAGAAGGGTTGGGTTGGGTCTACTACAGATTTGGTTAAGAACAGCTACCCTATGGACTAAATTACTAAGGTTTCAATAACTGAATTGCCAGTGGTGTCTCAGTCCTCACAGAAATCTGTAACAAGCCTTCCCTGTATTACTTTAGGTAAATCAATGTCAGCTAAGTGATCTCCCTTGAGTCCTACTGTCATATAAATCAAAGCGCCAGTGTTTGTTGCCTTCACATACTTATGTGACCCAGGAGCGATATACCAGTGAGATGGGTAACACCACCTGCACTGGACTTCGGTGTCTCTCACCAAGATGTACGTTGCCTCATTCTCATGATTCCACTCTGTGGAATAATCCTAAATTCCAAAGTAAGGTGCCATGTGATACTTTCTTTCTTTCTTTCTCTTTAATATTTACAAATTCAGAAAACGTACTTTATCTTACATTTGTTTAAGTTTTTAAGACTCAGGTTAGAGGTGAACAACTTATTTAAGTAAAGTTGGTTTCTACCAAGGTCAGTTGTGTGTGTGTGTGTGTGTGTGTGTGTGTGTGTGTGTGTGTGTTTTAAGAGAAAAAAACACCACATTGATAAAACCAAAACATTTCAAATGATTTTATGAAATTAATTAGTATACAGGTCATGCTAACACTCCCATAAAAGGGGGCAAGGTGGTGAGGGAGGCGGTACACCATCTCTGCTTTACACCACAATAGCTAATGGAGTAACAGTATTTAATGAAGCAAAAAATCCTTGATCCTCTGGCCATTGACAAACCATCAGTACTATGTGTTCAAATTTTTAGAATTTTATTCTGTCCAGAAAAATCTTCACAGGCTAAATCAGACTAAATCATACTTGCTTAGAGGTCATGGGGAAGTTCAAGTTTACTCAGAATAAATATCTATGTAAAATGTTTTATTTTTATAGAAATACGTCAATGCTTATTGTTATGTTCTTGGTGGGTTAAGCCCTGTGAAGTTTTGTTCTACCAAAAGTAGCTGTGATGTGTGTGAGCAAATGTTTGAGTTGTTGCTGTTGCTGTTGTTGTTGCTGTTGCTGCTGTTGTTGTTGCTGTTGCTGCTGTTGCTGTTGCTGTTGTTGTTGTTG
>CAJQZJ010031946.1:5087308-5098804 GCA_907164525.1 Lophiomys imhausi
TGCTGTTGCTGTTGCTGTTGCTGTTGTTGTTGTTGCTGTTGCTATTGTTGCTGTTGCTGTTGCTGTTGCTGTTGTTGTTGTTGCTGTTGCTATTGTTGCTGTTGCTGTTGCTGTTGCTGTTGTTGCTGTTGCTGTTGCTGTTGTTGTTGTTGCTGTTGCTATTGTTGCTGTTGCTGTTGCTGTTGCTGTTGCTGTTGTTGTTGTTGCTGTTGCTGGTGTTGTTGCTGTTGCTGTTGCTGTTGTTGCTGTTGCTATTGTTGCTGTTGTTGTTGTTGTTTTAACATATCCTAAATGGGTTGTCTCTTTAAAGGAATTGTCTTTAAAACATCACACTTATTCCAGTGAAGCCATTGGTTACATTAGTTTCAAAACCATCATTTGGAAACTCCAGTGGGTTGCTCTGAGTAGAGGAACCCATTGTTTATCTACCACACTGGTTAAGAACAACCAGTAACACACTGGATTGAAACTTGGCCAGGCTACTATTGAGGAATGAAGCATTGGAGCTGTTTGGTTGGACAGAGTTTTTAATTATTTTGAAATTAATTATAAACATTGTTTTATAAACATGAACATCTTCAAAGTTGTCTTCAAGGACCAAAGACATAATTTTGAAAAGTAACATACATGTACATGTTGGCATGATGTCATTAACATATATATCATGCATATGGTGATTGGTAAGCAGTTGTTTCCACTCATTATTTAAAATCCCTTAACTCTGAAAAAAAATTTCTGTCAATTGTTCACTCATTTGTCCATCCAAAAATATATAAATTTAACCTATTCATTCATTTATTCTTCATTGGCATGCATGTGAAATACAATATGGCATAATCATCAGATCTTCAATAAAATTCATTCACCCACAAATACATATTTTTTCGGTTCTAAGAATCAAACCCAGGACCTGCCATATGTAGGCAGACACTTTCCCACTAAGCTACACTCTTAACCTATACATCAGCCTGCACTCATCTTCACCAAATATGTGGAGAACAAGCGTTTCATGAAACCCAAGGGGACATGACAAGAAAGTCAGAAAAGCTTCTGGCTTTTCTCTTTCCTTTTTGAATTTTTACATAAATACTATGGATGCAACTATCCTAAACAGAAAAAAATTATTAAAATAATTTAATCCTGAAGGAAATTCATTCATTTTGTCACAGTCCCTTTTAAGAGAAAATATTTGATAAATTTATTTACTTTGAATTTACTAACTTTGTTTTCGTGGTTAATTCCAGTAACTAGAATAACCTTTTGCTTGGTTGAAAACCTCAAACAAATTCCCAGTGAAGTGAGGATCTATCAATTAAGCACAGACGTGACACGATCACCCAGCATCTCGTTAACTGAATTCAGGCTTGCATCATCCACTACCCCCTGCTTCAGAAGATGGTCTAAGATAAGATTCAGCCCTATTATCCGCTTTTCTTAAGGAATGAGTTCCAGAGAATACCCTGGGATCAGTATTTCTCGACCTGACACTCTATTCACTCAACATCCACATCCAAGTAATTGACAAGGTTAATAATTACATAGAGGCAGAGTGGTAGCAGACTGTTATGTATGTGACATTTAGAATACCATACTTGTACAAAAGAGTCAACGCTCCCCAATGTTTCCCATAATAGATAATGGCGAAATATTTTAAACCAGGGAATGTTTTCAGGCAAATCATCCTACTCCTGGCTAACAGGTGATAAAAATTTTAAATACAAATAAAGGAAATACATGAGTAAGATCTACTCAATACTGTCACACAAATTCCTTCTCATTCAATAGACAAGGAAGAAACATCTCAGTCTTCAGCTTTGTCACTGTTGTCTATCATACAAAGATGAAATAGTTAACAAAAGACTAATCTGTCTAAAAAGAGGTTAATAAATAGAAGTGATGAAAAATGAATACACAAAAATTTCTCCAACATAGTTAGTGTTGTGGTTTGAAAAATGAATGTCCTCTCAGGTATTTAAGTACCTAGCCCTGGGCTAGGGATGCTGTTTTGAAATGCTGTGGGATGTAACTTGGAGGGAGTAGATCACATGGAGTAGATCTTTGGGAGTCTATTAACCCTGGCTAACTTCTTGTGTCGGTCTCTACTTCTTGCTTTGTCAAGATTGGAGGAGTCTCATCTATGTGTCTGTATAGACCTTCCCTTCCCACCCATACCATGATGGACAGTATCCTCTGAAGCCATGAGGAAAAGCATTTAATTCTGCTCTCAAAGTTTCTTTTCTGAGGCATTATTATCACAGAGACAAGAAAAATAATTAATATTGTCAGACATGGGAACATTTTTTATAGTCCTAAAATGGTATTGATGCCAACATTTTCAGTGAAGTAAAATAAAAGTGCCTTTCAATAGTCATGTGGTTCTTGAGTCCTGAGGAGATCAGTGATAAAGAGAGGAACATCCAGTGATCACAGGAAGATGTCCTGGTTTCCTTCCTGGCTGTTATCAACACTCTGACCAAAAGTAGCAAGAGGGAGGAAGGATCATAGTCCACCACTGAGGATTCAGGGCTGGAACTCAAGAAGAAATCCAATGCAAAACCATGGAGGAATGATGCTTGCTAGCTGTCTCATGAACCCAACGTTTAGTTACCTTTCTTACACAGTCCTGGACTGACCCCCTGGCCAGACAATGGTGTTCCTACAGTGGTGGGCACCCTATTAAGATAATCCCCCAAAGAGATGCCCACAGGCCAATTAGATGTCCATGCTGACTCAACTGAGTCTAGGCTGTGTCATCTTGACAACTGAAGCTAATAAGACAACAGGGGAGATGAGAAGGAAATTTTCACTTTGAAACAACATTTATACTGTATATCCCATCATCAATAGTAGGCTGCTCACTGCTTTCTAAGCAATTAGGTAAGGAGATCAACTTTCTGCAGAAGATTCATGCAGTTGCAATGTGTATACATATAGTTTGTGAAAACACACATACACACACACACACACACACACACACACACACACACACACAACAAATTTAATAAAAGAATGTTTTAAAGTCAGGAGTTGAGAAATTCAAGTAGTTTGATATATCCAGCAGAATTAACTGTTGTGAAGAGGAAAAGACATAAGATAACTAAGAAGACTTTGTTCCACTTGACAATGAGCACAGAGCTCAGTTGGTAAAATACCAACTCACAAGCATGTATCTGAGTTCAGATCCCCAGCCCCACACAGAAGCCAGATGCAGGAGACTTTCCTTATCATCCCAGGGTTGGGGTGTGCAGAGGGTCCCTGGGGCACTCTAGACAGCTAATTAGGGCAAGTGTCTCCAGGTTCAGTGAGAAATTCTTGGAAAATAAGGTGGATAGCCAGTACAGAAGATACCTACCACTGACTTCCACAGGCATGCACACACACACATGTGCACACATACACGTGCACAGACACATGTGCACATACACTGACCTCCACACACAGGGTTCCACACATATGTGAACAAACACCAGCACACAAGCATACATAATTCTGCAACAGATACTAACATATGTTTTTGAAGAAAATTGATTTGTTGGAACAATTAATAGAAGTAAGCAGTCACTGAAGGAACTTCAGAGAAACTCTGAATAATGTTGGCAGAAATGGAAGCGAAGAGAATCTGAGATGTTAGAGATGCTCAGGGTTGCTCCAGTAGGGGGATGTTTTGATAGTGCACATCATATTAAAGACTATGGGGACTCATGGGTTGGGTCATGACTCTTCTTGGTGTTCTGAAGGCAAGAGGTACAGTGCAGTGGAACCTCCACAGAGTTACAAGCACTACAGAATCACAGGCTGCTTTTAAGTGAAAAAGCTAGTGCCCATCATTTAAGCACACTCGCATATCCATCCCCAAATCATCATTATTGAACAAACAAAATGGCTCCCTGTCAAGACTGATACAATGATGGCTCCCAGGGACAATGGTCAAGTCTCCAAATTGCTGACACTGGACATATGACAAGTTGAGAAATGGCAGCCAGTTTTCCCAAAATGAGAACCTTCCCAGGCTGAGTGTCTAACAACATGAAACAGAGGCACAGAATCCTAAAGTGGTAGAACCATGAGAGTGTGAATATTGCCTTTTATCCTCTTAGAAAACCCTCTCTGCTAACTGGGTTTATGCACAGAGCATCTGTTTCCAAAAGCAATACTTCCTCCCTTGTCACACAAGGCTAAGGTTACCTACTTTGTCTCCTAGATTCAAACAGCATCCACCTGAGGATCTATTTTCAACAGGTCCTTTTCAGCTTCAAAGAGACAGGGAGTGACTGCCCACTGGGTCACAGGATTCTGACAGGGAGGGTGACCTAGATGGTGAGCACTGGTGCCCTCAGTCTCCTTCCCTCCTGGTAGGATGTGCCTGACCCTTTTTTTGGTTTGTTTCCAATGTAGGTAAATGAGCTCTGCAAATATGAAGTGGTGTCAGGCATGCTGTGAGCCTCCTTCTAATGAGGCCCGAAGGATGGGAGCTGGAGGGCCCGTTCTAGCTGGTCTATAGGCACTACCTGACAGCCAGGCTTTTAATTTCACTTAAGTGCAAACAGGAGAAGGATAGTTCTAGAAAGCTTTTTACATATGAAGAAATAAGTTCAAATCAGAGTATAATCTGGTTAATGACACAATAGGGCTTTTAGAACTGACCTAAGGCAGACAGTAAAGAAAATTATTTCTACAAGTCCCAACTCCTGGCACAGCAGGACGAAGGTCTGCTCCTTCAGAGGCTCCTTCACTGTCAAATGTGCATTTGTCTTAATAGACAGTAGCCCTTCTGATCTAGGTTCTGGGAGGTGGCCAGAAGACCATGAACTTGGTGCCAGACCCATTTCCAGACACTGCATTAGAGACCAGACTTCAGCAATGTTCTGCCGATTCAGCATATCTCTGCTTCTTCATTATCCCCCAAGTTTTAATTCCCTCTTTCTATGTATTTTGAGCTTTTTTTCCCCATGGAGTCTACCCTGTTGATTTGTGCAAGCTTTCCATGGTTTGATATATAAGAATTCTTATCAGTCTAAAAAGCTCCAAAGTATGTGATAACCAGAGGGTATGTGTGGGAAGGGAAACTTGGTGAATGGGTCAAATGTGAAGGTGAGAGGCCGGGTGAGATATGGCATGCCATACCACCATGGAGTTACTCTGGTTAACAATAAAGCATGACATAGTTCAAACCTGTCAGAAAAGTGGTCTTTTTTTTAATTAACAAGAAAGTCTTTATTCATGTTGAATCTAATAGCAGCTAATATGGTAGTGTTGAGAGAGTAATTTTACCTTGAGAACAACCAGTAAATTTGGAGTTTATACCCTGTTGGGAAATGCCTCAACTTTTTTTCTAATTATTTTTTAATTTATTTTTTATTTCTTCAAGTTACATCTCAATCACAATCCCCTCCCTACTCCCCCCTCCTGTCCCACCCTCCCACCCTCTTCCCCTTCAAACCCTATCCTCTTCCCTTTTTTTTAAGTTTAAGGTATATCTTTTTCCCCCCAACAGCTTCCCTTTCAGTCCAACAAATGGTTCTTTCTCTTATAGCAATAAATACAATACAAAACAACAGAAATAAATAGGCCACAATTATGAGAATTATAGGACTTAGCATACATTCCCAATGTCCAGTCCATATGTATTTGGCACCTGACTTTAACATTCTACTATCTAACCATCTCCATGAGTTTAAAGTTCTATATCTAACCCAGTTTCATACTAACTTGCATCACAATTTTAAAAACATCTTCTTAGATCCAGAAAACCCTCTTGATTCCTAAACAACTCAAATTTAACTATGAGACTCTAGCTGTCTATTCTTCAACCACCTCAGAGACCTGAGAGGGATAAATATATCTGATGATATAGGAAGTGCAGGGCCTGCAGCTTCCAAAACTAAGAAATGACATACCAGTGTCTGCCTGGACAGTTCCCATTTTCTCTCCATACATTACAGCATCGATATTCAGTCATTTGGCCCTATTTCTCTGACAGACATTGATTGTAAAGCAGGAATTATGAAGGACTTGCCTACCCTGTCTTGGCAGAGCTAGGCTTACCTGCTTCCAAGTTTTGTCCTTTTTGGACAGCATTCTGTCTACAGTAAAACAATTTTCTAATGCTACTGCCACAAAGAAATGGCTCATGTGGTGGACATGCTACTCACACACACTCAATCATCACATAGAGCATATTTATCCAAACAGACATCCCAGAACTGCACGGTTATTGTGTTAACTTAAGATAAGATTTTGATGGGCTGGAGAGATGGCTCAGCAGTTAAGAGCAATCGCTGCCCTTCCAAAGGTCCTGAGTTCAATTCCCAGCAACCACATGGTGGCTCACAACCATCTATAATGGGATCAGATGCCTACTTCTGGAATGCAGGTGTGCATGCAGACAGAACATCCATATCCATAAAAATAAATAAGTTTTAAAAAATAAGATTTTGAATGAAGAAAGAAAACAGAAAAGCAGCATAGTTCCTCAGGATTTTTTTTTCCTGATAAGGATGTTAATTCTTCTGCAAAACTAATGGGACTGTGAGAAAACACAGAAACAGTTTTCTTTCCTTTAATTTCTTATTTAGTAGTTTGCATTCTTCTGTAGTTTCCCTGTTTTCAAATATGTATCTATACATCTATTATCTAATAGCTATATCTCTCTCTATCATCTACTTATCAACCTTCTACTTATATTTTATCTATGACCTATCTTTCCATCCTCTCTTTCCTCTCTCCTTTCTGTCCTCCTCTTTTCTCCCTCCTCTCCCTCTCTTACCTCTGTCTATCTCCCCCTCTTTCCTTCTTTCTCCAGAAACAGAACATTCTGATTGTGCAACTTGTTTACTGAAAAAAAAGAAAAGGCCAACATGGTTCAGGATATTCATTGAAGAAAAAAACTTTAACAGAAAAAGATTAATAGAACAATATTAAATTATCTAGCATATGTTGTAGGCTGTCTGCCTGATTTACTTACAAAAAGGAGCATATAAATCTTCCCTGTGGCCCAGAGTATGAGGGGTAGATGGGAAGGAACTATTCTACCAGCCTCTACCTTTCCCCTGCTGTTTCCACGAGGGCCCTGACATACAGCGACACTTCAAACTATGAAACGGAACACTTGGCTGCATCCAACAGAAGTCATGCACATCTCTAGTGACTGGGATTGATATTTTAGTGTGCAAACACTCACACTTTAGGATATAGAAACTTAAAGCTTTCTTCCTTAAATTATTGTCAAGTACAAACATTACAGTAATATATATTTTCCTTTTTAATTAGAAAAGCTCCAATATACATATATATTTGTATCTCATTTCTCACTCCTAGGCATATAGTACTCACTCTTCAAACCAAAAAATGATGATTTAACTTACTAAGGAGAAAAGTAGTAATGTCACCATTTGAACTATGTGTCCTACCTTAAGGTGTGAAATCAAATTAGACCTTCCTGTCCAAATTACTAATTATTCTGGGTGTCCCCAAATGGAACAACTAATTAGTTCATGCTAAGTCCCCCATCAGCATGTTGTGAGCAGCATATTGCTTCTCTGTGAGCCTACAACTACAAGGAGAAAGTTACATAAGCAGACAAGGCAATGGGTGAATGTTTCAAGTTGTTTTCACCTACACTGCCCATATACTTTACACTTTTCTTCTCCCTCTGAATCCTCCCACTTCCTTACCCTGTGTAGCTGGCTTTAATTAACAGGATTTGTTAAGACAGTCTGGTTCAATTCCCTCCGAAACCAAGAATTATTTTCTCAAATACTGTAATTTTCTTGTCGATATTGAAAAAAAAAAAACTGGTGACAGGCTGCTCTAATTATTTTATGAGTTTTTAAAAGACAAATTTGAAAAGTCTAGGGTACACTTATGCAGCGGAGGGTTGTGGTTTTTTCCTGCTCGGGTGTTCAGAGGCATCTTGCAAACAGCTTCACCTCCCACTGGTTCTGTACAGCAACAATCACACTTTCAAACTGTTGTTTCTGTGTCTTTGCGGGTACACAGCCATAAGGTCTGCATTGTTTTTGAGAAATAAAATGCTATCTCCTATTGTATACTCTGGTGTTGGCCACTCCCATAACATTACTTATCTTTTTGCTTTCAAAGAGTTGGGTTTTTTGGCTTCTTTTACCCAAGAGAAGTATCTATCCATTTTCTGAGTCCAGCAGGCCTGTGTTGAAAGTTGGTATGTATAGATGGTGGTATCTATGTATACACACTATGTGGCTAGTAAAATGAACCAGTACAGCTCTAACCTTCAAATGGACAAAGCATAAAGATGATTTATCTATACTTAAAAACACAAGAAATTATAAAAATTCATGTTTAATTTCTGAAACTCCCTTCCTCAGTATGGAACATTCTAGATTACTTAGATTTGCCAAGCCAGTGGATCCCAACATTTCTCTTAGAATTTCAATGTTCTGATTTTCAATTTCTATTCTAATAGATAAATAAAGATATAAGGAAATATATATAATACATTTAGAGCATTTGATGTATAAAAAATAGCAGATAATCATTTTTTTTAAACTTTCAAATCTGTAAGTACATTGAGAGCCAAAGGCAGTGAAGCACAGGTAGGAGATGCATCTTTGGAGAAAGATGCATGGATGCATGAATGGAGTCTGGAAGAGACCTGCTGAGAAAGAGGAAGAGGGAAAAGAAAAGGAGGGCGTGGGCAGAGATATAACTCTGAAGAGCCTAAGTACTGGTTAACCAATGTAGGTTTTGAAACCATGACAAAAAAAATCAGGTCTAACCCAAAATTGAAGGAATCTACATGTTCTAGTCTCTTACATTCCATTACTGAGAGATGTCAAAGCAAGAACCTAGAGCAGAAACCTCAGAGAAGTGCTCCTCACTGGCTTGCTTATGGTTAGCTCTCCCTTTTAAACAGCTCAGTCCCACCTGCCTAAGGATGGTTCTGGATGGAACCACAGTGGGCTGGGTTCTCCTCCATCAACCACAAATCAAGCCAATGCCCCACAGATACGTTTACAGGCCAATCTAATCTGGGCAGCACCTCCCTTCGTGGAGGGTCCCTATTTCTCAAGCGACTCTAGTTTGTGTCAAGTTGAGAATAATTACTAACCACTAAAATATCATAAAATCTGATAGAAAACAGATCATTGAGGAACCAAAGAACAAATAACAGAAATCACAGAGAGCAAGCCTGGAAGCAGGGACACACTTAAGAGATTTGTGGGAAATATTAGGGCAAATGGTCAAAGTGGAAGAAGGAACAAGGAGAATGCATTGCTTACTGACTCCTATACAGTCCAGGGCCACTGCCTAGGCATAGCGCCACCCAAAGTGGGCAGCAGGCAAAAGGTACAAGCCTCATTAGGAACTTTAGGTCAGCTGATCAGACCTCCTGATACAGCTTAGTAGCCTTGATGGGCCTTTCCCAAATTGTCCCTGTTGATGCAATGTAGACATGACCCTACCTGTACCACAGACTCCTAGATGTCTCATCTAGCTGAGAATATATCTTGGACAAAAACAATTCCATCTCTCAGTGCTAACTCTAGGGGTGTCAATAGAAGGCCTTGAGTTTCTTTGTGTTACTGAAACCTGTAATTTTTTCCCCCAAATGCTTTATTTGCTTTCTAACTCTAGCTATCAGAAATTTTATTTGATAAGCATGGTAAGATTATGTTTTTTATATGTCAAGGAGGATTTTCTGAGCATTTTACAAATAGAGTTTTCTCACAGTGTTATAAGACCACCTTGAGTTTACAGAGAATATGGAGACTAAAATATGAAGGAAGACACAGAACCAGGGCCAAACCCAGGCATCCATTGGCTCCTCTGTCTCCAGCAGCTACCAGCTGCCTCTCATAGGAAACCCACATCTGGAATCTCAGAGGAGAAAGGGATATGCAGTCGTGTATGTGAACATGAGTGTTTGAGAGCATGTGAGTCTATGTGTTTGATATGTGTGTGCATATGTGTATGCCTGTATGTGTACATATCAATGTCAGCATGTGTGTATACATGTATGTGAGTGTGTATACATGTGTGTGAGTGTGCATGCATGTGTGAGTATGTGTTTATTACATATACAGTCTTAAAAGTAACTCATAGGGACAGTAGAAAACAACACAGGCATTCCTCTAACAGAACAGTGTTCTACGAGTTTGAATTCTTAAGGGAAGCAGTTGACCTGAATAGAAGAACTGAGGTTCCATTCCCAAGGCCTATGTCTAAACTCACAGAGTTGAACGTCCCTCCATGGTGAGACTTTCAGATTGACTCAGAACTCTGCTAACCTCATCACATGTGCACTGTTCTGTGCTTCTGCGGATAGCAGTGAAGCTGCTCTGATTATGCCCTTTTCCCACTAAATGTGCCACAGCCACTTACAAACCCATTTGGGTGCTATTCTTATTCTTGAGGTTTGTTTATTTGCTTTTTAAAATACATTGCATTGTCTTACTTTTTAAAAAATTTTCAATAAAAATAATTGCAAGGAGGTGGGAAAAAGATCGATGACCTGTAATTTATATTTCAATAGAGAGACTAAAATAAGCTGCTTTTATTTTTGATTTAGCTTAGAGGATGGTTTTAAAGCTCTCTCTTGACAGCTACTACAACCCTATACTAAAGGAAGAACTGCTGGGGAAAATTCTCACTCTCCCAAAATATCAATAAAATGAGCAAGAAAAATTAGCTCCACAGCAGGTCGCTTTAATGAGACACAGAAGCAAATTGGACAAGGCCAATAATACGATGCCTTTTGGAATATAATAGAGAATGGAATTAGTAAGTATAAAAGAAGACCCATCAACGTAGAATTCCACCTCCCAGGGTGGGAAGAGAATCTTATACAGGTATAAGGAGACAGGCGGGCAGGCACGTGGTTACAGGTGTGGAGGATGCAGTCTTCCTTATGTATTTATGTAGATGGATGCTAATATGTCTGTTATATTATTCTATGCAGAGTCTGGCATGCTTTCAGTATTGAAGCCACAGCAAATACATATTATTACTACAACTCAAATTTCCATGACAAATAAAAACATGGTCTACTCAGCTCTTAAATGTAACCTAACACTCCCCAAGTGGACAAATCAACTCCTTTCAAAGAGATAAGTGCCTTCAGGTGCCCACCAAAGAGCTTCTTACAGTGAATAGTATCAGCCACACAAAAATAAGGGACATTTTCAGGATCACAAAGACATTTTGAAGTAAGGAAAAATTTAAAAAGTTGCATTTTCATCTGAGGAAATGTAGAATGAGTTATAACTATATTCTTTAAAATTGTGCTCACCTTTTAGAAAATTCCATGAGACATTCTTAAACTCCTTGATAGTAAACAATATGTTCTGAATAAGTATTGGCAGATCCATTGTCGTTCCAAGTGTCCATCATTACTTCAAGTGTCCATCATTACTCCAAGTGTCCATCTTCACTCCAAGTGTCCATCATCACTCCAAATGTCCATCATCACTCCAAATGTCCATCATCACTCAAAGTGTCTATCATCACTCCAAATGT
>CAJQZJ010031946.1:5110405-5145008 GCA_907164525.1 Lophiomys imhausi
AGATAGATAGATAGATAGATAGATAGATAGATAGATAGATAGATAGACAGATGCAGATGATATAGATGTAGATATAGATATAGATACATATTATTAGACCTCTCCTTATTGGCTCTGCCGTAGTTTAAGATGCAGCCCAAATTTGACTTTAAAATGGCTGATTAATATCAGTGCTTGTTCACAGGGTTCTAATGTAAAATCTTTGAGAAAAATCTTTACCACAGAGAAAGGAATGTGTAACTTTTGCTGTTCTTATAGATTTTAATGGATTTTTAATCTTCAGATGGCAGGCTATGAATCTGAGCTCAAAAAAAAAAAAAAAAACACCACAAGCCTGACTAAAGGGGAAAGTTTGTCAGATTGCTGGCAGAGAGTTACACCTATGACCAAAAGCTGAGACCGGACAAAGGTGGAAGACCTCTTTATTCTTCTCCAGTGATTTGGATATTTCATTTCTTCTGATGCACTTAAATGCATGAGGCAAATCTCAAGGGTAACAAGAGTCCCGTGAATGATCCACTGCGCTATTTCTGCTAACATTCCCAGCTCACCCCATGTAGCATTAATCTTTGACATCACAAGGGCTACTGATATCACATACAGGATGGTTAGGAAATCAAGAGTCACCAAGAATCAAACTTATTTATTATTCAATACTTCCAAGTGAAGGATAAGATATCATTTTGATATCAATTGATATCATCAATTCCAAAACTATACCATAGCTGATGTTTAGCTCAGGAAGAAGAGGAGGTAAAAAGAAAAATCATCAAGAAATCAAAGCTTGAAACACAGTAGGAAATACCAACTTCAGGTGGTGGGGACCATATAAGACAGTTGACAGCAGCACCAAAGACAGGGCGACCATAGGAGGCACTGCTTTGATGTCAAACTCACAGGGTTGGAATAATAAAATGGGAACTCACCTGCCAGGACTTGCACTGTCTGTAATGGAAGAATGGAAAACCCTGGAAGTCAGAGTAGGGTAAGATTCACAAAACAACACTGCCAAGAGGTGACAGTGGCCCACATGTTGCCTTCTAAAGGGGTGCAGGTGCATGTGTGTTTAGGGAAAGTGGCCTTCCAAAATTTATTAGGAAACAAAATCACATGAGCTTCACCAGCCATACCTGACATGTGGAAACATATGGAAAAGTCCTAACTTGAAGGTCTACCCTGAATTGCTACCACATCTCCCCTTGTTTTTGCCACAATAACTTTCCCAAACCCTTGCATCAAAGCTTTCTCTCACTCATGAGCAATTTTTGTAAATATTCTATCTAGGCTGTGTGGTGGCTGGTGGCGTGAAACTGTATATATGCCACACCTAAATTTCCTCCAGACCGTCCTCTGCTGGGATGGTTGGTGAACATGTAACAATATTCCAAAAGCCTAGAAGCAGGGCATTCACCACATCACACGTGTCTCTCTCTGCCATGTAAGTCTATAGGGTTGAAAACTTGAAAATTCTTTGGTGTCTGTCATAACTGACTGTAGTCACATTCAAGTCACCCCAAGTACACGGAGAAGTCTCCCTGTGAGTATCCTGCTGCTGAATGTGTTCACTTTTCTTTCTCAGTGCTGAGGATCAAACCCAGGGCTTCCTGAATGGGAGATAAATGCTCTACCACTGAGCTACATCCTACCCCATAGGTGGTTTCAATATCATACCTAACATTGGACCAAGTAGGAAGAGGGCATGGAATGAGTGCATACCCTGGAGCAAGTGCTGCCATAGCTGTTCTTAGCCTTGGCGGGAGGATGCTTTCTACCATTCAGCAACTCCTGGAGGGAAATGTGAGACAGCTTTCAACCTGGGACCTTCATAATCTGAGACAGCAGACTGCCCAAACTCACCAGTCTACAGGACCTGCCATAGTTGTAGGTTTTAATTCCTCCTCTCAGTACCACCATTTCAATTTTCAGACAGGTACCTTGTCCTTTCTTTCTTCTTGGCCCTCTGTACTACTTCCTTCATATGAAAATTATGTGTGAAGAATCATGGAAGCAAGAAATTGTCCAAATATTAAGCTATGCAAAAACAAGTTCTAAAATGGGGAAACATTTCCAAAGCTCAGCTTGTCTGCAGATACACTACTTCTGAAGTGGGAAGTTGGCTTCTATTTCACAGAAAATATATGCCTTGAAAAGAGGAAGCTCGGATGGTGAGTGATGAGGTCACCTAAACTATCTGCTTTGTCTCAGTCAATAGGAAAATGTGAAAATTCATCGCACATGGTTTTTTTTTTTCCTTTTAGACAAAGATTTTTTTTAATTAAGAAACGATGACCAAAATACCATCAAAAATGGAAAGTTAAAACTCAGTTCAAAAATCGAGGCAGTGCCAAGCGTAGTGGCACATGCCTTTAATCCCACCACTTGGGAGGCAGAGGCAGGTGGATCTCTGTGAGTTTGAGGCCAGCCTGGTCTACAAAGAGAGTACCATGACAGCCCGTACTGCTACACAGAAAACCCCTATCTTGAAAAAACAAAACAAACAAAACTAGGCAGAACTGTGAAATCTCATTAGCATGACCCAGAAGTTAGATAATATTTACCAATGAAAAGGGAGAGTATGTTTTTGTTCCCAAAGTCCCAGTATGGTTATACCGGGTTATAAACTGGAATATATATAACTAAACGTTGATTCATAAAGTCCTCTTAGGTAAGAGAAGATGTCAGCAGCAATGGTACCATTCTAGTAGAAAAACAAAGTGATTCTTAAAATTAGGTGTACAGGTCTCCTCTTTGGGAAGTCCTCTGTGAGTATCGTTTCCATAAACAATGTGAATGTGGTAAGACAGGGTAATGGCAGCTTACTTCCAAACATCACGTTGCGCTGGGGCATCATTAAGCAGCAACACTGATGTCAGTAACCCCAGTAGGACTTCCTCTAGCCTCTATGGATCCCATTGTATCTAGAGTCACTGTAGGTATCCACAGTGTCTTAGACAGATAGGCTTTCTGTGCTACTGATCTGAGGCCAGCTCAATCCTTCATGTGTTGCTGAGAAACATACTCTGGCAATTAGATTATGACAAACCATCACCTTAAGATACATCCTAAAACCTTATGTAAAGATGTGCTAAAATGCATTAAAATCAATTAATTACGGTATAACAATTTTGTGCTTTAGGTGTTTTTTTTTTCTGTTTGCTTTGTTTTGTTTTAACCAAGGTTATAGAACTATAAACTGGAGGAAGTTGGCAGGGAAGCAGAAAAAGCAAGGTAGATTACTTCCCTTGAGCAAGGGAATGAGGATCTTTTTTGGGGAGTTTGTATCAATTCTCTCACTCCCTGCCATGCTTGGATAAGGCAGGATGTGGCCATGGAAGCATCTTAGCATAAGCAAACAGAAAAGGATGAACTGAATTAATAACTTCCCTGTTCAGGCTCTGAGCCAGGCTGACCCGTAACTGCTCTCAGTAGGATCTGTTTCTCATCTGATTCAGTGACCTGCACTTTATTCATTCACTGAACTGCCAGTTGAGTTCCCTTGACTCACCAGAGGTGTTATCTTGTTTAGAAAGCTGCTCCACTGGAATGGTACATTCCACTAGCTTCCCCATGCTGTGGCTGGCTCTGCTGATGATGTTTCCCATCTCAGTGTTTTCCCTGAGTCCCTGAAACTTCCGTGCTTCTGAAAGCTAGCTAGTTGGAACCTGACAAGTTCTGGTTCCTGTAGGAGACCATCTTCTACAGCTAAGTATGAGCTTCCGTCCAGAGCTCAGATCTGAACCCATGCCCTTATCATGGGGATTTGCCCAGCACTCTATTGTCAGCCTTCTCCAGCCCCCCATGACAATGGGTCTTTCTTGTATCTTATACTTGTAGAGGAACTAGGGATGGGAAGGAAGGTCTAAGATCTTTGATATGTTTATGTTCTATGTCATAGATAGGATAAGAAGAGATTAGGTGGAGAGTGAGAAACAAACAAGCAAGCAAAACAAAACAAACTAGCCATGACTGGCCAAAGAACATTTAGAAACTATGATACTGAGATGATGGCGGCTCCATCATAGAGAATGCAGAAGTGACTCTGAAGGTAACAGTCACTTGAAGCTGCCAAGAGCCATTTCCAGTCAAGAACTATATGCAACACCAATCCAACAGTCGGCCTGTTATTAGTGATCATAGTACACAAGAACAATGCAGGCAGTTTCACTCATAAGGCAAGGAGTTGTCCTTAGCACCTTGTCACTAAAGTTGGTTTCAATGGTAGGTGAGATATATTGAACTATTGATAAAATGAAGAGACAGGCCGCCTAAGCAACACAGACATTTGGAATGGACCTAAACACAGATCTCTGACTCATGGGCGTGCACTTTCCTTACTATGCAATACCCTTAGCAGGGCAACTTGTAATATTAATAGACAAAATCCTGTCCAAATGACATTGAATTTTATCTCTTTTTTTCATTGAATAAAACAACAATAACAACAAAGAGCCTAAAAATCACAACACTAGCCCGCTAAGAATGTGACCGGAAAGTCCTTGGAAGCGGGGTGGCTTTGGACTAGATGCATGATCTTTGAGAGCAAAATATCATGTGTACTTCTTTTAATATATCTGGCATCCAATAAATGTTGATTTGATAGAATTTTATCTTTCTATAGATTACAAAAAAAGATCTGGAGTGAGATCTCTAACTTAAAACACAGCCATCAAAGTTATGACATATCAAAATGTTGTTCCTAAAGTCAGAGAAGCACCCTTCTGCGATGCATATCTGAACTGAATGTGCTCAGCACAGGGAGCAGGAGACTGACATGTGATGTGGACATGAGCCCCCATCACCCTGGAGCTATTATTTTTTATTTTTTAAAAATACTTTATTTTTTTTCTTCAAGTTACATCTCAGTCACAAACCCTTCCCTATTCCCCCTTCCTATCCCGCCCTTCCACCCTCTTCCCCCCGGAGGTTTCCCCTTTCAGTCCAACAGATGGTTCCTTCTCTTATAACAGTAAATACAATACAAAACAACAGATATAAATATGCCACATTTATGAGAGTTAAATGGCCCAGTATACCTTCCCAATGTCCAGTTTATACATATTTGGCCCCTGACTTTAACATTCTACTATCTAACCATCTCCATGAGTTTAAAGGTCTATATCTGTGATCTTTGTATATTGATACAAAATTAAGATTATAGTTGGCCACAATGGTATTGACCCTTGTATATGGATGTAATATTAAGATTGTATTGGGCTACATAGGCATTGATCTTTGTATATTGATACATAATTAAGAATATATTTAACCACAATTGAATAGATCTTTGTATATTGATACAAAATTAAAGGTAACGCTTCCTAATGGTATCATACCTAGAGATACTTAAAAATAAAATGTGAAGCTCTGGCCTCTTGATACCAACCGTCTAAAACTGTCTAGGATAGTTAAGTAAAACAAACTCCTAGTCATGCAAACATGTCACTTTGTTAGCTATTATGACAGTCTATCACAGATATTCTCTAAACTACCCAGTAATCAAGTTCTTAAGAGACAAGCAACATTTGCTTATCTAAATACAAGAGATGGATAGGGCATCTTCAAAAACCCCAAGAGATCTGCAGAATATGGCATTCAAAGATGTTATCTTAAATTAAGATTTTCTTTTTTTTTTTGATATTGAGACATATCAGCTCCTGACAGCACCCCCTATTCTACTCCAAGTAGAAGATAAGCATCGAAGAATCTCCAGTGTGAGATGGTTGAATTAGTGGCAAGCCTATCTCTTGACATGAAAAAACCCCTTGCTCCAACTGCAGACAGACTGCTGTCCAAAAAGGACAAAACTTGGTAGCAGGGAAGTCGACAGCCTAGCTCTGCCAAGACAGGGTAGGTAAGTCCTTCATAATCCCTGATCTACAACAAATGTCTGTCAGAGAAACAGGACCCAAAGGCTGAAGACTGATGCAGGAATGTATGGAGAGAAAATGGGAACTGTCCAGGCAGTCACTGGTATGTTCTTTCTTAGTTTTGGAAGCTGCAGGCCCTGCACTTCCTATATAAGCAGATATATTTATCCCTCTCAGGTCTCTGAGGTGGTTGAAGAATAGACAGCTAGAGTCTCATAGTTAAATTTTGAGTTGTTTAGGAATCAAGAGGGTGTTATAGATCTAAGAAGATACTCTTAAAAGTGTGTTGCAAGTTAGTATGGAGCTATTATTTTTAATCGTAGATGAAGTCACACTCTGGAAAGACACCTGTGAGCCCCATAAGCCCAGATATTCCATCACTGTTCATCCAGCCTCAGACCTTCCTGCAAGGTAAGGAACACCTGAAGATCACTCCCCAATGGAGCCCCAGTCCTCTTCCGCATTGCCAAAGCCACTACCTGTCCTTTTTCATTTATTTCTTTGTGTGTATGTGTCTTAAAGGGATAATGAACATGAAATGAAAGCAGACAGTAGATGTGCAGAATGTGGGCTGAAGACAGGGCTCAGTGACTTGAAGGGCTTGATGCTCATGCAGGAGAACCGGAGACCCTCAACATCTATATAAGAGCCTGGCATGTGCAGAGGCATTCACCTGAAACCTCCAGGAGGAAGATGGGACATCTCAGGGGCTCACTGCTCAGATGGTCTAAGAAGTCAGTGAGCTCTAAGCTCAGTTAGAGACCTTGTCTCAAAATATGCGGGAAAGACAAAGAACAAGATATCTGAACTTGACTTCTGGCCTCTAAATGCAGACACACAGGCAAGTATTTGTGAACACGTGCACACACACCTGAGTATAGAACATACTACATTTCACAAAATTTACACCTCCATTTTAAAGAACACTCAATGCACACTAAAGCTTAACACTAACAGGGATACACAAAGATTCCAGTGCCCTGTGCCCAACCACAAGTAATGATAAAAATTCCAATAAAGAATGACTAAGATCAAAAACCTCAAATGACAGCACATGCTGGTGAGGTTGTGGAGAAGGGGGAAACCTCCTCCATTGCTGGTGGGAGTGCAGGCTTGTGCAACCACTGTAGAAATCAGTCTGGCGATATCTTAGAAAACTTGCAATAGCTCTACCTCAAGACCCAGCCATACCACTCATGGGTATACATCCAAATGATTCCTCACCAAGCCACAAGGACATCTCCTAAAATATGTTCATAGAAGCTTTATTTATAATAGCTAGAAACTGGAAAACAACACAGATGTCCCCCAACTGAAAAATGGATTAAAAAAACAAAAAACTGTGGTACATTTACACAATGGAATACTACTCAGCATCAGAAACAACTAAATTATGCAATTTGCAGCCAAATGGATGGAGCTAGAAAAGCTCATCCTGAGTGAGCTAACCCAGACTCAGAAAGATGCACATGGCATCTGTTCACTTATTATTGGATTTTAACCATGTAGTACAGGATAACTATCCTACAATCAACACACCAAAAGAATCAGGAACATAGACTTTTTTACCTGTTAGTGGGACACTTTGCCCTAATGGAGTTGCCATATATGCCCCCAGTGCAAGAGGAAGCTGTTAACTCTCATATGTCTGCTGAACTGAGGGGGGCTGATATGTAGGGGCACCCCACTCTGGTGGAGTAGGATAGGTGGGAGAGGAGGTAGAGGGTGGGAGGGTGGGACTTTGAGGGGTGAAGAGAAGGGACTGTGATAGAGATGTAACTTGAAGTAATAAATAAACATTTAAAAATTCCAATAAACAAACAAAACCAGACCTGCAGTAAGATTTCAGCAGGGTGAATGGAATTACTTGATTAAGAAAGTCAGCAGGACAATGTGGCTAAGACCCTCCTTTGCCAAGGTCCTGAGGAATCTTTCACAACTACACGGGGCGAGGACCTCATGTCCACACCCCATCTGAGCCACAAGGCTCAGCAGTGAGTCCTGTCTGCCACCAACCAGTATGTGAGGTCAGTAGCCCTACCTTGCCTCAGAGCATAGAAGGCCATCCAAGAAATTACACCATCATTTGATCTCCTCAGCTGCCTTCCTATTTTTTCTTCATGAGGTTACTCAGATCTCTGAAGCTCCAGTCCACATTTGAGTAGAGATACTTTGTGATGCCAGCCTTCATTTCTCCAGCGAATTATAATTTATACTATGCATTCTCTTTAAATAAACCACAAAATCTCAGTCTTGGGCTAATCTAAGCAACAAATGTTTAGGTATTGGCAAAACCACTGTTGAATTTGGGGAGAGTTCCTATTATATTTATTTTTGCCTTTTATTGTTTTTTAAGAAATTGACTCAAGTGTGGTAATTAAAACACATTACAGTAGGTGCAAGTGAAGTTTGGAAAACCGCCAATGTTTTCAAGAACTTATAATTTTCTTTTTTCAGAGGAAAAAGGTAGTTTTGACATCTTTGTGCAAAACAATCACTAACAGTTACTTACAATTTCTGGAAAATCACTGTTTTAATCATGACCTTTCAGCTGACCTTGATTGAAAACAAATTGGCCACCTACAGAAGTGATTCTGTTGGGCCCTCATCTCTCCCCTGATTGATGGCCTCATGTGGTTCTCCATGTTCACAATTATAGAGAAAACTATAAAAGTGGCAGAGCTTAGCTTCTGTCTCATCGGATGAGAATAAGACAGTCCTAATTGACAATAAAACGAGACTTTCTCTAAGTGACATCTTTGCCATGTACCTGCACGAAAAATCAAACGGTACATTTTTCTCTGATTAAATGTGTATTCTTTCAGTTACCATTCAGTACAACCATTAATTTAGCATCCATTGTGTAAAGGGTATGATACTGTACTCTGTTGGGGGTGATAGAATGTGGATAAGACAGCTTCCGTATTTAGAGCAGCCATTAGCTGATGAAACACTAAACCAGCTAACATATAAGAAATATGGAACTATATACATTCAACCTGGAAATGTCCTGCCTGCATATACAGATGCAGCCAAACTGGGTTGGGTTAAGTTTGTCGATAGAAAAATGTATACATTTACTTGGAAATGACATAATTAACATGTGTTTGAAGGTGTTTATTATGCCTCACCAGAAACCTCCCCAAAACATTGGTAGTCCTCAAGTGTTAGCATGTCAGTTTTTTTTAATGAAAATAAAACAAAGCCCCGTCCTTCTAGCCAAAGGTTCCCCACCTACTGAACAGGCAACAGAAATAGAAGCAGCATTCAGGACTCCATTAGAAGTTTATTGAAGCACTGTGGGGCTGGAAAGCTTTTAGGAGTTCAGCATAAATCATTCAATGCACCAGAGGGGAACAAAAAGGACCTAAAAAGATTTTCCCTTTGTATTCAATTTCTATGAGTGATCTCCAATTTACAACCTTATGCTTGACCCAGAAATTGAATTAATCAATACAATTATCTTCTAGAAACTCCCTTTGTCAACTCCAGTAGTTCATGGACCAGAAAGGGAGATTGAAATTTCCCAGATTGCAATCTGGCAGGCAAAACTCAACTATATTGAAGGGCTGGCATCAGAAATGGGCAGGAATGCTGTGTGTTTGGGGTAAAAGATCATTTGGTTTCTGTAACCCTTCAAAACACAGCAGGTACTCAGTAGTCTAAAATAAATTGTTCTACAAAAAGCAACACTACAAATATATTTACAGGATCCAACCCTGAATACTAATGAAAAGCATCCAATAGAAATCGATACTAAGTTGTCAATTTAGAATAAGTAAACTCACATTTCCGGATATCTTATTCACCAATTTATACAAACTCAGTGTTATGGCCTGACTGTGAAAAGTCCCCCACAGGCTCATGCACTGCAATGCTTGATGCCCAGTTGGTGACATTGCTTCCAGATGTTGTGGACCCTTCAGAGGGTGGGGCCCCCTGGAGGAAGTATGTCATGGGGACAACACTTGGGTTTCACATAGCTCACCCTCCATTCTGGTCTCATCCACTCTCTGATTTTTAAAGGCCGATACCAAGTGTCCGAGTGGCTCTAGCCTATAGCTGTGCCGTCTCCAGCACAACGGACTATCATCTGAACCAGGAAATCCTTTTGTGTTACCGACAAAGTCTTGGTGCTGCATTAAGGTCACCACGGTTGTTACCTAAAACCTGTGAGGGAACTGAGATAATGCAGCTAATTTAGGTACATATAGTACTTCCCTCATGAATGATCGGGTAAATAGGACAAAGGTTTATTTTTCCTTTTTGATAGCATCTTTATTCTTTGAAAGGGCCACACATTTATATAACATATATGGATCATGTCCATCTATGGTTACTTTTCTCTAACCTCCTCTAGTACCCACATCTCCCTCCAAGCTTCTTGTCTTTCTTTTCATTGTTATTAATAACTCCCCAAATCTAGCACTTTGCTCATGGGTGTGTGGCCATCCACTGGGGTATGAGCACCCACCAGGGGTCACTCTCTCTCCCTTAGCAGCACCAACTGTCAATAGCCCTCCCCTGAGGATAAGTCATTGGCGGTCCCTCTCCAGTCCTTGCAGGAGTACTGATGGCTTAATCTTGTTCAAGTAGCCACAGCTGCTGTGAATTGCTGTATGCAGTAGCCATATCCTAGAGGACAAAGACTTTTGCTTTATTATCTTCACTATATTTCCTCTGTGCATAAAACAAACTTCAGTACGTTTAACATTAAATACAGAAAGGGAGAACTCATCCTATCTACCTAACTAGGATTAAAAATAGCAATTCTAAAAAAAATGTAACTCTTTAATTTATATATGAGCTCTGACAACACAAAGAAATAAGTTCACAGAATTTTCGTCTCTTGAAGTGTATTCTTCATAGTGTAAATCTTTTCATTAATAACCTCAGTTTGATTTTATGAAACTTTTCTACTTGAAGAATAAGGAATTTTTTTTTTTTATCCAGGTCATTGGGATGTGATCTTTATAGTTTAAATTTTAAGTCTTCCTCAAAGGTCATGTGGTTCACTCAGCTTCCACTATGTTGGTGGGACTTCTTAAGGCAGTAGCCTCCTGGGAGGTCTCCCATCCACTGGAGGTAATTTATTAGATGGGACTGCAAGACCTTGGACTCCTTCCTTTTCCATCTATGTCCTGCCTATGAAGTGACAAGCTTGTCTCTACTACACATTCCCAAACATTGTCACTATGGACCAGAGCATACAAAATGCTGAACCAGATGAAACTTTCCTCTTCCTAACTTTGTTACTTGGGTGTTTGTTTTAGTAACAGAAAACTGAATAATACAGCAAGACAGTCTCTATTTTCTTTTTCATGAAATCTAAATATGCTCTCTGTTTGTTATCTGAATATATCTATTTGAAAATGTTTTGTTTGTGAGTGCTCAGATATTTTTGTTTTATAGAACAACAAACAAACAAAAACCACTAAGAAACTCCTTGGGAAATCTCAGAGGTCCCATGAGATAGGGTCTCTGTCTCCCTTACTTACCACTGAGTCCTCAGCATCGTGATATAAGAAAGCTGGTCTGTGCTTTTCTTCACTATATGAAAGTCTAACTGGGGTCACACCAGGAACCAGTGGGGAGAGAAGAACTCATATGCTTTTATACATGGGAAACCCCTGTTATTGTACAATCAGGAAAGATGCTGGATGTTTTGTGTGATTGTTAGTGTTAATTATCCACTTGACACAATCTAGTGTAATTTGAGAAGAGAGTCTCAATGAAGGATTTTCTAGATTAGTTTTCCCCATGCTGGGCATGTCTGAGGCCTGGTAGATTACCTTGATTGTGTTGATTGAGGTGGAAGATCAGAATATCTGCTCAGTGTGGGTGTCACCATGTCCTAGGTTTGGGTCCTATACTGTACAAAAGTAGAGAAAGTGAGCTGAGAACAGACATGTATGAATTCATTCTCTCTGCTCTGACATGGATGTGTCCAGCTGCTTCAGTGCCTGTCCCCTGAGTCCCTTGCAATGATGGACTACCCTGGAACTGTTAGATAACATAAACTCTTTCTCCCCTACATTGCTCTTGTCAGCAAAAGAAAGGAAACTAGGACAGTTTAGGAATGTTTGGTTGAGGATGAAGGAAGTTGCACAGAAAGAGACCTTACAGGTATTATGAGGGCCCCTTCATCCTAACGCCTGCAGACGGGAGGGATGGGTGTGGGGCAAGAAATAACAGAGCCATTGTTGTGTGGGCTTCCAGTACAAAGAGAGTTCTGTCCACTCTCCCTTACTGTGTGCAATGAGACAACTGTGGTGCTGCCCACCCCAGGTAAACCTGAATGATGAAAAAGGCCACAGGGACAAATGCACGGGGGTCAAGCCTAGGAAGGTGGTGCTGCTTCCTCTTCACCTGTGGTCTGACAGTTCAGGGAAATGGTCGCGCAGTGTTGCTGCTGCAAGGGCCAATTATCAGCCACAACAGAGCCACTGTGACTGAGGCCATGCCAAACCCACAGGACAAATGCTTGTGATTGGAGAGCCTGCCAAGGCCTTGTTACAGCAGTCCGGAACAAAATCAGTAAGGGCTGGAACTGGGCAGCACAGTTCACTTTTTCTCCCATCCTTGACAGTTAAACATATCAATATCGATGTCCCAGCACCGAAATGTCGGAGTAATTACTTCCTGACCTACAATTAAACCATGCCGCAATTTTCCGATGTAACAGCCGGTTCTGTCTGAGTCATACATTGAACCAATTAAACTTAGAATCGCAGTGTCTGAACTGGTGACTTCTAATGGAAAGGGTGAAAGCTCGTGCCCTCCACATCCAATCATATCTCTATTTGGTAAAATCAGGGGGAGCTCAGCTGAACGGCTTGGAAGTCGGCCCATCCCAGCAGATTGCGCTGGGTAGAGATAACGCTAGCCTGTCTAGGTATTCTCGGTGCCAATGACTCCGACTAAAATTAGAAGAAAGGAGACAGTACCTTGGCTCGGGCTTGTGTTGGAGACAAGACTATCTCCTGTTAAAGCCAAATGATGGCAATTCAATCCCTGCCTGCCAGTGGCACTGCCACCGCCACTGCCTAGCAATCAGAAAACGTTCAGGATCCAGTGCACCTAACAAGAGAGGCCATTTCTTAGATTAGTCACTTAGTGGAGTGGATCTCAAGTGCCAGGAGCTCAAAGGCATACGTGTGTGCATTCTCAAAGAAGCAGGTAACTTCCAAGTGGCAGGCAGACCTTGGCAGATACAAATACCAGCAGAATCCAGGACCACATTGATTTGTGGTAGGGAAGGGACATTAGTCCTTTATTAATGCTAGTGTGCCAAACAAAAACCATAACGACAAAACACACTGACAGACTGACCTCATTCCTTACCTCCAAAACATCATCCAAAGACCAACAACACTTCTCTCGCTTTTCAACAAATATAATTTTGCTCTAATATCATATGTGTCATGAGGCACCATTCCATTGCGGAACAAAAACTGGGCCAGGAATCAGGAAATCTGGGCACATTTTTTTTCTGGATCTGTCATGTATTATTAACTCTGTAAAATGTACAAAATCTAACCTTTCTGCACTTTGGTTCCCTGTCCACAAACCCCATGATGAAGGCTCTACAGCTCTACAGTTTTTCATTGTTCTCTCAACTGTGGGTGGTTAGAGTAATTTTTAAATTTTAAGTCTTAGTGTATGTTAATAGTGAACTGTTTGTGCATCTTGGGTCTGTGGGGCAAATGGTTTCCTCCAGCATCTCAGCAATGGCCCCAGATCCTTCAGGAATTTAGACTCTGGGGCTGGCTCTGTTACTCAACAAAACAGCACAGGCTGTGTCCACCCCAGACATCTTCTGTTTTAAAAAGCTATTTGGGGGCATAGGGAGACTGCTTAGTGCTTGCTGTGAAAGCCCGAGGATCTGAGTTCAGATCCCCAACATCATGTAAAAGTCAGGTCTGATGGTGCATACCTGCAGTCTCAGCACTGGGGAGCATACAGGAGGATTCCCAGCACTCAGTGGCTGAAAGAGAGAGCTCCAGGTTCATCAAGAGACACTGCCTCAAAATGTAAGGTAGAACACAAAAGAGGGTAGAACCCAAATCCAGCCACTGGCTTCCACATGCATACAGAGAGGAGTGCACACACACACACACACACACACACACACGCACACGCACACGCACATGCACACGCACACGCACACGCACATGCACATGTGCTACACCACACACACCAACAGTTTTGTTTTTCATTTAACAAAGTTTAGATAATTCTGCTACTGTCCCTACTTCCATATTCCTAGGATCCTCATAAGATAAACAACACTATTTAAATCATCCCCATTCAGAGCACTAACCCCTGTCTCAGCAGAGGACCAGGACTTAATTACTGTTGAAGGTTTTGGAGATGGGCTCCTCCTTTGGTGCCTGACTTGACAATCTGACTTCCCATCTCTGGGTGGTATGGGACTGTCATAGAACTATATTCACAAAAGACATTTCCCAGAATGTCCTATGAAATGGTCCCTTCCTTGGCTGAACTTGGTTGGAGCTCCAGTCTTAGTCTCACACTAACTCAGGGCTTCTGGGCGAAGCCTACAATATTTCTGTTAAATGCCATTGACGTTGAGCTTTTTGAGGCCCTATACGTTAAGGTGGAAAGAAAATTTGTATTTTATCGAGTTTAAAGTTGCAGATGCCTGCAAAAATTTAATACAATCAGTTAACTTACTCCTTTCTCCCAGTTGGAAGGATATGCAGATTATCCTGACAGATTTTGCATCATGTTGGGCAGACCCTTATTGTAGAAAGAAGTTCCTGAATGAGGTGGTCTACTTGCGTTCTAGGCCACATGGACATGAAGCCTAGAATGTCTTTGCTCAGTATGATTTTCTAGCTGTGCATCTTGGGAAATCATAAAGGCCAATGCAGGCTCCTTTAAATGCCCTTAGGAATGACAAAGTGTCGATCTTTCCACATTCATCTTAGAACTTCTCCAAACATGAAACCTTTAATCATTGATGTATAGTGGTATGGAGCTGTTATAGTATGGGAAACTAGTAGCTAGTCTAGAGTCTCTGGGGGGACCCAGTACTGCTGCTAATCCATCATGCTCCTTCAGGGATGTTGTGAGGTTTGAAATAAGAGTTGTCTCCAATTCGCTGGCACCCTTGCTTTAGATTCTGCGTGGTCACTCTGTGCACTGAGCACCTCATTTCCTGGGAAGCTTTGGCTAGTGTAAAGATCTCCTCACATGTCCATGGGGGCTAAGACATTAGTGCTGGTTGGCCTCCACTTAACACTTTTAACATGGAGTTAATATCTTCCACAACACACTCAGCCCTCGGTTGGCATTAAGTCTTGATCTCCCTGTGAAGGCTTCTGAAAATCATTATTTAGGGTTTCACAGTCAACACAGGTTCTTTCCTCCCCTGGTGTGAACAAACAGAAGCCATTTTGCTAATCGGTATTCCTGATCTACTGACAAACAGACATATAAAGGCACAGAAAATACCCTTGAAGTTTGTAAGTTGTGGGGGAGAACGAGTCAGCAGAATGACCAGCAGTGGTACTTGCTGCTCTACTGAGGTTTTTCATTTCCCTTAGAAATCACTGATGCTATTCTTACATCTGTATCAAACACTTTTCCAAACAATAACTAAGGATGAGTGAGGTACCCACATGCCTTATTTGAGGCATACATATCAACCTTGTCCTTTTTCAACTTCATTCAATTTTGAACTAATTTCTAACTTAAGCAAATATTGCAAAAGTGGCATTCCTGGTTTCTAATTGCTGTTACCCAGCTTGTCCATGCATTAGTATCTCACAGAACCCCAATACAAAGAATAAAACAATAAATCTGCATAAATATTAGCTGAAATTCAAGGCCTTCCTTGAATTTTAACAACTTTCCCTGGAGCTCTTTACTTAGACCTGTTGCTTTCTTTCTTTCTGGGACACTCTCTCAGTCTCAGGCTGTCATGGGCATTATTAAGACATTGCCTAGTGATTTGAAGCATTTCACTCAATTCTGATTGTCTCAAATATCTTCACGAAAAAAAAATATATGTGAGAGAGGGAGAAGAAGGGGAGGGAAAAGGAGGAAGGGAGGGAGGAGAGAGGAGAGAATGTATAGATACATGTGTGTGCATGTATGTAGAAGCTTAAGGTCAACCATGTCATGAACCCTGGATCTTTGAGACAGGATGTCTCATTGCCCTAAAACCTCCCAATCAGGCCAGACTGGTATACTAGAGAGTCCCAGATCTATCTGCATCCACCTTTTCTTCAAGTTTCACAAGCACAGGTCCCCACACCTGCCTTTTGGGTGGGTCTGGGGAGATCTGATACAGAACCTTGTGCTTATACAGCAGGCACTCGGCTTATGAGGCATGGCCCCAGCCTCATGTGTGTTACACACTATTAACAAGAACACCACAGTGTCACGCTTCATCGTATGTGAATCACTGAAGAAGCAGATCACACTGGTGCAACCTAACTGGGATGCTAATTTGGATGGTGTCTTGAGTGTTGTCTGCTAGGTTCTCCCTATAAAAGCACTACTTTTTTTTTTGACAGATAGAATTTTGCCACTATGTGAGCATAAAACTGGTCATTTTTCACCAATCAATTTCATACCGGCTTGGTGATCCAGCCTGAAACAATTGTTGCTGCAACATTTACCAAGCATTTACTTTCTATCTCTATCATTTCTGCTAGTTATTTAATTAAAATTATTTATTTATATGCATGTGTGTGTGTGTGTGTGTGTGTGTGTGTGTGTGTGTGTGTGTGCCTGCATGTGTTAAGGGAGTGTTGAATCTCCTGGAATTGGCAGGCACAGGTGAGCTGCCCAGTACTAGGGCACTAGGAATCAAACCTGGGTCACCTACAAAAGCAGGAAGTGCTCTTAACCACTGCAGCATGTCTCCACTCCCCAGCCCCACTTCTTCCACCTATTGGTTAGCATTGTGCTGTTTAAAAGGATTTTCTTTTCTTCCTCATTTATTTATCCAGTAACTTTAACAACTTTATGGAAAATGGCTGTCACCATTTTCATGCCTGCAGGCCACATGGTATGCAATCAGAGGCCACTTCAAGTTGTCTGATGTCCTTTGCAGTCTCTCCTAAGCTTCTGGTGGAACAATACTACAACTATTCAGCATGTATTTCTCTGGGTCCAGCCTCGAATCCGTGTCTACAAGGATTCTTGGTTTCTCTTATTGAGACTAGTGCATTGTGTGACGGTCTAGAGACCAGTTGGGCTCACCACCATCAGGTAGGTGGACCTGCTGCTCCCAGGCCATCCCTGCCAGACAGAGCTAGGACAATATGTACAAACACGTGCACCTCTGTTTCTTTATTGGTATTCATAAATAGGATACACATTCTTTTACCCACCTCTTGGGCTAAAAATCCAACTCCACAGGGTTCTTTGAAGCCTTTTCCCTTCCTCTTACAGTGAGAAAAGACAACTACCATTCCCATTTCTACAGTATACCTGAGTCACTTCCCAGCATTCTAAATCTCTCTGGTGAAGAGCAGAATTGGTGACCAGAGTTTTGTGAAACACAAATATATGAACTAGAGTATATCGTTTAGTTGATTGTTTGATTGATTGGCAGTGCTGGGGATTGAACCTAGGGCTTTTGTGTTCACTAAAAATGAAAGCCCTACCTATTTTTCCCCTATTTGTTACACTTTTAACTTCAGATTCAAAAGTTCAAACACCATTTGATGACACTGCCTACCTTCTCTCTCTCTTCCATAATTCCTGTGAATATGGTGTTCTTTGCTTGTTATATTTTGAGTTTCTTGTGGGGTTCCATAAATTCTCTGGTTCAGTTTAGTTTAGTTTTTAATTCTGTGAAATACCAGCACAACTATAAGAATAAGAACATTAAAGAACATTAAGATAAATGTCCTCTTCCACCCTTCCTGCCACACGTGGTATCATTCTCAGTTGTTCTGAGGGCTTGGCCTGTGTAAATGATCAATTTGTAAGTTTCTTCTTTGTTCTTCTTAATTTTATCCCAGTTAGCAAGTTTGTATACTGACTTGACCTTATGTCAATTCTCTGTGATTTTTCTCTCAGTTTTTACTGACCACCGTCTTTGTTTGTTTCTATAGTGCCTGGGCCTCCACTGACTAAAGATTCTATAGTGTTCTGAGTCCTTGTTCCATATAGGAATACTGAGGTCATTTTAGATATCTGTCATACTACGTAACCTAAGACACATCCATTTTCATATTATTTTAGATGTGCTAGTAGAAAAAATTCCAGTAGAAAGAGGATTAATAGGTCAGAAGGCCGCATGGGGGGTGAAATTTACTAGTTAGCACTCACTCCTCCACCAAGAGTATGCCCAGTGTCTGTTGCCTCTGGCAAAGTATGAGGATCCATGTAGTACTTCTGAGGATCCATGTAATACTTCTGAGGATCCATGTAGTACTTTAGCTCTCCCCCAAATCATTTTAGCAGAAACACCAGAAAGTATCATATGAGTGGTTAATTAACATTTAATTTCTCTTGCTGTCCACAGATATTGGTGAAGCATAATGATAACATTTAAGAAAAAAATGAAATACAATGTACAAGGCCTGGGAAAATTACTCTTAGAAAACGTAATAGTTGGGTCCGGTACAGCACTTGGAATAGGATACAGATCAGTGTATTTGCTTTAGAATTACAGAAAGCAAGACTTCTCAGTGATTCTCCCTCTGTGGACAAGATTAAATTGCGTCTCATTTATATCTTTAAGATCTTTTCTCATAAAGCAAGAAGTGGCAACCAGGGATGAGTTATTTGCTTAAATGTCTATCTTGTATTAGGCTTTTTCACTCTGAGGTGGAGATCATACATTAATCGATATATTTATCTCAGCTCCCACCACTACACTCAACACGTAAATTTCTCTGGTAAGATTTTGTTAATAGCTTATTAAAATAAAAACCCCCACTTCCAGAGCATGTTTTTGCAAGACACCACCCCAAAAGTCACCCCAATACTGGCTCATTTCATCCTTACCCATCACAAGGAGCTCGTTTCATTTTTATTTCTACTGTAGAGTCAAGGACACAAAGGCTTAGGGAAGACAAATCACTTCCTAAACAGACAGATCAAGAGGAAAGGAGCTAGGGTCTTAGTCGGGTTGGAACTGAGGGAGGTGCTGCCCTGATGTGGGCATCATTCCTCCTGGACAGCAATGCAGGGCAAGCTTCCCCGACACCCACGTCACCTCCCAGGCAGGAAAGTTCTACATCATTGCCTGCTGGAAGGACAGTGTAGACCCTGGAAAGGAGCCCAGACAAGACAGATCCTGAGTAATCTTGAAAAGGTGATCTGAGATTTTTACCATTGTGGCTGCAAAACTCTGGTTCCATTGATATGCACACTAGCACACACACGCATGCGCGCACAACACACACACACACACACACACACACACACACACACACACACACCTTTATTAAGCCCTTGTGGTTTACATACAAGCGTCCTTATAAGAGGTTTCTTTTAATGTCTGAAATGTGACTTCCTCTTTACAGCAAAGGGAAAAATTAAAAGATGTTCTTTGCCCTCCTGTTCTAAACCATGTCTGGGGTCCATTCTATGCATACAGAACTCTAAGGCCAGTGTGTTATACTTCTATGACTCTGAATAAGAACACCATACTGGTCACCCCAAAACATAATTTCAGCTGTAGGACACATGTGCGTGATTCTTGGATTCAATTTTCTCTATTTGTATTTAAGGGAAAATCAAACACTGTTTTAGCTCTTAAAAATGACAACATCACATTATTGAGTCACCGTCACACAATTGGTATTGCAGTTCTGGAGGCAGTTGCTTTCCCAGCCCCCCCCCCCCAAAAAAAAAATTACCTGTAATGCATAGTTTAAATAATTACTTTAAAACAAAAGCTTCTTTTCTGCCTTCCTTATTTATCTGTGGAGAGCAACTCAGCAGGGCTGTGTATTTTAATAAAATTGCCTTCAGACTGCTAATGGCAGGGCGTCTGTTAGCCTGGGAAAAGCAATGGCAGTCTGACTCCTGTTCCTAATATTGGGAGTTAGTCCAGACACCTAAGAGCCAGAACTCTGCTGTGCGTTTCACTACGCTATCAACACTTTGCTGCTAATGACGCTAGTGACAGCATTTCATAGATGGGTCAGATGTAAATAGGGAAGCTTTTAATTATGCTCACAGAACCAAAGAAACTCCTTCCTCCTCCCCATCCCGCCCCTAAGCCCCTTTAATCAACGTATCAGTTGGTATTGAACTTCACCATTGGGAATTAACCCTACATTTCTGCTCAGTGCTCCACTTGCCCCTTACATTGAGAGCGACCAGGAGGACCTGACATGTTGCCTTCACCAAGTAACAACAGAGAGGTTTCCTGTGGTGTGCCTGGGTGCCAGCCACTCAGTAGAAGGTCACACTGACTCCCCCATGGCTTTTATTTTCCCCAGAGAAATGTACAGCCAGGCTGACTGCTTGCCAGATATTCCTAGCACCACAAAACAACACTGGTATGAGTCCTCCTTTCGAGCCCACTGGAGTAGCCACAAGCAAGTGTGTGAGCACCCATGTCTGCTCCTGTTCCGAGGCAAGCGCTCGTGCATCCCAGGGATGCACAGCGTCCCACACTCCTAACTTGCACTTCTGCTCAGATGGTTCTCCGGTGCCCTGGGATTTTGGTTGGGTTTGGCAGATCTCTATCTGGAACATCACTGTGTTTAACTACTGCTAACAGAATGGTGTCAATCTCTCATGAGCTCCCAGTTTGACAGTAGATATATAAAGAAAACAAGGAGTAGGTCTTTCCCATCAGTGGAAAAGTATTGGCAATGCTGGCTTCTACTTCCTTTTAGACTTAATCCAGCCACAGTCAGGAAGGGTCCGAATCTTTGGAGATGGATGGATGGATTGGTTCCTTAACAGGAGCAGGATCTGCAGCAGCTGATCTTGAACCAGTAACTGGTGAAGATATATGTGCAATTGAAGCAGTGAAATTTGTGGTGAGAAAATATGATTAAGGACACATCAGTACTTCTAGTAGAGTGTTTTAGGTTAATATCTATTGCATGTAAATGGATGAATGGATGGTTGAATGAATGGCTGAGCAAATGAATAAGTAAATGAATAAGTGCATGAGCAGACAAATAAAAGAAGAGAAGATTAATGGGTGGATAAGTGTATTAATGGGTAAATGAGCAAATGAGTCTCAGTACTTCCAAAAACTTTGAATAATCTGGAAATGATTAAATTCCAGTGAGTCAATAAATCTGGCTTTGAGTGCTTCCTTCCTTGTGTACATGTCTTTGGAAGGCACTATGTAAAATTTTAACATAGATAAATGAATTAAAAAAAAAACCATAGAGCATGTGATGGACCATGGTTTGTGAAACACAACTCTGGTTGAAGCTGGGGAGTCACTGCCATCTTTCACCATCCCCTGTGAGCCTGTTTAACATCCACATGGAGGTCAGAACTCTGCATTCACAGGATTCCCTTAGCCCACATGGCCCTCCCTCCACTGTGGAGGCAACTGTCACCCTGAGCTTTAAATTCTCGTAGCTTCAGGGTGTATCTCCACGTTGGTTTCCGGAATCTTCAGGAAGAGGTATTTCCTTAGTATGTCCACAATGGTACCTCACACATAAAGACTCTAGAGCAATTCATTGCCCTTCTCCAAAAGCAAATTAACTTAGTAAAACAACTACTTTTCCTGATTTCCTTATCTGTGAATTTTATGGCTTAATTTCAGTTATCCAGTGGTGAAAATTGCCCTTCATTACTCTTGAATGCCATCAAGCCCTACTGACTGAGGCCAATTGCAGTTGTATCTTCTGTCTCTCCCTGGGCGCTTCTACCTTCATCCCAGCTTATTTGTTTTCCTCCTTATGACTGAAACAGTCTCCTTTCATCCATCTCATAGTCCCTCCTATGTCAAACAACCTCATACCAACACTGTGTTAATTAATTCATCTGAGGCATAGCCCCACGCTACTGCATACTTTTTTCAGTGGCTGCCTAAGTCTGGCAAGTCACAGCAAACCAAGAAACATGGAGTCAAGATTCCATGATGTGCATGCAACTCACCTTTCCATTTATCATAAATGTACACAAACTACACCTACAATGACCCAAACCCACAACAAGACACCAGAACCTTAAATGCAGACTCAGCAACCATCCCATTGTCTGACATCTATAAGGAACAAAATCGTATGCATCATTCCAAGCCCAGCTCACACACTACTTTATCAATGGAACCTTCTCTCTTTTCTACGAAAACTTGAATGAAGTAGATCTTCCACATCATTTGTGATGCATCTTCCATAAGGATCATGTGAGATAGCTCCCCAAGGAAATCTATTCAGCACATTCTGCAACTAAAGCCTCTTTGAGAACCACGCTAGAAGGACTCATTTTCAGTGAAAAGTGAGAGATCCAGTCTTATAAAAAAGTGGGGTCATGCTGTTGACTCATTCTAAGAGCTAAATATAAATAAAATAGTGACTGAAGAGGACCCTTTGGCTGGAGCATGTTGGAGGTGGGTGGAGCTATCCCTAGCACTACTGAGAGATGAATTTGAGGGGAAATATGGAGGGGACTGCGATTGAGATGTAACTTGAAGAAATAAAAAATAAAGGAAAAAAAAGAAAATTATTTGAGATGAAGAATTCTGAGTATTTAAACAATGGATATAATTTTATCAAAAATGGAGAAATTGAACATACCACAAGGGCAGAATCTAACAGCCACATGACCAGAGGATGTGGGACTGCTACTGACACTCAAGAAGGGCAGGAAACCCTCTTCAACATCTGGGGCAAGACAGGTTTGAATTTCTCCAGACCAAGCACAACTGAGGAATTGTGTTTAGCAGCAATGATCCAAAAAATAATGTTGCATACCCTTCTTTATTCCTTGTTTAATCTTAAAAGAGATTTTAATTCTTCATATTAGAAAATAAAGAATTTAGAAGAACTAAGAATTTTGAGGAAAAAAATAAAACTAAATGGTCATATCTATGTAAATATATTTCTGTATGTGAGAAAAATAGGTTTATGTCTATATCTACATAATAGAAATCTAGGACTTACATAATTCACTTATAATTTGTAATCATTTCTTAAATATATTCCAGCATGTGAGGAAGACTGTATTTATATATCTTTATATCTATATAATAGAAATCTAGGACTTGTATAATTATATTTGTAATTATTTCTTATTATGCTGATTTTAAATTTTGGAAAATCCCTGATAGAGTTATTTAATAGCTGAAAATTGATCACTAAGAAGGCTCACCCACCTCCCAATTACTTTTTCCTTCTCACTTTGATTTATCACATGAGCGGAAAGATAATGGTAGGAATTATTCTGCTTTCTAAGTCTCAGTAATATTATCTCTAACCTAACAATTTTTCTGAAAACATGCATGGATATTTTCCTCTGTTATTTACCTGAAATAATAGCCTTTGTTCCTCATTTGCAATATAAACAGTTGTGACTAAGAAAAGCACATCCTTATTCAAGCAATGTTTATTTCTCACCTATGGACATAATAGCTTAACAAATGTAAAAGAAAAATATAGAGATAAAAACAACCCTGCATGTTTAGCGTGTTTGATCATTTGGTGATAAACACAAATTAAGGACCTCTATTCACCAAGCTCGTAAACTTAAAGTAATTTCTATGATCCATGTTTTCTAATTCCTTCTAAATCATTGGTTTATTTTTTAAAAAACCTATCCCATTTTTCCTTTTCATAAACAGTCTTACAGATCATGTGGCAATTACAATGAAACCATAACGTTAATTTTAAACAACCCTACTTTTATAAATGAAATGTAAAATTCAAAAGTTTTTTGTGGATTTAAACAAAGCTTTACAGTTTTAGACAAAAGTATAAATGGTAAACAAATACAAATTTTAGATGTGCAAAACAATTAATCGGATGCTTATAGTTTTAAATATTATTTGCCATAGCTAAAGTCTCTTTTATAGAACAAGTTGTTATACAGAACAAAATGCTCAAATTCTAAAGAATTCTCCACATTAAAGACATAGAAGTGAAAATCATGCTTAGGGTTCTGACAAGACCATGTTACTCCCATTAGTTTTAGTCCGACTCTGTTCTCAGTCACAATGTATGTACTGTCTGTAAGGACTCTTTATGGCGGCATATGCCACCTGTTGGTCTGGGTGGGTGGTGTTTAAATATATGCAACGTAAGATGCCGCTTGTCCCCTGAAACCTCTGCAATTCTAAACTAGAGCCGTGACATGGTAATAGTCGCAGTCCCGGCCTGCTCTGCCAGCTGAAGGCACAGCTCTTCCCTGTGGGCCTGAAGACATCTCCCCTCTCCGGTTGTTTCTCTGTGCCCCATTTTTTAAAATATTTATTTATTATTTCAGGTTACATCTCCATCACAGTGTCCTCTTTCCATCCTTCCCTGTCCCGCCCTCCCACCCTCTACCCCTTATCCCTTCCAACCCACTCTTCTGGAGTGGAGTGTCCCTACATAACAGTCCCCCACCCCAGTTCAGCAGTCATATGAGGGCCAAGAGCCTCCTCATACACTGGGGGCCTACGAGGCAGCACCACTAGGGAAAAGCGTCTCATTGACAGGGAACAAAGTCTATGTTCCTGTTCCCCTTGCTGCATTGGTTGTAGTATAGTTATCCTGTACTATATGGCTAAAATCTGACTATAAGTGAATAGATGCCATGTGTATCCTTCTGAGTCTGGGTTAGCTCACTCAGGATGAGCTTCTCTAGTTCCATCCATTTGGCTGCAAATTGCAGGCTTTCGTTATTTCTGATGGCTGAGTAATATTCCATTGTGTAGATGTACCACAGTTTTTTAATCCATTCTTTGGTTGAGGGACATCTGGGTTGTTTTCAGTTTCTAGCTATCACAAATAAGGCTGCTATGAACATAGATGAGGAAACTTCCTTCTGATTAGGTGAGGAATCATTTGGATGTATACCCAGAAGTGGTATGGCTGGGTCTTAAGGTAACCCTAGGCAGTGTAGTCTCCTTTCATTATTTTTCCTGTTTTAGTTTCCAACTTAGTATTTATCCCATATAATGTATATATATGTTATATATATGTGTGTGTGTATGTGCATACATACATACATAATATATAAGTAACATACAGTAACTTTAATATATATTTTATTTATTTAATATATAATTATATATTTAATATATATTATTTATATACATTAAAATTTCACTTGTATTCCTATAGAATAAGCTTGTCCTTATAGTGAATTGATAGAAAATCATCCTTTCATCTAAAACTTCTCTAGAGAAACAACATTTGATAAAATATGATATCCCAAACCAAAAATTCTTAATTTCTCCAAATATCAGTACAATCTGAGATGAAATATATTAGTTGCACTCTTTATAAAACTGTAAGCTGGTGAAGGTGGCAAACGTGACCAGGGAGAAGCCTGGTGCGCAGGACGGTTTATGTTCTGTCCTTTCTAAGGATGGAATCATCGTCCTCCATCAAGTTAACATACAGACACTTGCTCTGTTATCTGACAGTAGTTTGTAGAGCAAGTAGCGTGGCTGAGGCCCTTTCTGTCTTTTAAGATGACATGCTTCCTTCTTCCGTCTTTATTTTGCTTCAAACAAGAAAAAAATCTCAGACAACTGCATGAGGTCAATATTTCTATCTCAGCTTTTTATTCTGTGAGATGAGAAAATTTGGATACAGTGGAAGGTTTTGGGACTTGTAAGGACCAAGTATCAGTCACAAGGCAAGCACAGAGTGTACCCGAAGTGGGCCTGGCCGTGCTTACTGATGCCGAACTGCGTTACTCCACTGCAGCCTCGGTGCTGAGTACACCACACACACCCAGCACTGTGTGTGCCATCACGTCACACCACAACCAAAGCTGTCCCAGACTACCAGATGCTATGGTTTGCAGTGCTTTTGTTGTATATACCAATTTTCTATTCTTACATAAACAAAGTACTGATTAGGAAATAAAATCTGTATTTTACAAACGGCATTATGAGTATGAATCAAATTTGTATACCTTTGTATTGTGCAATATTTTGTAATTTCCAACATTTTCTGAAATAGCTCTAAATAGATAGACTTTGTTAAAACACACACACACACATACACACACATACACACACACACACACACACACACACACACACACACACAAGCATTTTCATTATAGGTCCATTATAAAACCAAACTATCGATCAACTCTGAAAACCACTAAAGTTATCCTTTAGTGCTAAATGCTCAGTCATAATTTAATTCTTTATGTAAAAAATAAATAAGCATTTCCTTCTTCTAGTGCAGAATTTTTCTTTCAGCTTTAATGAATGGCAAAGCTGTATGTATTTTAAAGAGATGACCTAAAATATATTTCATTATAATTTATTATCAGTAGATGATTGATTTACATACCTATTTTATATACCTATGTACCTGGAATTACAATAAAAACTTCTCAGGATGAAAAGAGTTATGGATGGAAAATTCTAGAAGTGTTGATTTATATAATATCTGAATACCAAGAACATTAGCCACTTTTAGCTTATATTTGGTTGGTTTTGTTGTTTTTCTCAGTGGTATTTGTAAACTGAAAATTGGGAGATGTTTATCATTACAACACTCCTCGAGAAAATGTCATGCCAATGTGGTTCTAAACTCTACAAGACCAGGTCAGATCCATTCATAAATCCAATGGCTATATCATTTTAAACATGGAATTTTATGGAGCTCATATTTATTCTAGGCAAGACCATTATGTAGCGATGGACAACATCATGATATTCATCAAATTACTTTTAACTAAAAGGCGATATTCTTTCAAGGCATGGACCAATAAAAAAAAAAATGTCTATCTCTACAGCCAAAGCTTAAAAACAACAAAATCTATAAAGTTCCCACACAGAACCAGAAGCTTAATTCGTATACAAGTAATCATTTTCCCTGAAGAGACATAGTCAGACAGAGGACAAAGGCACCCATCTCAGCATATGACAAATTTTAGAAAACCCTCTGGTAAAGTGCTGTGAAGGAGAGAGGCAGGAGGGCTGGGTTGCTGAAACTCCGCTGAGGGAGAATTAGAACTCAGGCAGCCACAGAGAGGGGTCTTCTGTGAGTAGCTAAGCAATAGCTGCCAGGGTTGAAATCACCATTTAAGATAACTGAGAGAATCAGAAAGTGAACACAAGGTGATCAGTCTTCCTCTTATCAAGCCTGGGGCAGAGGCCAGCAAGCTTCCATTCAGTAAGGACACCGACCAAGAGCCACATACCCACAGTGGCTTGATCCTAGCAGACTCTGACTATTCTCATTTTTTTCAATATATTTTTTCATATAGAAAGAATTTCATTAACCACTTCATGCATGATGTTCAGCATCAACTAGTTAAAAATCACTGCCAGCAAACGGTTAACTCTTAAGAGCATCCGAAGTCTTCTGGTAGACCTGAAGGAAGAGGTAACAAGGCTGATGCCCCAACACAGGACTTTCACCATTACAATTACACAATTTAGCGTTCTGTGTATTTTAAGGGTTGGATTCTGAGAAACTCATCATAAAGTCTTCATCTTAGGATATGTTAATAAAAAGAACAATCCTAAACAGACTATGTGTGCAACTTACTAGATTTCAAAACTCCTTCCACTCATGAAAGTCTCTTTACATTATTTTTCATTTCAAATCCTACAAATCAGTTAACCAAGCTCAGAGCTTCAGACACATGAGAGCTTCCTGTGATCAGAAAACCTGAAAGAACATCAGCTTAGTATTCACAAGAAGCAAGCGTCAAGAGATTTGAGAGCCATACAGCCGGCAGAAAATAATGATCAACAATGGTAACTCCAGTCCTGACCTGGTGAGCCTCCGGGTCAATCGCTCCTGCTTCCGGATGTCCTGGATGTTCTCTGCTTCTTATAACACTGAAAAATAAAAGTGAAACAGCAACTGTTATATAATCTGAGCGTGGTTACAAATACTCAGGTCTAAAACTTCAAACACTATGAAGCCAGCCAAACAACAATTCTACTACAAAGTTTTACAATAAATTTTCAGAAATTTTACTTTAATAAGTACTTTTTTCTAGACCTGATTCAATGAATGGATAATCTATGAGAAATAACCAAAGAACCCTTTGTGAATGACATTTAAAAAGATAGAGATACTTGAAGCGTAAAATGGGAATTAGCTAGTTTAGAAATGTGACAGTGAAGTCACTGTAAATATTTCACATTATTGAGCCACATGAGCATGTGTGTACACACATGTACATGCATACATGTTTGTGTTATCTCAGGGGTTCCGAGGCTTGGTTTTATTGGGATAGATAACTAGAATCATTTTATTTTTATAAGCTATCATAGTTAACTTAAAATATGCTTAAAACATTATCATTGCAACAGAGCTCCAGGGAACTCATCCAACTAAGCACTCCCATTTACTAAATATGTATTTATTAACACACAGCACAGCTCTGGTCATGCTAGGACACTAAGTATAATAAAGAATTTCCAGACTAAAAAATAACAAACAGCAGAAACACCCACTTCTCAGTAAGTCATATCACCTATATCTGCAAGTCTTTTAAACCTATCATGAAGCTAAAATAGAAAATTTTTCCTTGGTGAAAACATTACCATAGTGTCATTATTATTGTGGGAAATAATTACCATGGTGTCTCATTACCTCTCAACTGATAGAGGAAAGTTTATCAGTTCCTCTATCAGTTCCTTAAGCCTCCTCTAAACAAATTCTATTATTTCAAAGCGTTCAATCATTTATTTTATTGATAGTATTTGCAATCATGTAACAGACTTATTAAATAAGTGAAAATTGTACCCAGTTTTGCCCTAGAAGGAGTCTACCTTAACAGGAAGATCAGAAATTTTAAAGTTACTTTTTTCTTCATGATTTATTTTTGTTGTTGTGGTGGTGGTGGTTTTGTTGTTCGAGACATGGTTTCTCTGTGTAGCCTTGGCTGTCCTGGCACTCTGTAGACCAGGCTGGCCTAGAACTCAGAGATCTGTCTGCCTCTGCCTCTATTTCTGCCTCTGCCTCTACCTCCCAAGTGCTGGGGATAAATTTAAAAATCATATTTAAAATGATACTTTTGGACAATGACAGAATACTGGTCCTAATGTTCCAATTTCAGGTACAGAAGTGATAGGCAGGTTACTTATGCTTTTGATCATTGATTTTTATTGATCTTTGTATTTCAAAAATCCTAACTAGTTTGAAGGGATTTCTGAATTTCTTAAATTATTTCAAAGTGCATTGACTTCTAAGAACAATCATATATCATAATCTTGTAGCATTGACTCCAGGGTGGAAAACTTAATCTCTATGTCTAAACATCAGATAATGTAAGAGCTAACATTGGAATAAAATAAACAACATCATCATACAATCACCCTGATAGATTGTGGAAATCACCTGACAAGATCTACCACCCATTCTTGACAAAAAACACTCAGCACAGTGACCAAAGAAGTATCTTCCTCAACCTGCTGAAAGAGGATATAAAAAGTCCCACAGTATTTAACAGTGAACAAATGTGTTCCCCTTAAGGTTCGGAGTGAGAAAAAGACATCTGCTCACACCACCTCCACTTCACATAGGAGTAGAGGTGACACCCAGATCCCAAGGAAAGAAGAAATGAGAGTCTTCAAGATGGAAAGGAAGAAATTAAACTTCTTTTGTTTTGTTTTTATAAATAATGCTTTATTTAGAAAGTCGTAAGTCACTAAATTATTACATGTCTGTAAGGCTGAGAGTACTTGACCATGTGAAAAAAGTAACATATTTTTATACACTAGCACAAAAAACAACTGAGGGCACTACAGTTCCGATTTCTAAACACACAGTGAGGCTGCAGCAACCAGACAGGGTGTGGCTAGTGCAGCCTGCATAGGGAAAAAATTGCAATAGAGAGGACATGGACTTCACATCTGGAAATAGCTGGCTTTGGGCAAGATTATGACAAGAAAAAGTTGCAACTTGGTGATTAAATTTTATTGTTGTTGGTTTTTTGAGACAGAGTCTTACTATGTAGCTCTGGCTGGCCTGGAACTCACCTTGTAGACCAGGGTAGACTTGAACTCCGGGAGATCTACCTCCTGAGTGCTGGGATTAAAGGCGTGAGCCATAAACGCAGCTCATAGCTTGTTTTTTAATTAATTAATTTATTTTATTAGTTTATTTATTACTTCAAGTTATGTCTCCATCATGGCCCCCCTCCCTCCACCCTTCTCGGTCCCACCCTCCCACCCTCTCCCCCTTCTTCCACTTATCCTACTCCTCCAGTGTGGGTGCCCCCACATCTCAGCCTCCCTCAGTTCATTAGTCATATGAGGGATAAGAGCTTCTGCTTGCACTGGGAGCCTACATGGCAGCACCCCTAGGGCAAAGTGTCCCATTAATAAGTAACAAATTGCTCAGGCTCTAAGACTAACAATTAATAAATGGGACCTCATGAAACTGAAAAGCTTCTGTAAGGCAAAGGACACTGTCATTAGAACAAAACAGCAACCTACAGATTGGGAAAAGATCTTTACCAACCCCACTTCTGACAGAGGGCTAATATCCATAATTTATAAAGAACTCAAGAAATTAAACACCAAGAAATCAAATAATCCAATAAAAAGGGGATCATTTCTTGATGCAATGAATAAAATATTCTATTAGGAATTTGAGGAATCTAGGGTCTGTTACTAGAGTGCTGGACTGGCATGAATGAAGCTATTGGTTTGATCTCAACATCATACAAGTCAAGTGCAGTGCACACATCTGTTAACATCTGTAAACACAGCACTCCAGAGGTTGAAGCACAAGGATCAGAAGTTCAGAATCATCCTTGACTGGCTAGTTCAAAGCCAGCCTAAGCAAAAAAAAAAAAAAAAAAAAAAAAAAAAAAAACAAAAAACAAAAAACAAAAAAACCCCAGAAGATTTATTAATTACAATTATCCCGACACCAGCATGTGTTTGGTGTGTGTGGCCAACAGAAAGTTACTAACTCTGCTTCTCCAACTCCTCATATCCTCAACAGGGGTTGTAATCACTCCTGCCTGATGGGATAGTTAGTAGAATGTCGAGTGGCAGCAGCCTTTACTGTGAATCTCATCATATTCCCCTTAACACAGTTTAAATTAAACTTCATCACAGCAACAGGATGGCGCAAGGTCCTAATGGACATCCTTTCACGTTCTTTCCTATTCTTGCACACACAGTGACAGAATGAGGCTTTCTGACTAGGCAGGGCTATACCAGGGAACTTTGAGTGTTTGTAGGAGTTACATGTACTTTCTATAAAAAGACTGGTAAAGAATTGTTGAGAAAGAAAAACAACAAAATAGTCTCACTGTGGGAATAGGAACAGTTTTGCTTACAATTTAGATGTCCTAATTTTGCTGGTAGGCACATTTAGATATTAGACAAACAGTGATTTAGGTGCATTTACAAGCCTTCCGTGAAGTCCTGAGGCTCAGCATAGAGCAAACACTTCCTCTCCTCACTCCCCATATCTATTTAACCACTGATTCACAGCTACAATTATAACAGCCACCCCACCCCCACCCACCATCCCTGCAGCCATTTTTTCCCCCTTTGGGTTTCACGCTCTAGCCCAGACTGAACTTGAGCTCATGTAAATCCTCCTGCCTCATGCTCTTTGCTTTCTTCACCACTTCCTTAACCAGATCCTTCGGCCCACCATCCCAGGCTCCTTGTTCCTGGACTGAACTCTGCACACAGAAAACTTAAGTATGTTCTACCCTTCTCCCACGCCTCCTCTTCCTTCAGTCTTCCCCTCAGCCATTCCACCTTCTCAATGAGGCCTCAGCTATCTCTCCAGGTGATCTTAAGGCTAGGGCTCACATTTCCCAAGACTGACAAGAATACGTGACCAAAACAGAGAAACACTCCATTACAGACCAAGTTAAACTAGAATGAGTTTTGATTGAGGTTTTACAAGTTGAAAAGGGATGATGAGATGGTTGGTAGAAGCTGGAAATGTGTTTTAAAAAAGAATATCCTGATCATGTATGCTAGGGATCTTACAGACATTCATATATATCTCATTTCTGAGATATATATTACTTCAAAGTTATTGATAATATGAAAAGGGGAGGAGTTCAAACATCAAGAAATGTGTCTTAGAGAAAGAGACCGAAACAGAGACAGAGAAAGAGAAAGAGAATTTGTCCAAGAAAATGACAGTGCGTTACAAGTCACAATTTTCAAGTAGAAAGGCACATGACTCAGTGCCCCAAAATCCATTAGTAGCAATTTCACTATAAGTGATTAATGTTCTCAAAGCATCAGTGCTGGTTTCCAAACAGAAGCTCTGTCTGTCAGTGTCACTGGCTTTGCCAAACCACACACATGCCCATACATGCAACATAGAAAGGAGTCAGCGGGCGCATGAGATGCTTCAACACTAACTTTGGTTAGCGCAACTGTGGTAGCGCTCTAGGCATAAGAAGAGGAGGAAGAACATCACAGCATGAGCATCCCTGGAACTGAGCAAACTGACCCTCCCCATCTGATCTGGGAGGGCAGCAGGAAATGACATCAGGTGAGTGGGGCCCAGGACACTTAAAGCATTAGCAGATACCTCCACTTCTTTATTTTAAGTAGAGCTGTGTTGTTCTTGATCTGAACTCTGTAGATCAAATGTGTTTGGCCATCTACAAAGGTTGGACACTCTGGAGCCCCAAGACCTGCTTTGCCACTCCAAGGACAAATTTCTGTTCTTAGGAAAAGCAGAAGCCACTGTGACGTTTGAACACAGCAGGAACTCTTGTGTCTTATCCCATTTGCCTTTAACATTATGGACATACAAATCACTCAGCATCTCCTAACAGAGCCCACATGCTTCCTGCAGCAGTCTCTGGATCCTAGACAACTAATCCTGCTTCCATTTATCCCCATGGCTATGGTAAGAACACATGCAATTTCTCTTCTAAGTCAGGGACACAGCAGTAACTTCATCGCACACACATATACTCAGCACTACGTCCATAACAGGCACATATATGCAGCACTAAGTTTATCACACACAGATATACACAACAATTAAGTTTATCACATATTCTCAGTGCTAAGTTCATAACAGGCATATATACATAGCACTAAATTTATTACACACACATATATGCAGCACTAAGCTTATTACACACACATATATGCAACATTAAGTTCATCACACACATACATCTATATAGGATTATGTGCATCACACACACATGCACCATTATGTTCAACACACACACACATATACACAGCTCTAAATTCATCACATACGTACAAAAACATTTGCTTGTTTTTGCTTTGCAGAAAAGAATAAGCAATGGATGGCTCAATGGTGTTTGAAGTTTTTACTGTGAAGACAGAATTGGGAGAACATATTTGGGCAGGGACTCGGTCAATACACATTACCAATGTTATGGAAAGATAGATATACTGTATTTTATTCAAGAACTTTGTGACAAAATAATGGTTTTACATTCTGAATGGAAAATTTGGACAGAGGGAATGGTCCTGACAGAATCAAACACCAGAGACCTCACAATGAATGTGAATAGCTGAATCTGGATAGCTAATCATAGGCAGCCTTTCTACTCAATTAGACTATGTTAAGATAGGGCTGTTTCTTTAAATATAACCTAAAGGGACAAATCTGTGAAATTTTAAAGAAAAAAAATGGTGTGTGAGGAAGCCAGGCTTTTATCATTGTGGAAATCACTCCATGGCCCACCTGCTTCAAGTAGACATCCCATGGTGGTGAGCTAGGCCTTGGGAAAGTGTATGAGACTGCAGTTCTGGACTTCATTCCCAGGAAGCAGCACTGCCTTTGGCTTGCAGTCTGTGAGTCAATACCCCTGTGGGTGATCTACAGATGAGGAGGAAAAGCCATGTCAGAATTATCCTGACACCCTTGCCTGGGTAGAGCTGAGGCAGCCTTCCATGGACAGAGAGATGATCAACACCATAAAACCATGCAAACATGCAAATTAGATTTGCCAGGTGGATGTCCAGCCACTTCGATGCTAGGACATGTTGAATCCTTGTTGCTGAGTCTGCCTGATCCTGTGATGGGAAAGGATTGGTCAGAGGATAAGTTCATCCTACAACCCGATACTTCCCAGAGTCCTAAATAGCTAGACTCTGAGGGAGAAACCATCACTACCTGAGGCTTCAGACCAAATTTGTAAACATTCGATCTTAATACTGCTATGAGTATTCTCCCAGGAGCTGATATAGAATAAGAATATTTCTCCCTCAAAAGCCATAGTATAACCATACAAACTAACACACACATACCACACACATTCAGACATATATACATATACACATATGTATATACACACTCACATACACATGAATACATGCATACACACATACATTACAGAGCATACATAACACACTCATACTTGCATATATGTATGTACACATTTACATGTATACATACATAGGTCTGAACACACATATGCGCATGCACACACACATTTGCATGCATGCACATATGCATACATCATGCATACTCATACACATATACTCATACTTGCATAAATACACATATGCAAACATAAACACAGGCACGCACACATACGCATGTATATGCATACACATACATATATATGAATATTCACACACATTTACATATACATTTTCTCTTTCACACACACACACACACACACACACACACACACACACACACACACAC
>CAJQZJ010031946.1:5161242-5183147 GCA_907164525.1 Lophiomys imhausi
TGTGTGTGTGTGTGTGTGTGTGTGTGTGTGTGTGTGTGTATATATACATATATATATGTATATATATATATAAATTCTGAAATTTTGGCTCTTTTTGCCTTAGTTCCTCCATTATAAACACTGCTATGCTGGCAGCTAATCAAGCCATGATTGGAAAGTGCTTAGAGCTTAAATATTCTTGGAAGAGAAGTTAGTATACAGGTGCAAAGTAGAAGAAAAATTTTAAATGTTTCCCACAAATTAAAGGGAAAAAATCATAAAATTCCCATCGGGCCATGTGTACACAGAGATAAAGTGCCTCCACATGCTGTCATTGTAAGGGGATGAGCTTGCCCAGGGTGGACACATCTCACTGAGTTATGACAGTACAATCCAAATACTTCCAAAAAGCTTTGAAACAGCTTGTGATACAAACAAAAATAAAAATGCTAAATGATAAGGGGAGAAGAGACTTATGAAACAATCAAACAAACAAACTAAATCTAAGAAAACAAAAATACATGTTTTCCATCAATCACTTTCAAAGAAAACTATCATCTTCAAAGAAAGATCAGAATTTTTAAAAAATAAAATTAAGTCTTTCGTAAACAAGAAATGAGCATAGGAACAGATGATGTCAACAACTACAAGATCTGTCTGGGGAGATGTCTTAGGATGGGTATTCTCTGGCTAGGAAGTCACTGGGTGGCTCTCAAGTGCCCTTCACTGTACTGGGGTCAGGGGCACAGGAGGGAGAGCCAGAAAGCCCTTACAGTTCATCAACAAAGTTGAACATCAGTCACTCAGGCAGTCAAGGGATGGCTATGGAGCCCAGGGTGAGCTAGTTCCAGTCAAAAGGAACATGTTGAGGACAAAAGCTGGCCTGCCTTCCTAGAGAAGTTAGACTCGCACTGAAATCTGCCCAATGGCTAAGAGAATCGGCCTGGCCTGATGGTTAGGGGTTACCTCAGGGAAGGGTCAGAGAGAGTGAGCAGATCTTTTGACAACATGAGTAAATGAGGAAACTGGGAGTTTTTCAGACCAGCAAGAAGGACTTTGAAGAACAAAGCCTGCAAGATAAGCTTGGGTGTGGTACAAGGGCCAGATAAACATCCTCCCGGGCACATGAAATCTTTACCCCAGAGCCATGAGACACCGTTGATGGCTTATTATTTTTTAAGTCAGTGACATTTTCTATAAAGCCATTTCTCATGCTGTCTCTTGAGTTTAGGGTCTGAGAGAAGCCTTTCCGAGGCTTATCACTCAAGATAAACTTTTACTGAACTCATCAGAAAATAAATGGCTTAGAAGGAATTATGCTGAGCCTCTCTCTTCGGTGAAAGGGGGAAAACAAAAATAAAACCTCTCGGAAGCATGTTGTGGTGAGAGGGGTTGTTAGACCGGAGGCTGGTGAAGAGGAACCTGATTTTGGCAGAGGGTAAATTTTGCCTCTGAAGAGAAAATTCTTAGTACAGTTTCTCTGACACAAGACTGAGAAGTCCGTATATCTGAAGTAAACAGATCATAGGCTTGAAGGAACAGGGCACAGCAGTTGAGACCCACCAATTTGAGAAAATGAAAGGAAGAAACAGAAAGTTCCTTTTTCTGTGTGTGTCCACTGTGGAGTCCTCAAATTTCACATGCCCTGTGATAGCTATGAATGCAGCCCAAACCAAAGCCATAAGCACCGCTAACTCACCCACTGTGAGGTAGGTGTGTGGCCTGGCTGCACGAAGACACTGAACATTTTGCTAGTGACACAGTTGCTACTTGAAGAGGTCAGGTGCCCTGTAAGCCTTTTTAGACCTTCAGTCTCTCTCTCTCTCTCATGGTTAGATTTTGCCTTCTCTGCTCCCCAAGTTTCCAGCTTTGCTGATGTTACTTTTCAATGCTTAGGAGGTTGCTTGCTTCCCTATGACTGTACAAGAATGGCAAATGACCCAGATGGAATATAATAAAGGTCTTTCAGTCAAAATAACTAAGGAAGGAAGCTGGTAGAGTAAGGTTAAGAAGTCACAAGGAGGAGACTATTGGTGAACCACTGATTAAAATGTGCCCGCTTGGTCGCAGAGTTGTCCCAAAGGGTTTGCACAGGTGACAGGTGAATCAGTCTATCACACGTTTTGGGTCAGTCGGCTCTTTGTATCAACAATATCCGAAAGCACGTCTCACACCTGCCCATCGTCCCTGGCATGGTCAGCACTTTACAGATGATTGTCCTTGAATAAACCATTTGGCAAAACAGAAACACAAACTGGGCTTTCTGAAGATTATGATTGTCTTTCTAATCAAATCCCCTCCTGGTCTTCTCTCCCATCACTTGTTTTTCTCTTTGATTTGAGGTAATTGCATGGGACTTTCCCCATTAATTGAGAGAGAACATTGACAAACAGGATTTAGCCACTTGGGGAGGAATGACATCAAACAGAAGCACTGCTATGAAAGTTAAGCACACACTCGCACACTCGAACACACGCGCACACATACCTACATATATACGTGTGCATATCATGGGCTGCTGAGGTACAATAATTGTCTAGCATTCATGAGGCCCTCAGTTCAATCTCTGGCACAGCATAAACAGGGTCTGGCGGCTCATGCCTGCAATCCCAGCACTCTGGGATGGTAGAAGCAGGACAATCATAAAGTAAGCAACATTTGGTTACATAATAAGTTTGAGGCCAACCTAGCCTCTCTGAGACAATCTTTAAAAAAAAAGAATAAATGACAATGCAAACTTTTTTATCACCTGAGACCATGTTTATCATAGAAATTACACCTGCTGTAGGCTGATCGGGACAGACTTCAGGCTGTTTTTTTTTTTCCGCATCTTCCTTCTCATCAGACAGCAGCCTGCTCATCATTACATATGGCCTTATTGACAGTTGACAACAACTTTTAATCATCATTACATATGGCCACTTACAGTTGACAGCTGTCACCCAGGCAAGTTCACATACGTTGCTGTGCAATCACATGGCATATCACAGATAGAAGGGTGAGAGCCAGGGCCAGTGAGCCACTGATCAACCAGTAATGAGCCCCAGCAACTGGAAAATTCTCTTCCTGAACAAGCCAGGGCTCACAGGATGCCACCCTACCTTGGCAAGTATCATTTAAGCATCATTTATTTCCTTGGAACATCTATTATCTATCTATCTATCTATCTATCTATCTATCTATATCTATCTATCTATCTATCTATCTACCTACCTATCTATCTATCTATCTATCTATCTATCTATCTATCTATTATCTATCTATCTATCATTCAAGTTCTTATCTCACTGTGTAGCTCTGGCTAGCCAGGACTTCACTTTGTAAACCAGGCTGGCCTCCAACTCACAGAGATCCATCTCCCTCTGCCTCCCTGGGATACTTCTAAAGCACCATTGTTCTAACACTGATACACTGAAGCAGGGCTTTCTTTCCCTTTTGAGTCAAGTTGATCTTCCAAAGAAAAACGGGACTGACATGGAGAAAGCTCTAGCGGGAAATGTTACTCCTTAGGAGAAGATGTCAGCACCTCCCCTGCCTTGAACTGTAATTTAGGTAAGGGGCACTAGGCAATTAGCTAAATCACACAGCAACATGTCGGAAATGTCTCTGAACTGCTTATTTTCAAACACACACCTGGCCCAGAGTACAGTCTGGGGTAAGTTGTTACTATTACAATGAACTCAAAGTTTATAATGGTAAAGTTTTATTATGTTTCCATGTTTAAAAAGAGCGTATATCATGAGGTATAAATGTGCCTCCACATAATCAATTTATTAACCACATTTTCCATGCACACAAACACTGTGGTGGATATGCCTACCTATGCCAACCAGGCCTTCTGGAAAGGGTTTCAGCAAGAACAGGAATCACTTATGGTAAGAATGTTAACATTGATTACTATAGGGAGAGGAGGGAGAAGGAGACAGACCATGGAGACACACAGCTAAACATGTCAAAAGGTTGGTTTTCCATGAATATCAGCAGGAGTCAAAAATGACACTGCAGTTGTCCTTGGAATGGGGCAGCTGCTGGGCAGGCTGAAAGGCTCAGTCATTTCAGGGTTTTTAAAAAATTTAAAGGCTAGAGCATTTCCATTTGAACTTCTGAAGTGTTTTAGAAATCACAACAACCAGCTAAAAATAACACAGACAATAGGATATGACCCCCCAAAAGGTGATATCTACTAATTGAGAAGGATAACTTTAATGACACAAAGTAAATTATTATGAGGTACCTCAGAAGTCACATAGACTTCCAACTCAAAAGATGTACACTCAGGTATTACACGTCTAATTTAAATGCCCACCTCTTCCCTTTGGAATAGCCAGGAACTAATTGAAAGGCACCTAAAAGGGGGACCCACAGTTCTGAGCACTCTATGCTAGATCTCAAAGGGAAGGGTCTCTTTGTGTGGGAAGAGGTCAGACCCCAAGTCACCTGGGCTTTAGCTCCATGGTCCCTGATAGGTGACATGCAGATATAGGAAGAAAAGTCAGCTTAAATCTCCTGAAATTGGCACCTTCATCACTATGTATTGAAATGTGCTAGAGAGACTTGAACAATGTTCTTCAGACAGCCACATCTGCTGTGAGAATGCAGACTTATCTCCGAGGCTCAAAATTACATACAGTGCTTCTAGGTAAAAACCGCTTTTGTCTATTGTATAAAGCTAATATTTAAGGATTTAATGTTCTTTCTCTTAAAAATTATTGATTTATTTTTATTTTATGTGTGTGAGTGTTTTGTCTGCATTATATATGTGTACCACTTGTGTGCCTGCTGCCCACAGAGACCAGAAGAGGGCATCAGATCTTCTGGAAATAGAGTAGGAGCTGATTGTGAGGCACTATGTACATGAAGAACACTGACCCAGTACCTTAACAACCTCAGCAAGTACTCTGACCTGCTGGGCCGTCTCTCCAGCCCCCACTTCAGCCATTCTTTAGCGAGTATATGCTAAACTGAACAATTACACACAGAATCTGGCTTAGAGTTGGAGGTTGAATAGCAGTTTGGAGCCCCATTCCACTGGGGCTCCAAAGATATGGGATGTCTTCCTATTCCAAAGGTTTAAATTCAGACACACTGGGTAGCCTCAGAAGCAAGAGCTCTCTCTTCTGCCTTCCTGTCTGTTACTCCCAAAAACAGAATTCCTTGCTTTGAGATGAGTTCTAAAAGTTGAAACTCCTCCTAGTCAAAGAAGCCATAAACCCAAGTTGTCACCCCACCTCCCTTCCTTGTTTCCTCAGGACCCTCACTCCAGAAGGGCCCTATCTTGTACCTGGTGGGAAGGCATGCCACACATCTTAGAGAGAGACCTGACTGGGCCTTCTCTCTCAGTCTATGGCATTTTCACATGACCCTTAGCCCAGTCACAATTTCCATGTATGCTCATTATCTATGAACAGTAAACAGGAAACATATTATGTCCCCAGGCCTTTGGATCTTCATTCTGAAAACTCCCATGGAGTGTAAAACTTGGATTACATAAATATGTTGTGGTTTCTCTTGTCTGCCTGCCTTTGTTATAGGACTGACAGCTAAGACTCTTGGAACAGATAAAGAAAAACATTATTCCTTTTGGCCCTGCAAAGTTCTCTCAGTGTCCAGATAACCTACAAAAATTAAATACTGGGTACATTTAAGGACACAACTGCCACTTATGTCTTTTCTCTTCTTCTCTTAGGGTGGAAGTAAGTTGATCAACCAGCCAAGCATAGAACCAAGGCTGGAAAGATGGGCAAATGGTAAAGTGCTTGATTTGCAAACACGAAGCTCTGAGTTCAGACCCCCAACACACATGTAAATAGCCAGGCATGATGGTGTGCGCCTATAACCTGATTTGTGGGGGCTACTGTGGAGTCAAAGGTGAGCACATTGCTGGAATTTGCTGCTACCCATTCTAGCCCAAACAGTGAGGCCCAGGCTCAGTGAGAGACCCTGTCTCATAAAACAAGATGTAGTATTACAGAGGAAAATACTTGATATCAGTCTCTAGACTCTACAAGTGCATGCTGGCACACACCCATGCACATACACACACACATATCTCACATACCAATATCACACACATCACACAGAATTAACAACACACTTATCATCACAGAGGCAGTCATTAAAAGAACCATTTAAATTCTTAATATCAAGAGTTACAAAGGAAGATACCAGCTACCATCCTCTGGCCACTGCACTCTTGTACAAACGCACACAATTCTACATATATCACACACATACATATGCCCATATATTCCCTTACACACACACACACACACACACACACACACACACACACACACACAAAATAAAAGTCTTAGGCTGAATTTTCAGTCCAGTGGTAGTATATTTTCCAAGTGCAAGGCCCTGGGTCGGATCTCCAATACCACTAAAGAAGAAAGAAGTGCGTGGGTCTGCAAATGAATGAGTACTCACTTTTAATCTTGAAAATGTCAATCATTGCTGACATTGCCAATGTGACCAAATGAACAAACTTAGGCAGTGGAGCAAATGAGGGTGAAAATAAATGCATTCTGTTATTCTTATAAAAATAAAGGCTGGAGAGATGGCTCAGTGGCTAAGACAACTGGCTGCTTTGGCAAAGGACCCAGGTTCAATTCCTAGCACCCATACCTTGGCTCACAACCATCTGTAATTCCAGTTTCAGGGAACCTGATGCCCTCTCCTGGCCTCTGAAGGCAAGAGGCATGTCCATGCTGCAGTACATAGATGCAAGCAAACACACATCTGCATAAAGAATGTTTAAGAAATATAGTTTAAAATCAATGACTCCACAGACATCTCTTTCCGAGAGCAAACACTGGCTTTGAGAAATCGTCGAGGAATATCAGCCCCATCAAAAAACCAGGTTGATGATAAAATAAGCTAATTTCTTCAGTGCCAGTCTTACATGGATAAGAGCAAACGCCTCTGAAATTTACCTCTCCTATCTGAGCCAGAGCCTCTTGCTGTCACAATTTGCCTTCCCTTCGTTTGCTGCAGAGAAACGTGTTTGGTTTCACAGGTAATTGATAGCCTTCAGCACATGTAAGTTACAATCATTGAATGAAAAGATTTGCTTTGGTGAATTAAACCGAGACAATTTCTTCAAAACAAAGGGTAAAAGCCAAAAAAGTTAAGGGGATTATTAATAGGCCAGGGCTTCATCTAGTTTTACATTTAATTTGATATCATGAAAGCTGCAGGCGTTTCAAAACACACCTCTTTTATTCTCCTATAAAGTCTGCATGATTTTGGCTTTTCCAATAGAAGCAGTTCGGTGGGGAGGGGAAGGTTGGATTCTGTATCTATGCTAAAGAAAAAAAGGAGAAGAAGGGTTGACCATAACCCGAGGCCCCAGCTCCTGCAGAGTGCCTGTTGTTCTGAAAGCAAGGTGCTCTACACGATCTAATCATAGCACTAAACCTTGTTACAAGCCCTTTTACAGCTCCAATATCTGGGTTACATGGAAACACGCTGGAGAGCCTCCTTGTACTATGAAATAAATGTCATTCTGACTGGCATCCTCTCTTCCAGCAAGTAATTTCCCTCTGCTGATAAATCGATACAGCAAAAACCAAATGCGAGTGCACAGTGGGCACAGTGTGGGTTACGTTTTTATTCATTCCAGAGCCCCTGCGGCCAAGTTTTTTAAAGCAGAAAATGATGCGCTGGGGCTGGGAAACAAGAGAGATACATGAAGATGCCGAGATAAGGAAAGAAGGACAAAGGAGGCAAAAAGAAAGAGAGGGGAACAAAGAAAGAATAAAGAGAGCAGAAGCCAGTGCAGAAGAGAGCGCCCCTACCTGGCAGTTGAGGCTCAGGAACTTCTGCCAGAGAGAAAGATTGCTATCTCAGTGCTTGCTCAAATCTTCACAGCAAGATGACTCAGCAGGTCAACACAAGCCCCAGGATCTGTGTTCGATTCCAGGGACCCACACTGAGGAAGGAGAATCCTGATTCCCAATAGTTGTCTGACCTCACATGCATGTTGCGGCATATGAATTCACAGAAACACACACACACAAACACACACACACATACAGAGAGAGAGAGAGAGAGAGAGAGAGACAGAGAGAGAGACAGAGAGAGAGAGACAGAGAGAGAATATAATTTAAAAGTGAGATTGGGAAGACACGTCCATATTTCTGTTTTAACAGCTTGATTCTATAAAGTGACAGGTCACCTGAGAAGGCTCTAAAGTCAGATCTTGGACTTGTCAATTACTGATGTCAACCGTCAGGATCCAGCCAGGAAAATTCACCTAGACACCTCAAGACTAAAATTGACACCATCGATCCTCACACATCTTAGCAAATCCTCTCTAGTCATTTGTGTTCTCTTTGTATTTAGCATGAGGAAGGAAAAGGCTCCTCCTAGGAGGAACTGGAAACATGCAGCATATCTTTGAGTACCAAACTAACTACTCCCAGATGTTGCCAAATCCAAGAAGAGTGTCTTGGAGAGATATCTGAGACACTTTCTCCACTTCAATCTTCATGATATTTTGTCTTTTCTGGGTAATTTAATAGAGTCTAATTCTGAAAACCCCACTTCTCTGTGAAGAATATAATTATAATCCCAGTTATTTACTGTGGTGTTTCATTAATATTAGGACATGGACAAAAATAACAGAGTTCTAAAATCTTAGTATGCATGAACAGACAATTTGATATTCTAAGCTGTATCCTAAGGCACTTACTTCTCCTTACCTCAGTTTTCTCAGCTCTAAAGGGGGAGCAATTGTCAACACCTGACTGTTTTAGGGAACAATAAATGAGTTGGTATCAACAGGGTGCTTGCAACAACAGCTGTCTCAAAGTTAATTACATGAATGTCATTGCTTTTCATTTCCGGGGCTATCTACAATTATGTCAGGTGTCCTCAACAGCTTCCATCTGGTCACCAAGATAACACTGTACACCAAGGAAGGTAGACTATTTGTCTCACGGTGACACATATTTACAGAATTTTTTTACATATGTTGTGATTATTTACTCTGTATTTTTTGAGGCAGGGTCACGCTATATGGATTGTAACTGATAACCCACAACAGCCTCAAACTTACGGAGATCCTCCCGCCTTACTTAGCCTTGCAAGATCTTAGATTACAGGTGTGTGACACCACACCAGTTTTAAATATTGTTTACTGTCCTGTGATAGCAAGGGTCAAGGCCCTCTCTTAGCCCCCAGAGTGAATAAGAGAACACATCACTACATCCAACATGGGCAGTCAGAGTAAGTTAGAAACCGTATCACTACACTACATCCAGCATGCTCTTTTAACTTTTCTCTTGGACTACTAAAGGCTACCAGTCTGGCTGTGGGTAGTCTGCTTTTCGTGTCTTAAGTGCTTGAATTCTTGTCTGCTTACAACTTTATAGTCATTACCAATTATACCCCAGTGACCTGCCCACTTTGCTCCATAAAAACTAGAAGACATTGTTGTCCTGGTTCTTAGCAAGGGCTTGCTCAAATGTGAATACAAGGAGGACAAGGTGAAAAGGCCAGGCAACAGTGACAGTGGTGAGTGTTGGCATCTGCTTCTCTTTCTGTCAAACCCAAGGTGGTGTTACTCCAGGAACAGTGCTGGCCATACATTCTGCACTATCCTTGCTGCCCATGAACCTTTGTTCTTTTCCCTAATTGCTCCCTGATACACAATTTCAATATACCAGACACGGAATGTATAAGCTTTTTTTGCCCTTCCAAGAACCAAGTGCTAACCCTGACGTGGAGATACGGCTAACATGGCTAGGAAAACTAACCACTTTCCACTTACTGAAAAGGCTGGGTCCTATGTCACTGAAGGTGGGTTCAGTATATGGTTTTGTTGTGATTTAAGTACTACGCTACAGCCAGGTTATTTATCTTACACCAAATTTAAGGCTGTAGGGGACATAACAGTTTATGAAAGACAAAGGACAAACTAGAAGAAAGCTTAAAGGTACATAGTAAGAGGAATGTAAAGTAGAATTGTTCCCAATTAAAGCAGCCAGGGAATTAGAGAGGTGAAATGTAATTATCTACATTAGAGTTTGGCCAGGGTTCTCCACTCATTGGGGGAAGAAAAAGCTCTGCAATCCTTAATGATCTCAGTTTAACATCTCATCCAAAAAAAAAAAAAAAAAAAAAAGGAATAAGATGCTTAAGTCTTCCCTTTCCAGGAACACAAATAGCCTTCTCATTTAACAAATTTGAAACTGCATGTAAGACCCATACTTCAACTTAAAATAATTATTTCATAAACCAATGACTTCACAAATGGGAGTGTTGGAGAAGACATAGTGAAACATCCCAGCAGTAAATGTATGAGGTGTGATAACATTTATAGTAATCCAAGTCAGATTCAAAGTATTTTTAAAAATACATGCTTATGATGTCATGCCAACATGAATCTGAGAATGAACAACTGTCTCAAAACAATTCACTTTTGCTTGAAATATACAATGCCCTCCCCAGAGCGTGCCCACCATAGCAATGGGTAACAAAGACTGATACCTTCTGCAAACTGGGAAACCCCAAGATGTAACCAATGGAATGTAAGCCACCTTCGCGCCTTCCTAACCAGGACACCAGGACACAAAGAGATGGGAAGGTATTTACCAACTGCTGAAGGAATGGCACAGATGCTATCAAACACAAAGATTGATCAGGTTAGGTTAGAGTCTTCTTAGCTCAGCTTTCATCTAATTTAAGGCTTTCCTATCTGGTATCTGGAGGGCCTGAAAAATTCTTTTTTTTTTTCCTTTCATGACTTGACCATGAAGATAAAACTGGGTGCTTTAATCACCATCCAGAGCCAGAGCCTTGCCCTTTGGTATGGAAATCCCACTTGTACCTTCACCTTTTCACTGGCTCTTTTTTCCACTTTCCCAGCAGGAATTTTAAGTAGCTTTGTCCAACCAGCTGACAGTGAGAGCAAAGGAACCATGAATAGCTTGAGTTACATGGTATGTCTTCTACTAGACTTGTAGGACTGAGAACAGGACAGAATTGGGAAGAGAAGAGGCAGGTGGAGTTGAGAGGAGAGTTGAGGAGAAAAGAGGAGAGAGAGAGAGAGAGAGAGAGAGAGAGAGAGAGAGAGAGAACACATTAGAGTGGCTGAGTTCATTTCTACCCTACCATCCTGAAGTGTGGCCAGGCGACGACACAAAGCTTCTTGCTTTAAATTCACACAGAGAGCACCAGGGAAACATGCTGCTACCACGTATAGCCACCCAGTTATTGTCATCTGCCTTCTGCATGACTCCCGGCTTAGCTATAATTATTAATTGCACATGTCAACTGTCATTAATTCCTCTTTAACATCCCTGTCTTTGAGTAATTGGACAGAACAGCCTCACTGAGCCCATTGTTTAGAATCTCCTGAAAGGGCCCACTGGCCTCTCAGGAGTACAATAGAGCTCTTCTCTGTTAACCCTTCATGAGGGCATAGGGAGCAGAAGGGGAGGAGGGGGAGGTTTGAGCCTCGTGCTTTGGCTTGGGTAGACACACGGCCACATCCAAATACTGTTTAGATGGAACTAGGTTTTAAATATTTCTTTCCTGAAGACAAAGGGTATTTAAAGTTGACTGAAAAATAAAGAAAGGTCCTGGGAAAAACAGCATTTCACTAATCCACATTATAGGATATGTCGTTGTTTTCTTGTGTATACTTATGGCTTTCTATTTGAAAAAAGTTAAAAATTTTTAAATGTGTTTCCTTGTATTTATTACATCACACACATAATATGTGTGTGTTTACATTAAAATAAAGGTGTTTTGAGATGACTTCAGAATTCTCTGAAGTCCAAACACTTTTAACATTAAGGAGTCAATTTTGTGTGTGTTTACATTAAAATAAAGGTGTTTTGAGATGACTTCGGAATTCTCTGAAGTCCAAACACTTTTAACATTAAGGAGTCAATTTTGCTTAATCCTCTCTCAGCTTTCTACTGTGGAACCCACTGACAGTAGTTTTTATAAGTTTTAGTGTGTGTGTGTGTGTGTGTGTGTGTGTGTGTGTGTGTGTGTGTGTATGTGTGTGCGCATGGACATGCACACATATCTGCTGGGGCCACCCACCGACGCCAGAGGAGGGAACCGAGTCCTTGGAGCTGGGCTTACTGTCAGTTATAAGCTGTTTATCATAAGTGCTGCCAGCTGAACTTGAGTCTGCTGCCAAAGCAGCAAGTGCTTTTAACCACGGAGCTATCTCTCCAGCCTCCACTGACAGCACTTTTAATCCACTATTGGTGGCCCAGAACACTTTATTTCATTTATTTAGTTAGTTGGCTAATAAGTTGTGTTTATGAGACAGGATCTCACATAGCCCCATGCTAGCCCTACATGAGCTACATAGCAGAGGATGAACTTGAACTCCTGACCTCTTTGCCTCTATCTCCCAAGTGCTAAGACTACATGCATGCATTCCAGCTTTATTTGACATTACTTTAAAACTCCTTTTTCTGAAAGACATATTTAGCATGTCCATGGCCTGACAAGTTCCCTTAAATGTAGGTAGTGTCCCCTGGTAAGGCAAGGTAACACTCGGCTTAACAGTCACTCAGCAAGATCATTTAACATGGCATAATGAATAAGGAGTCACTTGCAAAATTCTGTAATTCCGTAAGATTTTTGTATTACTATTATCACTATGACTTATCATCCCAAAATATTTTGATGGTATTACATTTGTCTGTGACTTTAAATTCTCTAGCAATTAGATGGGGGAGGGGTCATGCTTAAGAGAACAGCTACTTGGTCATTTTTAAGAAACATTTTTTGGGGGAAAGGGAGTTTTGTTCAAAAGCAAAGTGACCCCATGTAGCAAAGCTTCTCTGGATGTTGTGCTAAAAAGAAAAACTGTAAGAATTCCTCTTAAAGAAAATTAAGGTCTGTGGAGTTGTGGGAAATAAAAGGGAGTGAATGTGATTCTGGGCGTCATTACAGCTATTTCCTCCACTACCCTCAATATACTTTTTTTTCGACTTCTATGTGAGTGCTTTTTGCAATAATAACATTTATTGAAGTCTAGATGTGCGCGCTATGTGCTTTATATACATTAATTCATTTAATGCTCAGATCTCTGTGAAATAGGCCCTATTATTCAATTTTAGAGATGGGAAGACTGTGCAAAAGGCAGTTGCAGAAGTTGTCCAAGACTGGGCACACGTGACAAGAGTCAGGCATGGCTGACTCCACATGCCTGACTCCCAACCGCTCTTCCTGTGCAGGCTTTCATTTAAAGCATAGTGAGCCTTGATTTCTGGTGGTGTTTCTTATAGAAAGAAGAGTAATGTTTCTGGGACTCTTATTAGGAAAGTATGGTATGAAACACTTTGGGAGCCAAGGGAAGTAACACGTGTTTTACTTTCAGCTCTTCAGAGCCAGAAGCAGGAAGATGGTGAGTTCAAGATCATCCATAAAGAGATCTGTTTTCAAGGAAACAAAAAAGTACTGAACATGGGAGGAGCCTTGGTTTCAGGGTATTCCATGTGGTAGACACGCATGGCTGGGGAAGGAATATGAGGGAAGAAGGAAAGGAGAAAGTAAAGGAGTGGAGTTGAGAGGGTCAAGGAGAGAAGATGAGGGAAACACGTGTTTTGAAAAGTTGTGGATTACAACACAAATCATTCACTATTACTACTGGGTAAGAACTGTTGTTTAAATTTACTATGTGAGTGACTATATATAAATATATCACATTCATATACATTCATACAATGTCTATTGATACAGCTTACTGAGTTGTTTATTACGGACATGTCACATGCTTGTTCTACACTAAGTGTTTAAGACACTGAGGGAAACATGTTAAGTCATGATTCTTAACTAAAGGGAGTTTTCAGAGTTAGTGGAGACAGAATTTTGAGAACCACAACATTAACATACTACAGAGTGCTAAATGGAACACAATCAATGAAATAGATTAAACGAAACAGCTAAGATCAATGACATGCAACTACAGGGAAGAAAACTTTGACTTATTAAAAAGAAAAGCCTTCTAAATATTCATTTCCAACAATAAATATGGTCAGCTTGCTAATTAATGAATGGCCACTATGAAAAACATCGAGGTTGGGTGATGATTTGTAAAGACTGATAATTTCTGCCCTGCCGTGAGGTAGGAGGGAGGTTGAGGCAGCCTGAATACTGTTTAGGGTCAACTTTCTATAAAAAAGAAAATCTTCAGAGGAGATAGAAACCTGTGATTGTTCTTTAAAAAGAAAGTGTCTTGGAATTTTGAATTTATTTTGACTTTAAAAGAAGGGTTGGAAATTACCACGTGGTGTTGACAGTAAAAAATGCAAAGCTGAAATAGAATTTCAGATCCCAACACAAAGGCATAGAAATAAGAAAGACTTATGGGAAAGATACAGGAAAGACACCAACCTCACTGCTGCATACATAACACTGGGGACCAGGAATAGGTGGGGATGGTGTGAAGGGGAGTAAGAAGGAGGCAAGGAGTAAAAAACAGGGGTGGAGAAACAAGTTTTCCAATGCAAGAAGGGGGCTGTGGGCGCTGTGGTGGGCTGTAAGGACCCTAGGCAGCCAAGCCCAATCAATCTGGAGCTGGCCAATGTTCTACAAATAGGACTGCAAACCTGATCTCATTGCGCTACCTTAGGTACATTCAATGACTTTGTGGTGATCCACTGCCCACTGCCCCCCACAGGATTGTTAGATGGAAAATAAGTTCAGGGGAACACAAATCGAAGGGCCCAGCTGTGCACTCAATGAATAGGAGCTGTGCTAGTCAGTACTATGTAACTATAGCCTACCGTATTGCCAGTACTACCATGTCTTGAGGGTGTAAACACTACAGCAGATTGTAAGGGGGGTGGTTTAGGGACATTATTTCTAATAAGGCGCTTCAAAACACAATAGTAGAATTCCTAGGGTGGCAATTTACACCTATATTTTAAGGAATAAATAAATAACAAAAAGGAGAAATCTGTCATAATGCTGTAAAGTGCATGGAATAAGGAGTTGGCACACATATTTCTTAGTTCTCATCTCACTCTGAAGTGCTACATTCTACCAGTAAATTTCATACTTGGAGAGGCTGAGGCAGGAGGATGGTGGGATCCAGGCCAGCCGGTAACAAACAGAAAAACACTGACTTGTACAAAAATCCAAACCAGATCAAACCCAGAATGACCACTGCCAGAAAAAAAAAGAAAGAAAAAAAAGAGGAGAAAGAGGAAGAGGAATCAGAAGAAGGCATGAGGAGTAAGGGAGGAGGAAGAAGAAAACAGTCTAAAAAGGTGTGAAGAAATAGTATATTTTTAGCCTTTGTGGGAAATTATGTTTAGGTAAATTTCCTTAAAATTGAAGTTGTTCAAGCAGTACCTGATTAGGTGTACATGGCAGAAAAAAATGGTCTAGAAAAAAGGTCTCTTTTCTGTATCTGAACTTGGGGTAAGGTAGTTTAATTGTCCTATGCCTCAGTTTTTCTAACTGTAACAGTACTGAAAAGGATGCATCTTGGGTTTTTTTGTTTTGTTTTGTTTTGTTTTTGTTTTCGATAGCTGAATGTGTTAATACATACAAAGTGATTATGAAAGCCCAACATTTGTTACATATGTCTTGTCACTGAGAGGTTTACAATGCACAGCCAGAAATAATAAGAAATACTGACCTTTAGAAATAGCCTCAGCTAACCTAAAGCAAGGACATATATGAGACTCTGTTTTCACACAGTCTATATACTTTTGGTCCATGATTCAGTCGATGTGACTAAAATTTCCATCAGAAATGTCACCTGACGGGACACAGCCTAAGCAATTTTGCAGTACGTTAAGCTTCTGTAGTGGAGAGGTACTCCAATGAGCCTGTGTGACTTGGCTTACCCACTTGTTCTACGGGAAACCCACAGGATCGCACACACATAAGAAATCTCTGTGCTTGGGCACAAGCCCCAGCAGACTCCTGACGCTGATGCCTACCCTCTGGAGAATGAGGAAAATGAATGGCATCTTCTCATTTACCAATCTAGACAAGAATATGTGGGAACTGGGCCAGGAAAGATGGCTCAGAGGTTAGAATCACTGTAGCAGAGGACATGAGTTCAATTCCGAGCATGAACAGGGCAGCTCGCAACCATCCATGAATCCAGTTCCAGGGGACTAGACTCTCTCTTTTGACCTCCATGGACACCAAACACACTCATGGCTCACATTCATCCATGCAGGCAACACATCCATATACACAGAATTAAATAAATACATTTATCAAAAATTATAGGAAAGCCCCCTGCATTGAGTTTATAGATGTCAAATTTAAGGACTCATGTAACACCACTCTGTTAAATTCACACATCTCAGTCTAACCCAACTCTGCAGTACTTTCGGAGTCTGTACAAGTTATTGACATAATTCTGTTACCAGCAACACTCAAGGCCCAACATAAAAACCAGTCTCATCTATATGTTTTTCGGACCCCCACTTCTCCTCCACAGTTTATCCTTCCTCTGCTGCCCACCCATAGATCATTTTTCAAGGTGACACATGAAATATACTACTGAGCATCAACCAAAAGTACAAAAAATACACACACAGGATGCTGAGGCAGGAGGCTGTCCCGGTTTGCTTTCTGTTGCTGTGCAATCAGCATGTCCAAAGGCAGCTTGGAGCAGAAGGGGTTATTTCAGCTTACACGTCCAAATCCTACCCTATCTTGAAGAGAAGTTGGGACAGGAACTCAAGGCAGGAACTGAAGGGGACACTGCGGAACAGGGCGGCTTACTATCTTGTTCTCCATGGCTCACTCGGCCTACTTTCTCATAAAACCCAGGACCACCTGCCCAGACTGGCATATCTCACCACAGGCTGGACTAGTTAACATCAATCACTACTAGTCAAGAAAGTGTCCAACAGACTAGCCTACAGGCCAATATTAGGGATGTGTTTTCTCAATTGAGGTTCCCTCTTCTGAGATGAGCTTAGCTTCTGTCAAGTTGACAAAATAAATAAACAAAAACAGCACAGATGCTAAGCAAGGCTCCTCAGTGGTTGGGTCCTTGGCTATAGACCTTTCTATCTGACAGTAAGTATGTTAGGAACAGAAGAACCAAAGGGACATCAGTTAGTCCCTTAGATCCACAGGCATGCTTAGTTATAGACTAACCACTCCGGGGCAGAGTAACTTGTCAGAAAAGCTAGATTTTTCTAAGTAGCCCTCTAGACTGTAACCATGGCCCTCCAAGCCACACTTCTGAAGCACTACTCATTCTAGACCTCCAAGTTTTGTACATCTTTCAGAACAGCCTTCAACCAAGAAAAAAAAAAAAACCCCACCACACTAAAGCATGAGCCTTAAGTCCTACTCACTTCGGTCATCAGAAGGATTCATGGCACACCAGCCTCCATCTGCACAAGGCAGGAGAGCCAAAGTCTAGGTTGCTTTCCGTGGCAGACAAAAACCAACTTGAGGAGGAAAGGGGTTGTTTCATCTTACAGTTTACAGACTGTCATTGAGGGAAGCTGAGGCAAGAACTCAAGGCAGGAGCTTGAAGCAGACACCATGGAGAAACTGGGTACTGGCTTGCCCTGCTAGCTTTCATAGACAGCCTGCTCCGACCTGCCCAGGGATGGTCTCACCCACAGGGTCCTGGGCCTCTGACACAGATATATCACAGGCCAATTGATCTAGGCAGCTCTTCAGTTGAGCATCCTTCCTTCCAGCTTTGTGTCAGGTGGACAGCTGAAACTAGCTACAGCATATCCCAGAACATCACGGAGGAACTGCTCCCCAGAAACCATAATTTCTAAATACTATTTCCCACTACTGTGTTTCTTCTAGATTCCATGAGGTCATGAACTAAAGGCAATAGTCTTTGAAAGATAGAGACTCAACACGCAACAGCCAAACACTAAACCAAATGCACGAGATGCAGCTAACAGCAGCGGGTACCACCCTGAGACAATGCTGTGAAGAGGCTTTGGGATATGAACTCTCGACTTTTGCTCTCAGCTTTTCACTGGAAAGACAGATGCATTTTCACTACCTACCCCAGGGACACCCCAGAACGTTACAGCATTTATTTTTTTAGATCAAGAATCACATTTTGCTTATTGTGTCTGTTTTACAGGATCATCCCCTGATCCAAAAGATGTCATGTACAGGAAGCGCCCCTGCAAAAGATCATCACTGCTGGGCTTAGTGACTGTTCACACTCCCTAATTAGAAGGAGTGGGAAGGTCATAGGACCCCCACCTGTGTACCCAGCCACCCATCCTGGTCAATTGTATGCAGCTCTACCCAAATTGCATGTGGCCTTGGGTCTCGTGGAGTGACTAACACAGAGTCTGAGAGGACTGAAGGCAGGAGTAGACTTCCATGGAAGGGTCATCATCCAGGTTGGATGTAGAAATTCCAGTATTGCTGCTTTAAGGTCACTCACACCCCTACAATAAAGCCTCACCCATGTTCAATAAGTAAACCCAATAAACTCATTGGTTACTCAGGGTGAACTACTTTAGTGGAATCTGACTCAATCTGTCACAGGGACCTTGTGAAGAGGGGCTGCATATTGCCTAGTTCCCTCCACATGGGGAGAAAATGTTCGTAAGTGTCTCCAGCCAGCATTAAGCCAGGCACACTCACAGTATAACTCTGACTCATAGGAGTGTCTGGAATGGCTCTGCTTCCTGCTTTTTTACTGGATTCCTGACACAATTTTGGCTCAAACTCTGGATCAGATACTGAGAGCTAGGCATACCCCAAACCAGTGCGGAGCACTTGTTGCTCTTCCAGAGGACCCAAGTTCAGTTCCCAGCTCACCCACATCAGGAGGCACACAACAGCCTGTAACTCCAGCTTCTGACACCCTCTTCTGGACTCTGAGGGTATCGCAGTTGAGTGCCATGAAGTCACACAGAGACATATACACATTTAAAAATATATAAGTCAGATTTCACTTCTGCCCATAGTTCTAGCTCAGTGGTACCATCTAGCAGCCATACAACTGCCAATCTTACCGAAATTTTAGATCCTAATTTCAGGATTTACTAGGTTAGAAATGGCTTCTGGGCAAATGATGTTATTCTGAGGAGTTTTTACACCGGAAATAGCTGGATTATTTCTGCTTGACAAACAGTCTGGAGGCCTGATTTTCAATGTAATGTAGGTATTTTGAGATGAGTGCTTCTATCTTTTAATAGCGAACTCAGAAGACAAAGGGAGACCCAAGGAAATAGCGAAGACAAATAAAGTGGACTTCACTTATGTAGAACTTACCATTTATTATTTGGGGCTGTGCATGAGTGTAGGTGCCTTCAGCAGGCATTAGAAGATTCCCTGGGGCTAGAGTCATAGGCAATGATAAACCACCCAGGGTGGGTGCTGGAAACCACACTAAGGTCCTCTGCAAGAGTCAAGAAAGCTTTTAACCATGGAGCAATCTCTCCAGCCACTAAAATGGTTTTTTAACGTTTAAAATTTGTTTTGAGTTTAACCAGTTCTCTGGTTCACTTTACCCTGCTCTTCTGTGTTCCAGGGTGCTAAAACAGATATGTTATTTATATCTCCTTCTTTTCCATTGCATTTTATTGTTTGCTTTGTAGCTGTGTGTGAGAACCATGGGACATACGTGGAAGCCAGAGGACAGCTCACGGGGGTTAGTTCTCTCCTCCCAATACATGGCTTTCAGGTTCTAACTCAAGTTGTCAGGCTTGGCAGCAAACACCTTCACCCACTGCTCCCTCTCACCAGACCTGTGTTTGCTTCGTAAGGGTCTATTCAAAGACTAATCCATTTCTGAGTTAAATTAGTTCCATGAGTTTATGTTTATTCCTGTCTAAAATAATTAGGTAGTGTGTGTGTGTGTGTGTGTGTGTGTGTGTGTGTGTGTGTGTGTGCATGACAGTGAATATTTTAGAATTTGATTTTGCTCTTGGAAATTTATTCCCATTTTAAAATTTACCCAACAATTTTAATACCAGTACTGGCAATACTTTAAAAATAAAACAGGATCATCAATTATGGTTTGGCTACGAAATGTGGTACCAGGCTGGTGGTATATCTTGGAAGGCTGTGGAAACTCTAGGAGCTAGGGCCTACTTGGAGAAAGCGGGTCTCAAGGGTCCTGATTTGAAAGGTTGACCTAGTCCATCCTCCCTTGTTCCCACTCTGTGTCTTTCATCCATGACGCTCTGCCTCACTACAGGCCAAGAAACATGAAGCCAACTGACCAGGGACTGAACCTCAGACCCGTGAGTCAAAACCAAACCTTCATGCCTGGAATGCTTTCTGTCAGGCACTTGGTGACTACATAAGAGCAACTGGCAACAAGTCTGTTCATCAAGACTCCCTTATCCTAAGTTGTTCATTTGAACTTTATTTAACAGTGGCAGGAACAGAGCCATGCTAAAAATGAGTTTCTTTACATCCAAGCTGGATTCCATTTGATTGGACTATCAAGCATACTTTAAAAGTGAACACGCTTCATTCTAATGAATCAGTCTGTCTCCTGGATCATGTGACCTCCATGGTCACTTATTCTTATTGTCCAGATGTTTGGTTATGAAAGTGATGGAATAAAGAGGGAGATAAAAGCTAGAATATTTTTTTTGAACTGTGTACACATCATATATGTATATATATATATATACACTAGTTCTTTGATTTTCTGATTATAATATAATTAAATCATTTACCTTTCTCTTTCTTCCCTCCAAACCTCCCATATACTCCCCCTTGCTCTCTTTCAAATTTATGGATTCTTTTTTCACTTTTGTTGTTATATACATATATGTATATAACAAGAGGGAACTCATGCCTGGTACCTGAAACCTACCCAACCACACAGGGCTTGTGAATTCATAGATCTTGGAAGAGAACCTACAACCACCGCATTACCAAACCAGCATAATTCCTAACTACATTCTAAATACGTGTCCTTACACCTAAAGATAAGTGTAGCCTTCACTCCCATCAAGGAAACTTCTCTATGCATATATCTTTGAATACATGAACACAAAAGCTCCTAACAAGGTGATAGTTGATTTCATTAAAGAACAAGAAAAGGTGTGTATAGGAGGGAACACTGGAGTATGATAAGGAGTTTACACTGATGTTTGTTAGTACTGAAATCTGTGCTCCACAATACAGAATCTAGTACAAAATTTTTTTAACTCTTACTATTTTTCATAGCTTAAGTATGACCAAGGCAAACTTTTTTCCTTTTCTTTTCTTTGCTTTTTATTTTGTTTTTCAAGGCAAGTTTTCTCTGTGTAGCCCTGGCTGTCCTAGACTCACCTTGTAGACCAGGCTGGCCTTGAACTTACAAAGATCCACCTGCCTCTGACTCCTGAGTGCTGGGATTGAAGGCATGCATCACTATGCCCTGCAACCAAGACAAACTAAAATGCAGGCAAGGGCTGGGGAAATCTGAGATGCCAATAATAACTATGGCACTGTGCATGGGAGGCCTGGGTCCCGTGATTTACTGCTGAACAATTCCAGAATGAACTCACAGGAGCACTGGAGTTGGGATCTTCCCACGCAGACGTCACTTCAAGTCCACCAAAATGTCAAACAATTTTAGTGCCTGTAGAATTTTTCCTAACTAACAAATCAGAACAGAGACTCTAGATAAGGTTTCATCAGTCTATAAAGAATAAAAAAAAAAAAACACTATGCAAAGACCACTACATTGAGGCCTGAAGTTTTAAAAATAATGTACAGTTTTCTTAAAGCGAAAAATACATGTTCATTAAAAGTAAGTAGGCATGACATGCAAAAGAAAGATTTTAAGTGTGACATAGGTATTGGAGAGGCTAAGAGTTTACTGCTCCTGCAGAAGACCTGGGTTCTGCTCCTAGACCCACAACACCCCTTTCTGATTTCACAGGACACCTGCATTTACATAGTGGACACAAATTCACAAAGGACCACGTGTGTGTGTGTGTGTGTGTGTGTGTGTGTGTGTGTGTGTGTGTGTG
>CAJQZJ010031946.1:5191914-5214422 GCA_907164525.1 Lophiomys imhausi
GAGGGGGAGGAGGGTGGAAGGGTGGGACTGGAGGGGGGAGTGGGGAGGGGATTGTGATTGAGATGGAACTTGAAGAAATAAAAAATAAATTATTAAAAAAAAATATGTACCAGGAGCCTCTGGGCGCCTGTCTAGTGCACAGCATCTCAGACTGCCCTAACTCAAAAGAGGCTTCCAGGATTCGACGAGACCAAGATTTCTAAGTGGATGTACAGCCTCTACTATGAAGGAAAAGTCATCCCAACCATGCTAACAACAAGCAGCTGAAGAAGGTTAAGAACTGGGCTATCTCATCTCTTCCTGAACAAACATACATGAAGTGTTTTATATAGGCAGACCTTTGGAAATTGATGGAAAGTTCTCAAATTTCAAAATTAAACCATATATATTTAAAATATTTATAAGCCTGGAAATCCTTCATAACTTTTAAGTACTTCATTGCTACGCTTTTCCCTAGTGGTGCTGCCTTGTAGGCCTCAAGTGTATGAGGAGGCTCTTGGCCCTCATATGACTGCTGAACTGGGGCGGGGGACTGTTATGTAGGGACACTCCACTCCAGAGGAGTGGGATGGAAGGGATAGGGGGTAGAGGGTGGGAGGGCAGGACTGGGAGGGGTGGAAAGAAGACACTATGATGGAGATGTAACCTGAAACAATAAATAAATACATTTAAAAAATAAATAAATAAATAAATAAATAAATAAATAAATAAATAGATAGATAGATAGATAGATAGATAAATAAATAAATAAAATGTTTATAAGGGACTAGAGAACCAGCTCAGTGACGGAGGGCATTTGCTACTCCAGAAGAGGATCTGAGTTCAGTTCCCAGCACTCACATCAGGGGGCCCACAAACACCTGGAACTCCAGCTTCAGGAGAACTAGTACCTTCTCCAAGCCTCTATGGGCACAACACACACAGACACATATCATTAAGAATTAAAGACAAATCTTTTAAAACGTTTATAAGTTATGATGATGAAACTAAAACTTCCCAAGATTAGTGAGTCACAGCCAATTATAATTGATATATTTACTTTCAACTCGGTTATGTGGTTATGTTAATTTTTAAATGCTTGCAGCGTATGTATATGTGTATGTGTGCATATGTGTGTGAATGAGTGTACACAAGACACCACAATGTGACTCAGATTTGTTTCAGTAAACATAATATCATGAATATTTTATGTGCTTAAAAACATTACTCAAAACTGCCTTATTAGTTGTAAAATTTCTTATCATATAAATATACTTAAATTTTATCTAACCATTGCTCTATTGTTGAAGAGTTTAGTCAATTCCAAATTCTACCCATCTTCAACCTATGAAATGAAGATATTTATACAAATGCTGTCTGATTTTTATATGATTTCATTAAGTTACAGATTTTTAGACATGAAATCTAAGATCATGTCAGCTAGGCCCTAATATTTATTCTCTTATTTCTGCCCATAAGAATGGTCCCAAATCCACCTTCCATGGCGAGACTTTTTTTCTTCTCTCTTCTTCTGCAGCTTGGTATGGCCATGTGGTGATGCCTTAGTCAATGAAAGTGAAGAGCAGAGAGTGTGGAAACTTCCAGATGAAGTCATTCTGGGAAGGAACAAGCTTTTCTTCTTGGGCTATTTCCTTCTGGGTATGAATATGGTTTTATCTTACTAGGGCCAGTCATCTTCTCTCACAGTGGTCCTTGCTTCCAAATATGTCTGTCCCTGCTGCTACCTACACCATGACTAATCATCAAAAGAGTCATAAAAAGCTTTTTAACTCTAGGTTTGTGGTCAAACTTTCATTCCTGACCCAAAGAACATTCTGGATTTTTTAAAAAAATACAAACAAACATTTCATAAATGCATGCCCAGATGCCCACAAACTGTCTCTGCCAGAAAACTGGAAAATATTTGTTTGGCCTCAGCAAAATTGCTTTTTTTGTATCTGTTTACAGAAACATATCCTGGAATATTTAACAGTCTATGGAAATTTTTCTAAAGTGTGTGACAGACCCATTGTGACCTGAAATATTTCTTTTGCAACAACAACAGAAAAGTAGCAACAAACACTGTATGAAACTGTTTTCAGTGGAGAATAAGAGCTTTCTGAACCTCAAAAATGGATCTCATGAAGCAAGGGAAAGAGTGTGATTCTCTTGCCAGCATTTCAGTGGAGAAGGACTGCCTTCCTGACGAGTGTGTTCAAAGCAAAGTGCCGGCCGTCTCCTGGATGTAAAAGACTGAGCAACATAAGTTTTACGTGTATGGACTCCATGTACTACGACTTCTAAAGTAAAAATGGAAGATACCATTTCAACTTCCTTTTTTTTTTGTGAAACAGCAAATGCAGCAACTGATTTTCCAAAGGTCTGGAATATGTTTTATAAATGTACCCTGTTAGGCTTCAGAATCTTGTAGACAGGGTAGTGTCATCAGCAAGAAGAATGTTGGAAAGATAAAAATAGATCATTAACACTGCCCTGCGCCATTTAGTAAATACATGAGTGTATGACTCTTGGAAGTAAGAGTTGTCTATGGCTTTGCAAAAATAATTTATATTTATACATGTAAATTTATGCTTATGTAAATTTACATATACAAACATAATAAAATTATGTTTTATGCAAGAAGAGGCATTATCTTGCCATTTTAAAGCCACCAAAATCAAGAAAAAGCCTATGCACATTCAGGAATATGTCTGCTTATCTCCTCACTTGCTTATGTCTAACTGTCATGAAAACAGCAGATGAGTGTTTTAGCACAGGCTAGACCATGGGAGACTCTTGCCCCTGAAATGATTTAAAGGAAGTCTTCAGGTATCTTCTTATGTCCCTTCTGTGAACCCATTCAAATGTGAAAGAGCCATGGTGGACACAGCAGGAGTTCAGCTAGCTCACATTCGCACACTGTGCTGCATACACCGTGACTGCATTACCACTGTCCGTTAGGGTGTGGTCGTGCACATAGATGCATGTGTGGGAACTGGAGGGCAGCCTCAGCTCCCATCATCTGGAACACCTTACCTCCTATGAAACAGGGCTTCTCACTGACCTGGACCTCATTCTTTACGCTAGACCAGGTGGCCATAGGCCCTAGGTCTGCTTGTCTCCTCTTAAGCCCTGGGACTTCAAGCACACTCCACCATATCCTGTGCTTCACAGGGGTTCCAGGATCTACCTCAATCCATCACACTTAAGAGGCAAGCACTTGACCGCTGGCCTATCTCTCCAGCCACTCTTACACCATCTTGACGTCATAGAACTGACTTTGTTACTATTTTCCCCGGGTTAGACTAAAAAGAAAAGGCCACTGTCTGTCAGTTTAGATTCCTAAGAATCTAACATAAAAAAGCAGTTACCCAATCCCGCACGGTGGGTTAAGTCTGGAGGTCAAAGGCACTGGTGTAGTGTACCATCTCTTCGTGAGTGTGACTGTAAGAAAACAGGTTTCCAAATGTCACTAAGATGACACGGAAAAAAAAAAACTCACTCTGTTTCAATAGCTTACTGCTTTCTCTACTACAGAGTTCTGCTAAATGAAAACTGTTATCCTGGCAAACATTGAATGTAGAAATGACAGCACTAAGCCAAACCAGAGGCTGCCAATCTACAGTCAGCCAATTAAAATACAATTTTTTGATGAAAAATGTGACTTCAAAACCCTTCACAATGGACTTTTGTTCAGTTCAATGAAATGCCTTAACCAAAGACAACAGATAACCAAAGCTCAATTTATCCCAAAATGAAACAAAATTTGTGTCAGCGTGTCTTTAGGTGAGGTTCTCAGGGTACAGTAATTTCTCCCACAAGAGGGAGCCGGTATTTTTATATTTTTGTTAAAGGACTTGAGAACAAATTAAGTTATGAATTTTTTGGAATGTTTACTAATGTCAGCATCTTTATGTCTGGTTAAGTTTATGGCTTGGTTTTTTTCATATGCAAGAATTACTTTGTCACTGCCACAGTATAGAAGAAAATTCCATTTCATTTGTAGAAATGTTCGTTGTGTAAAACTAACTAGGATTATTGTAAGTGCTTCAAACCTAAATTGAATTACATAGTAGGAGAAATAAGATTTCAGTCACTACCTCCTCAGAAAAGGGGGTTGTCTAAAATAGTAGCTTTCTTTGCACTGACTAGAAAGAAAAACCTTTTAAAGGTTTGGTACCCTTCCCACTGAACGCTCCTTCCAGCTCCTAGAAGCCCTTAGATAGCAGGGCAGGGACTCAAGAAATGAGGGGTTAATGCTTGTGTTCCTCTGGAACTTCAAGCTGCCCATTAAATCATTGGGGAAAAAACTGGAAAGAAACCCCTATTTTGACAGTGACCAGGGTCACCGTTCTTGCTACTATCAGTAAATACTTGCTGGAACTATGTCATATCTGCCATTACACTGCCATGAGTTGAGACAGTAAGACATGCTTCCTTCAGACAAAACCAAGAAACACGACACAAAACAACAGCAACAAAACAATTCACTACATCATCTGTGCCCCCCACTACATCATCTGTGACCCCCACTACATCATCTGTGCCCCCCACTACATCAGCACCTCCCTGCCCTCCACTTCTCTTAAACAATACCCTGTGTTTCTAAGACTCTAGATGAACAAACATGTTCTGCATTTAATCAAAGCTAAATCAACTCTTCAACTTTAAAATGCTCTTTTTAATAAAAATTTACCTTCTGAAAAGGTAACCTGTGACTCTTCCACCCAGGTTGTTTGATCTGTCACATGAAGAGACATAGAAACAACCACACTAAATTCTGCTTGGTGACCCCTTGTAAAATGCAAGGAAGAGGCAGAAAGGGCTGGGACCCCTCCCACTAGGCCTTCCTCCCTGTTCCTAGAAGGCCTGAGGTAGTAGGGAAAGGAGGCAAGAAATGAGGGGTTAATGTTGCTCCTCTTCTGGAATTCTAAGCTGTCCATTAAATCATTGTTTTTCTTCCCACTAGGGACAGGGAACCTAATGGACCTAAAGTCAATCCCTTATAAATGAAATAAAAATGTATTCATTTTATGGACTAATGTGCCACCATGAGATTCTATTTGCACTCTCTGCTTTCAAAAGGAAAGACGGGTGCATTCTGAGAGTAAGATCTTATTCAGTCACACTACAGACAGGCTGAAGAACACACTGTCCTCTGAAGGCCAAACCAGGAAAAGACTAGGGTTGCAAAGCCATCAACTGTGGAGACAGACCCTGGGCAGGAGCTGGCAGGCTGGGGTCAGGAACACACTCTGGAACTGCACTCAGGGAGCCCCCCAGAGGCTCGTCATGTTCTGAGCAGGCTTGGTGGTCTCTGGGTCATCATCATGCCCAGAATATGTAGTTCATGAGACTTGGAGTGCTTCAGCTATCACATGAGAAGAATTAAAAAAAAAAAAAAAACCACAACTTCCATTTAGTAGTCAATTCTATAATGATTTTAAGAACTGGTTTGGGGGAAAGGGGCCAAGAGGTATAAAGGCTCATTGCTATATAAAGGAACACAGTCTGAGACCCAACAGAAGCACAGGGACTCTGCAGAGATGAAAGGCATTTCGTTTATTAAATATAGAAAGAAAAACACCAAAAGAGGCGGCAACTGTGGTTGTACTTTTTTACATGCTTAATAAATCGCTGAGGAAGTCCTATGCTTACAGAATATTCCCCAAACTAAAGGAACTGCTCACTTAACTTTTAAAAACTAATTCTATCATAAGAAAGGTAAAATATTTTTTTAAAACTCAACTTATCCTATAACTTTAATTTAAAAATACTTTCTTCTATGTTCAGTATCTTGACAGTGTCAAATAGAGGGCAGCCTTGTTAAATTCAAGAAACTGTAACTCAAAGCGCAAGTTGTCCGTGGGGGTGGGAACGGGAGGTAAGGGGGGGGGGGGGGGGGAAAGGGGGTGGGAAGCAACTGCAAACCGGGAGATGAGTGTAGCCTAAGTGACTTTTCCACTGTACTAGGTAAAAAGATAAGTAGCCAGAGACAAATAAATAAGAAAATCAACTTTAAAATAGATGTTTCGGAGAGAATCACAGCAACAAGTCAGTATGAGTGTCACTATTTGGGTTTACTGTTTTAAAATCCATATAGCGATTTAAAAAAAAATTTTTAAAGTCCACTGTTGTTCTTTGTTCCATTTGCCAAGCAGAGCCATTTATTCCCTATTAGATAAAGTATAATAGACTGTATGGAAAGGGTCACTGGCCTGCCATTTAATGATATTGCCAGCCCTGATCTGCATTTTCCCGGCAATGTCCCTCAACACAGAATAAATGGCTGATCTCTTCACAATAACAGCTGATTTCTATTTATTAAGCTAAAAAGGTCACCATTTTCTACGGCTAGGCCGCCCTGCACTATTGATAATTTTATGCATAAACAAATGGAAAATTTGTGCCACATAAATATGCATTAGCAATTACTTTTTACGCTTGCTGCATGCAAATGTGTACCTCGCAGGGTCTGGTGGCTTTTGTTTTAGCTCCTGGACACAGAAACAAAAGAGCACAATCACAATTTTCCAATTGCCAATCAATAAGCAATGCAAATTCCGAGGTAAATGGCAAAAAAAAAAAAAAACTTGCTCAGAGACAACAGGACAAAAGTGAGGATGTAGATGGGGGGCTCTTTTTATAGGGTTTGTATTCCTTTCCTATTTATAATGAAAAGGCTAAAGTCCTCTTGACACAGACCAGCTAGCAAGGCTGGTCCCAGAGCCAATGCCAGATGGGCAAATAGAAAATACACACATGTTGAGTAAACACACAGCACACCCCAAAAAAAAGGGGATTGGGGTGAAACCGTACTCCTACGTGGGCTTGCAGAGACACCACCTGCTCATATTTCTGTCCAGTTCCAGAGACTCCAAGTTTGAATTTTGGGGAGTTTATGAATTGCACGCTATAGGAAACTGTCAAAACTCAGTGCCTCTGCGTGTGGTTACACTGCTTTGTTTTGTTTACCCATTTGTTCATCTCTGTTTTTTTCTAATGTCAATATCCTCAGCAAAGGGGAAAGAACACGGTCAAAATGATGAGACGTAGGGCTGGAGAGTACTCAGGGACCAAGAGGGCTTGTTCTGCAACCATGAGGACCCGAGTTTGCACACTGACATCCATGTGACAAGTTAGGTACTCCTGCCAAGGCCTGCAGCTCTGGGTCTGAGTGATCTTATATTCTAATCTGCCCTCTTTATGTGGACATACACACATACACACACACACACACACACACACACACACACACACACAGGCACACACCCGTGCACGCACATGCACACACATGCATGTACAAAATAAACATTTTTAAGACAAAAAAGCAAATTTGGGGAGATTCTTTTAAGAATACAAAGCATAGGGGTACAAGAGGAATGCTTAAGTAATAAAAGAGCCTCTAAAAAGTTTAAGAATACATATCTTTTTTTTTTTTTTTTTTTTTTTTTTTTTAGTTTAAGGTATTTCTTTTTCCCCCCAACAGCTGAGGGGGAGGAGGGTGGAAGGGTGGGACTGGAGGGGGGAGTAGGGAGGGGATTGTGATTGAGATGTAACTTGAAGAAACAATAAATAAATTATTTAAAAAAAGAATACATATCTTAACTACAAAAAAAAATCAAGAATACTATCAGAACACAGGAACACATGCACGAGCACGTGCACGCACGCGCGCTCACACACACACACACACACACACACACACACACACACACACACAGGGAGCAATACACCTGGCAAAGGGAATGGCAGAGGGAAAATGTGTTACCTATGTTGAACACCCAGTGAAAGAATAAGTCAAGAACAGGCTGGCTGTTCTACCAATAGTGAACCGGGAGGCACGGCCCTAACCTGTTATTTTCGCACTGAGATTCATTGCTTCAGTTTCCAGGATTCTGTGGGTTCTCCATACTATTACTGATGTTTGTGTTTCACACAGCAGAGGCTTAGGGAGGCTGTAAGACTCAGCAGTTCATGGAGCGCGATCTGGACTCACACCTTGTGAGGCCAGCACCTCCAACAGCCCGGCTTCTAACACTGCCATCTGAGAGCTCCCTCAGAACACATCCATGGAGATCCAACTGCAACAGCTCTTTCCAAATGCGTCAATGACTTTCCTTTGCATAAATAAACCAAAATGTATTGAAAAATAAATTCAGAGTTTCTGCAAGTTTCTTTAATGAACTTATTAAAATACTTTAGCTACTATAAAATATACAGATACTAATTTGTGTGTTATATGGATGTACCTTCGTGCATTAATGCAAACCCACTGAGAACAGACCAGGACTTTCATAATCATCTGAGGACAGAAAAATATTTTGTGATCTTCATCATGATCTTAATATGATTACATCTTCTACAGTCACACAGGATTAACGAGGGCTCATCAGAAACTGGGAGTGTATTTTGAGCCTATATGCAAATCTAAAGGCAATGTTGGGAGAGCTGCATCTTGCTCCAAGTATGATAAAGATCCTGAAAGTCTATCTTCATTAGAGAAGGCCATGGAGGTCCTGGAAGTACATCTTCCCTGATATTATCAGGGTTAGAAAGCCTACAGTTTTCTGGTTTGTCAGATGCCTCAGTTAGTAAGTGCTTTTCATGCAAGTTCCAGGGCACAGGCTTGATCTGCAGAGCCCGTGTAAAAAAAGCTGGGCATGGTGGAACATGCTTATAATTCCATATGCTGGGCTGTCAGAGCCCTGGCCAGCTAGTCTAAACTATGTGACAAGTTTCAGGCCAGAAAAAAAGATGTTGTCTCGATGTATGGATGGACGGACGGATGGTACAGGTCTGGGAACCAACAGTTGGTGTGTCCTTACTTCCACACACATTTACACACACACACACACACACACACACACACCTACAAAGAAATATTGATAAAGATATCGATAATATAGTGACTTCATGAAAATAAGGGGCATCCCCTAGAAAGACCACAGAGCAGCATATCACATATATGAACACAGCAGGCCCCCAAAGACCGACAGTTTACTCAATTTTGAACATGCTCTTTCCAATACTAAACTAAGTTTCTTTTCCTTGGCTGTCTTATTTTCTAGTCTTGCCTCAGTTAGAGTTTCTAATGATGTGATGAAACACTATGACCAAAAAGCAAGTTGGAAAGAAAAGGTTTTATTAGACTTACATTTCCACATTGCAGTCCATCATTAAAGGAAGCCAGGACAGGAACTCAAACAGGGCAGGGACCTGGAGGCAGGAGCTGATGCAGAGGCCATGGAGGAGTGCTGCTTACTGGCTTGCTCACCATGGCTTGCTCAACCTGCTTTCTTATAGAACCCAGGACCACCAGTCCAGCAATAGCACCACACACTACGGGCTGTTTCCTCCTCCATCAATCACTAATTGAGAAAAGGCCCTACAGCCTGATGTTATAGACACATTTTTTCAATTGAAGTTCCCTCCATTCAGATAACTCCAGCATATGTCAGGATGACATAAACTAGCCAGCACAAGTCTCTTCCTCCTCCATGTGTTTTCTTCACTCACTCTTGAGAAATGAACATACAGAAGTTTGAATATGATTTATCTTACTACAGACAGACATGAGCTCACCGCCACCCTCCTGAGACAGTCACACCCTGTCCCATCTCTCATTCTCTCCACAAGGTGACGATTTCATAGTAAAAATATGACAATTCCAGCTGAAGGGAGCTTCCTCCAAAACTTAGAACAGAAGCAAATGGAAGGGTGTACAAAAGCTGCTGCACAGCCCACAGGACTGCGGCCTAACCCTCTTCTTTGCTTTCATTTTATCCTCTCTCACCCTCCCAATTCCTCCCACAGCTTTGCTGTCACCCCCTCCTCTATGCTGAGGGGTCCTATACATATCAATATGTGTTCTAGCACTGACCTACTCTCCTGTCACCAATCCTATTTTTATAACAAGAGTATCTGAGTGACTCAGGAAGTCAGGGAGCAACAGAAAATTATAAGGGGCCCTTCATACAGGGAGCAGACAGGCCACTGTCTCACTATAGCCTCCTCAGATAACCCCTACAGGGCACATTTCCTGGATATCAGGAGAAAAGATAGAGGCATGGAAGTATATGCACAGGTGTAGGTAGAGCTCTGCTATAGGATAATGCATCTTTAAAAAATAGAAAATTACAATATATCTAAAAACTGGAGAGCATAGGACAAGAAAAATACCCATGAAGCCTCTTGAATTTCAACATCTATGAACTTATGATGTCACAATCTCCTATCTGGCCAACCTCAGGCATCTCAGGATCCAACTCCTGCCAGTGAGGCCCACAGAATGCCATCTTCTGCTCAGGGACACCACTGTTTGCTCCTGGTAGTATTTTAGGTGCTCGGGACATCTTTCTGTCTGCCTTCCAGGTTGCTGTCTTACAATTCACTACTGCCAATGGAGAGTGGTTCTTCAGTAACACACAAAACGACCAAATGGTTACACTGAAGTTCTTATGAGCCACTGTCAGAGCGTCATTTGATACCCACTTCATAGCTTCCCTGGGAACAGGTCACATTGTCACATGGGACCCTTCCCACAGCATGCTGACGCACCCAGCCATGCTCCCAGGCATAGCCACCAAAATGCTTCCACAGCAAAGTGTCCTACACAACAACAGCTGATCTTATTCCACATCTTTTGTCAGTTCTGTATCGATGATTTCCCCTTGTATTGATTTGTCTTGCTCCATGGCTCCTGAGATTCTACTTTGATGCCTCAGGTCATGGAAACTGCCCCAGCCCGTTTGTAAGAGGAGGGAGGTGGCAGACTATGTTTTAGACAAGCTGTGTCTAACCCAGGCATATTTATTCATCCTAATAAAGCACAACCTTCTAATTTTATGATTAAATACCAACTCACACAAATATACACGTAAACACACACACAGAATCACACAAATATACACATAAACACACACTCATAAACACATACACACATCTTAAAGATGAAGGATATCCTGTGGCTCTCATAAAATTACATTTTGAAAACCTAAGTGTTTATGAATTGAAAATATACATTAAATTACCCTGAATAAATCATATCTAAAATACTTGAATAATTATGCAGAAATAATATTACCCAGTGAAGACAAACTTACCATATTTGAGGTATAATCTGTGAAGAAAAATTAAAATATAAAAAGGCCTTGAGGTGGAAATAATAGACCTAAATTCACAAGACAGAACTTACACCTGCTTTGATATAATACATTACTATAGAAATATCAAAGACATCTAAAGAAAAGATTTATTTAAAGGGTAATTCAAAAAACTAATTTAAAAATAATTTTAAGGGGATGGATAGATGGCTTTGTGGCTAAGAACCCTGGCTGCTCTTCCAGAGGATCTCAGTTCAATTTTCAGCACCCATATGGCAGCTCACAACCGTCTATGACTCCAATTCCAAGGGATCTGTCTGTCTCTTCTGACCTCTGTGGGCACTGCATGCATGTGGTATACAGACAGATATTCAGTCAAAACACATATATACATAAAATAAAATAAAATAATCAAAACCTTATTATTTGTGTGTGTGTGTGTGTGTGTGTATTTGCACACATGTGTAGTGTGGTTTGCTTAACTCTGAGCGTAAGCTTGGGTATGGATAGCAGAGGACCATCTGGATCAGCCCATCGACTCCTGTTTCTCAGTTAAGTTCTCTCCCTAGTAGGTTCTCACCAGGTAGGCTAGACTGGCCTGCAAGCTCAGGGTGTCTACTTATCTCTTCCCACACACATTGCTGGGATGACAACTGTGGGGTCCAAGGATTGAACTCAGCTCCTCATACCTATGCAAGCACTTTACTCTTTACACCATCTCCCCAGACACCTTTTTTTTTTAATGACAGAGATGTGGATTTCAATGCATTCCAAAGTACACGAAGTCACCCAGCAGTGAAGCCAGCCGTCTGAGCGAGGGCACGCACGTGGTTCAGAGGTGAGGAAGGGAACTCTGTGAGTAAACTTACCCCTTGTTAATATCTGCACTTAACAGTCTTTGACAAAATCCCGTAATCTAACTAACCTCAGTTTCCTCAATTTCAAGGTCATCCAGACATACTCCAAGGAAAGTTAGAAACAGAGACGGAAGGTGGGGCTGCCTGCCCCAGCGTTGGGCATAGGCTTCCTGAAACAAATGGAAAGGCTCTGGCTCGCCCAGCGTTTAAGATCTGTCATAGTTGGAAAGGATTCTGTTTGTTTCTATGTCCACGTATCTATATTGTTGTAGGCAGAAAGCGAACTGTCAAGTGTTTAAGAGGGAGATGCATTGTAATTCTGCATTATGAAGGTCGGAGATGGGGACATGGCTCTCTCAGTCCCCACAATCTATATAAAAGCTGAATGTGCTGTTGTGCTCTTGTCATTCCCAGCACTGGGGGAATGGGGACAGGAGGCCTCTGGCCTCATTGAACAGTCAGACCAGGCTGCTCAGCAACCATCAGGTCAGTGAATGACCCTGTCTCAAAAAAAAAAAAAAAAAGAGCAAAAATGATTAGAGATCACTTGTAGAACGATACTTGAGGTGAAGAAGCCCCACTGACAACCTGCCTGACAACCTACATGCATACATTCACATGCACACACCCATATGTGTACACTCATATGCGTGCACTCTCACATACACAATTCCACAAACATTAATTATAACCTTAGAGGGAAGGAAGATTGTCATTTTCCACTATAGAAAAAATTCATACAACTCACAAAGTATCTTCAGAAGAACACACAGCATCTTCAAATAGGCCAGACAGAATTAAAAAAGCAGTGTTCACAGTGAAAAAACGTCACCAACTTTTCCTCCCTTTTATTTTTTTTTTCAGTTTATCTTGCAAAGTTTATTTTAGGAATCAATGAACATTAAAAATCCACACAATGAGGATGATAGATAGCAATCATAAGTAAAATCAGGCCATGAACTTCCAGGACAAGATAAGGAAAACATGGGGTTTTGATGCCTCTCCTGCAAATTCATCTTTATATAACAAAGCATTTCACAATACAATTGTACCCAGCTACCCTTCAGGATATACATATATATCCTAAAGCTATGACTGATAGCAATTCCTACATGCACTAAGTTTTTCAAGATACATTCATTTCTGAAGAGGTTTGTTCTGTATTAAGATTACTAGTTTTGCATTTTGAGCTGTTATTAAAAATAAAAATAACTTTAACATATGCAAGAAATACAGAGACAATGTTTTAGAAGATAAGGTAGCTACTTAGTAACCAACAAGTGGGTCACATATACATTGTGGAAATACTGCACAAAGGGACGCTGCAAGCCCTGGGTGGGACAGAATGGGCCAAAGCAGGATTTTATCACTGGACTCAGAACACCACACAATTTAAAACGTATAAACCTTTCCATTCATCATTTTTGAACTACAGACCATGAAATCCCAGATAAGAGAGGAGACTATTATATCCATGGTTATTGTAACAATGATGTATATGAATACCTCAGCACAAAGATGCTAGCTATTATTGCGCAGGGTACAGTCTGAGGCTGGACCATCGGTTCAACATCATGTTGAAGGAAGAAGGCATGTCCTTATTCTCCAGAAAGTGCTCAGCACGCGGGGCTGACTAATTTATGTTGGAAAGACAGAGGATCCCAAAGGCTTACTTCTCACTCAATTTCAGATCTCTCAGGGTTAGTTCAGTCTCTGCTCTGTGCCAACCTCACTCAAAGATTAAAGTTTAAAGAGCTGGTACTATCTGGAACACTTTCAGTCATGTGTGAATGCCTGGCAATGGCACACTGCCCCAGTCTTCATTTCATTGGCTAAAACCTGTCACAAGGCTGTGTCCATTTTAAAAGGGAGAGGCTATTTCCAACAAGTGACAAGATGGAAGAACAGGGACTCAGAAACAGCTTCAATGATCACCTTAGGAAGGAAATATTTGTAGTCTCAATCTTTTTGTGTGTGTGTGATATTTTTTTGTTGTTTGCTTTTTTGTTTTGTTTTGTTTTTCATTTATTTATTTCTTCAAGTTACATCTCAATCATAATTCCCTCCCTACTCCCCCTCCTGGTCCCACTCTCCTACCCTTTTCCCCCTCATTCTCCTACTCTATCTGCTTTTTTTTTAATTTAAGGTATACCTTTTTACCCCAGCAGCTCCTCCTTGTAGTCCAATAAAAGGCTATTTTTCTTATAACAATAAATATAATATAAAACAATAAGAATAATTAGGCCACAATTGTGAAAATTATAAGGTATAATATACATTCCTAATGAGTTGTCGATGAATAGCTACTGCTTGGAGACAGAGAACATGGACAAAGTACTTCTGCTTTTGAATAGGATGTGATGCTCTTACACTGCCATCAGGAGAGCCTGGCTACCACTCCTGTCAAGATGACTGGCAACTCCACACTTGCCAATCAAGAACACAGACAAGCCAGCTCCAAAGAAAGCAAGCGACCTCAGATCTCTGTATGCAGCATCCTGGGGTTGCTCCAGTTATTTCAAGGAGTGCACTAAAGTTTTCAAGAAATTCTCCAAATAAAATCATTCTCCTTGTTTTACTCCTTGTCTAACTATCCTGCGGGTCTTTAGGATAGTTAAGTCTCTCTGCAGAGCAGACCCTTTACCTTGGTCTGGCTTATAACTCTATTTCAGGTCTGGCCGGGCCCAACCCGTTCCTCCAAATTAAAAACCTTACAAAGAGGATGCTGACTTGATCCCAGGTCACCTCTTCTTATGCTTGCTGTACTCAATGACAGATCACACATGAGAGGTAAGAGCTAGCAAGGAGAAAAATCTGAAATTTCTCACAGTGTGAAGTGATCAGCTTCTCTCTAGAAATGTATGATTCTCAGAGTTATGTTACACTAACTGCTTTCTCATTCTTGAATAAAATACTGGTTTCTACTTCTCTGTGTGTAAGTGTTCAGGTGCATGTGTGTGAGCTTGCATGTGGGAGTGTGTATGAATGTATGTTAGTGTGTGTTTGAGTGTAGGCACGTATCTGTGTGGGAATGTGTGTGAGTGTTGTGAGAGTGATTCTGTATGAACTATGAGTGTGTATGCATGCATGTGTATCTGTCTGCATGTGCATATGTGCATGTGTGTGCATGTGAATACATGCCACATGTGTGTACATGTGTGAGAATGTATGTGTGTGCATGATTGTGTATGTACATGGTTGTGAGTGTGTGTGTATATGTGTGTGTGCAAGCCAGAGACAGGTGTTAGGTATCTTCCTCTACTGCTTTCTTATTTCTATGAGACTGGGTCTCTCACTGAATCCTCTTCTGAACTCTAGGGATCCTGTGTCTGATGACATCGTGCTGGAATTATATCATCCAGCCTGGTTTTTACATGGGTGTTGGAGATATGAACCCAGGTCCTCATGCTCATATGACAATTACTTAACAGACTTGTAACATGAAATTTAGAATAGTATTGTACAACTGTACATGAATTAAGACTCACTGGGAAATTTTAGGTGATTTCTAATAGCAGTATTTTTAATTAATTAATTAGTTTTATGTTCTTTGCCTGCCTATATATCTATGTACCACATGTGTGAGTTACAGTTGTGAGTTGCCACATGGGAATCAAACCTGGGCCCTCTGGAAGATCAGTCAGTGCTCTTAATTGCTAGGCTGTCTCTCCAGACCCCTCTAACAGCAGCCTTATGTGAGCACTAGGCAGGTCTCAGAATGTGAACATCGTAGGTAGGCAATGTTTCTCGACATCTCCAGGACACAGGGCAGCTCCCACAACAAAGAACTCTCCAAAATATAGAAAGAGTTGAGGTGCAGACACCCTGGATGGACAATGCTTTTATTTAAGCCATCTGGTTTCAACTCTTACTTTGTTACATAATCAGAGTAATGCTTTCAGAGTGTGGCATTTCCAGGGTGCTAATGACTGGTTTGGCACGAGGCGATCAGCTCTTGCCTCCTCACTAATTCCACTCAGTGCCCCATGCCTCCTCTTTGCAGTTCGAGGATACACTGAGCTGTGGTTGAAGTGACAGAGGTCACCATTACTGAGATAAATGGATCATAAAATCACTCATCGTGGTATTTATCACACTTGGCAGAGAAGAATGTAAAAAAGTAAAGGAAGCAAATGGGGATGGCCAGAATCACCCATGTCAACAACATGAAATGGAAATGGAAATTTATTTGTGAGGAAAGGAGTGGCCTCTGACTTCCTGCTATGCAGAGTAGCCAACGAAAACTTCACAGCAATGCAGTCCCATCCTTAGCAGTAAATTTAGGGTTCTGCTTACACACTGCTAGTTAGAAGACTCATAGCTAATAGGAATCTCTTCCCAGAGAAAGCTGTCGGTGTCCTCGTCCAATTCATGTTGCTCAGGGAAGTTGTTTTCTCATCTGTTTCCTGCAGATGGAGCCCAGGCTACCCCCTTTGCCCTTCATTCCTGTCCTAATACTAAGCAAAGAAAATCCCTGACTATTGGCAGCTGTCTTGGCATTCACCTGTCTGCCAGTGTCTCTGAGGGGCCTACTTAGTGCTGAGACAGACCAAACCGTTTAAGGATCTAAGGAAAGCTACAGGCCCCCTTGAAAGAAATACAAATTCTGTGGCTAGACAACTTTAGGCTTGTTTTGCTAGTTCCTGTTATTCTTGAAATAAAGGCACATTTGTGCTTTTCTCTTCAAGGACACATGTGCAGCTAAAGTCTAAGTATCCTGTCAGGAGTGCAGGGCAGGTCTGTCGGGATGAGACGCACCATGTCTCACTGGGGGCACAAGCGCAGCGTGCATTCTAGTCCAGCAGAAAAGTCCCGGACTCTCCATCTGTGCTTTTCAGTCACTGAGGATAACCTCTCTCAGGATTTTACTTGTAACATGAGAACTGGGGCTCAGCGCGCCAATGGGCTTGCTAATACTCCACTCCGGCCACTATTGTCTGAGGAAAACACAGTTCTGTTCCTGGTCTGAGAGTTTATACTCTCCTAGTAGCATCTAAGAAACTTCAATAAACTGACTCAGTTTAACACAGGACAAAAAAAAAAAAAAAAAAAAAAAAAAAAAACAAAACAAAACTCCAGCCCTTCACAGACAATATGACAAACAAGCCATTCTTACAAGGCAGTATTTTACCCACACACGCAAGCGAGAACATTCAAATATCTGTTTCTGTTTCTCATTCAGTAAGAAACAAAGAAACAGAGAGACGTGATCATAGGTTCTAGTATCTATAGATAGCTTTGAAATCATAAAGTACATTGTCAAACTTGTTTCAACAACAAAAAATATGCATTTGGTTTCCAACCATACAGGGTGAGTTATTCCACAAGCTTCAGGAAAAAAAAAGGTGGGTTAGATTTGGAACTTTTTTAGATTTATTTTTTTAATATTTGCACATATAAGATGAAATGCAGTGTCTTGGGAATGGGAGTCAAGTCACAAATGTGAAATCTGCTTGTGTTTCCAGCGTGCTTCACATCCATAGCCACAAGGGGATTTCATGTCGTATTTTTTCAGTGTACCTGGGTGTGGGCTGCAGTTTGCTAAGTGAAAGGAAATGTAGGATTTCTTGCTTGTAGTTTTGTGTTGACACACTGAAGTTTTGGATTTGTGGGTACTTATGATTTCTGATTTTCAGATTTGGGGTTCTCAAAGTTGCCTTCAAGGTGGGCAGCATGAGACCCTCCTACAAGCTGACCACATTGTTGGCAGCTTCATAAGCACTTCTGAAACTCATTCTGACAACAAAGCTGATGGCTTAGCCATGAGTCCACTCATTCAACAGGACAGAAGGACTTAGTTGACTTAAATAAACTGACTAAGACTTAACAGCAGGCTGGTAGGAGGCCTGGGATGTAACCAATGCTTTCTCTGCTTTTCGCCCTGAGCCACACACAGGTAGCTCAGAAGTTCAGTGCATTGTCCCAAAGTGACATAGCCAATGAAACAAGTTAGTTAAAGAACAGTACAAACAGAGGACTATGATGAGGGTGTGGAGAGAAGCTTCTAGAGCAAGCAAGGGCCTCTGTTAAACCAATGATAATTTTCCAGGCAAACTTTGAACTACAGTAATGCTTAAAGGATGAGGGAGAGTAGACCACCTGAGAAGGGGGGAGGGATGTCCATCGAGTTCCTCTCTTTCACATGAGGAATTAGAAGTTCAGAGGCCTGGTCATGGTCACATAGCTGTCCTGAGAACCTTGGTGGCCCCACTCAGCATTCCTCACTTTTCATCCAGCAACAGGCAATGCTCAGTAGTATTTACTACGTAGGCTGTTTTATTACTCCTGTTTTCTGTATAGTGTATAGTGTCCTTGATGTGCTCACTGCTGGAAGAGATGCTGTAGAATATAGTCTTGTAACATCATCTCTTTCTAAGACTGTCACAGCACAGCACAAGGTAGTAAAGGGGTTAATAAATCACTGGGACATTTAAATGCTATTTTCAGTTAGATTTTATCGGAGGGTTTGTCATGATTATAGACAAAGTTCCAACAAGGTCAACATCAATGATCCAAAGGCATGAGCAGGTAAGCTGAAGAGAGATCAAGCAAATTGTTTAAATGTTGCAGGAAAGGTAATTCTCACGACTGTCTCTGCAACCAGGCTAACTTCCACTAACATAGTTAGAAACTCTCTGATATGAGGGAAATTACTATAACTTCAGATATTACTCTAAGGAGCTATTCCTGTGGAATAGGAATAAAGAGAGAGAGAGGTAGATAAATCTGCCAATGTTCAGCATTTCCACAAACATGTGCACAGAGGACCAGAGAGCTTCGGAAATCATTCCTGAGACAAGGAGTTGAGTTCAACACCAATGTTTCCTGAGTCACTAAGGCTGTGTCATTAGGGAAGCTCTGGGAGATATCTGATGGGGCTTGTAAATAACATTTAGAATCCAGAGGTGAGTTAACAAAGAGTAAAACAGATGAACGATGACAATTTTCTGGACAGGTCAACATCACTGAGATACCTAAATACTTTGGTAGGTGCTGGGAGAAATGAGAATGGTCGCGATCCCTTCCCCATGATTACACCTGGCCTAGTAGATGTTAAGACCACAGTAAATCTCAGCTAAGTATACTGACCATTAGTGTCCATCCAACAGGCACTTTTGGTACCTGCATTGATTGAGAGGCTCTGTGATGGGCCTGCAAGAAATCCAAGCCCCAGATGGAAGTGAGGCCCAAAAGAAAGAAGACTGTGTTAAGAGCTATTTGTACTTCAAGCATCAGTCATTCGAATTCTTCCCAAAAGAATGAAGTGAGTGCTTAGGCACAGGACAGCAAGATTCTTGACAGCCTGGGTGAAGATGGCTTACATGTAAAATAGCTTACAAACTGAAGCTTGATCACAAAGCCCAAATGAAAATGTGTGGTGATCCAGTGAATGTCAGCACCCCAAGGATGCCTGGTGGGAGAAACAACTAAAACAAAGTGACTATAAACAAGTAAACAAGGAAAAACAAACAGTGCAGACTGTAGCGTGAGGACTGGTGGGCTCTTGAGCCCCACAACAATGCTGAAAGTGCCTTTACATTTACAGAATCCTATGTTCCTGCCGAATTGACATACACACAGCCATTTCCGAATCACTGATACTGTTTTCCTACCTTACTTTCAGAACTGGGTCCTTCCTATAGTTCAATCGTTCTTCCCTCTAAATGGCATAAAACCCAAAATTTAGATTTTCTCTTTTGATCATTCTATAGTGTACCTTGTCATAAGCAATAAATAGCAACAAACTAGAAAATGGTGTTTCTATTCTGGCTTTCTTACATTAAATAGTAAAGCGCCATTCATAACGTTATTCTGTCAGCCTCCAGTTCTGCCAAGAAAAGATCCAGACATCACTGCCGCAGAGGAGCCAGAAGTACATGTATCTATAATTGTAAACCTGAAAAGCTAAGCAGAACTGCGATGCAGGAACCCCACACAACTAGATCATATATGTATGCCTGTCCATCTGTTCACTTTCATATAAATAATTCTCCAGGCCCAGTGCCGGAGGCTCTTCCAGGCCAGGCCAGGCATTTGCATTCTGTCTTTGACCCTCCTTCACAGCTGCCTCATGAAGACTCAAAAATCCTCCAAGTAACATCCTAAGGACACAGCACCAGAACCAGGCTCTATCTGTGACCCCAGGACAAACCTCTCTGCCTGTTCCTGTCTCATAACTAATACTAGCTCTTTATGGAAGCACAGGAACATGCCAAGAACGTCTTCCAGTTTCCAAATTCCACCTTTGGAACTCAGAAGGAATGGTTCTATAAGCAAACATTACCATCACAGAATAAGTGCTTAACTCCAGGAAGCCCCATCCCTACCTCTCAAGCAGCCCATGAAAGAGAGTCATCCAAATGTGGAGTCAGCCACACTTTAAAACACTTATACACTCTTGACATCACTAATGGAAACACCTAAGCTGGAAGAGACAGCACTCCAGAGCCTTCAGCAACGAGCAGACTCGACTGTCTGCAACCTGTTCTGATTTCATTTTTGTTCCTATGACAAGCACCTTGACCAAGACCAACTCAGGCGAGGGGTTTATTTCAACTTAAATTTCCAGATCACAGTCCGTAATTGAGGAAAGTCAGGGCATGAATGCAGACATGGACATTAAGACAGGCCTGCTTGCCTTTCCACCCATTGCCTCTAACCAGGGAACTCACTCTCAGGCCAGGAAGTACAACAGAAACTATGGAGGAGGATGCCTGATGGCTAATGTCATATGCCAGATACACCAAATAAAAATGGCAGGTGAAAACAACCTTGATATCGCAGAGGGTGGGCATATGTGCACCCCAAGAGCAATGTTGACAAAAACTCCCTTGGAACCCTATCCTAAGGTATCTAATTAGGGATATCTACATACTCCAAATTAAAGAATAATGCAGAAATCCAAAACCTGAAATATTCCTGGCCTTAATTATCTTAAATGCTCTTCAACTTGTAATACATGTCTATATATGAGCATTCATCAATTATATATATATGACATATATGTATTCTATATATATAAACACACAAATGTATGTTTGTAAGAGCCACATACATATTTTGCCATTCCATTTCTTATTAGCATCTATTTTTTTTCTTACTAATAAGATTTTCTTCATTGCTAGAAAACTTACCATTCACATTGTCCTCTAGGGTTGGCATTCCTCCCTACCCTGCCTCCACCGACCTCTACACTTATGCACACAACACTTTTGCTATAGCGGAAAACTAAGCACTAAGAATGAGGCAAATTTTATTGTAGACATCCAAAAGTACTTCGATCCCCAAATTTAAGACTACAGAGATAATATATACAGCCTGAAAAAAAAAAAGATTTTAAACACTTGTTATGTTGTCTCTTGTATTCAGTACAGGATAATTATCTCAATAAACTAACAAATTTTGCATACTAGGTTTTGTTTGGTTCTTCTGATATACTACTTTAGACTGTACAAATCAGGATCTGAGTATAGTGCCTAGCAGACTGCTTTTATAAACAAAAATTAAATCAAAATCTCCTTTTACATATGACATTATTTTTAATATGTATCATCTTTGAGTCTGAGCCACTGACAAAAAAAGTCTTGTTTAATCAGATATATTTATCCTTCTCAGGTTTCTGATATGGTTGAAGATTAGATAGTTATAGTCTCACAGTTAAGTTTTAAGTTGTTTAGGAATTAAAAGGATGTTTTAGGTCTAAGAAGATGTTTTTAAGTTAGTAATGCAAATTAGGATGGAAATTGAGTTATGTATAGAACTTTAAACTCATCAAGATAGATAGGTAATAGAATATTCGTATTGGTTGCCAAATACATACGGACTGGACATTGGGAAACTCTGTCATACCTTATACCTTTCATAATTGAGAAATTATGAAAATTTTGTTCTAGGTCTTATCCTTTGTGATGTGTGCACCACCCTTTTCTAATTGAAAATAAATCTATTTTATTTAAAAAAATAATATATGCTTTTCCTATTCAAATAAAAAAAGTCAAGGGAAAGTTACCTATAGGCAATAACATATTGTAAAATAATAAATGTAAAACACTAGAACATTTTTCAGGGGAACAACTGAAATAGAAGTAGATCTGCCATGCCTCTAGGCTTTTGAATTAGAAGGATCATGTCTTCATAAACTGGCTGTGGTGGTCAGTTTTGTTGACTTGACACAATCTAGAATCATCTGGAAGAGAGTCTTCAAGAGAAACTGTCTATGTTATGTGGGACTATGAATGTGCCTTTGAGGTATTGACTTAGTTACATTAATTGTGGGGAGACCCAGCCCACTGTGGGCGACTCCATTCCCTCAGCTTGAGCCCATGACTGCATAAATAGGAGAAACTATGCCAAGCACAACATGTGTGCGTTCAGTCTGTCTCTGCTCCTGAGTAGGAGTGTGATGGCTGCCTCAGGTTCCTGCCTTGGCTTCCCCGCCATGGTGGACGGGCAGCATTCTAGAGCTGTAGTCTATGTATTTAACTACCACACACATAAAGACAACTATCTGTTGAAAGGGTGTGTGTGTGTGTGTGTGTGTGTGTGTGTGTGTGTGTGTGTGTGTGTG
>CAJQZJ010031946.1:5218351-5239111 GCA_907164525.1 Lophiomys imhausi
GAGGGAGGGAGGGAGGGAGGGAGGGAGGGAGGGAGGGAGGGAGGGAGGGAGGGAAGAAGGGTGGCTGGGAGAGAAAGAGAGAGAGAGAGAGAGAGACCTACTGAAAATTGGAAACGGAGGGGACTCCTTACACAGAAGAACTGAAGTACACTGGCACACTGGGACACTGGAATCCACATATGTCTACATTAACTATACGTGCTAGAGAGTTACAGGAAGCCTCAGAAACAGTGTTAAAAGCACCATCTGGATTCTTGTAGAATGAACTTTTACCTGATGGTTAGTGGCAATTTATTACTAAACACAAGAGAGAAGTGTGAGCTATTCTGGACTCAAAATAGGACATTATCCATGCAACAAGACCAGTGTTCACTAAGAGACATACCCACGGAGCAGGCAAACAGACCACTGGCTGCGTTGTCAAGAGCCCACAGTGATATTCTGGTCTGTGAACTCAAGTACTTTCTCTTCTTCTGTCAGGCTCGCCCACAACTTCTTTCTAACAGGAAACCACCCACCAATAGATCTTCTAAAACTACCATCCCCAAACCTTCTCACCCTTCATATCTTGAAAACTGAACGTTGCATATTCATATACCCACAGATGCTGAGAGTAACTGAGACTCCTATGACCCTATACTGAGAGAAGCCAGTGTTGGGATGCCACGATGGCACACATATGTTTAACCCTCTGTGCCGTTTCATGTCTGTACATATTTTGTGTGTGTGTGCCTTAGTGAAAATAGTCTGTGGCTACTGAGAACATAGGTGTCTGTTCTAATGATGTCCAAGTACTTTTATATAAAGTCCATTCCATTCCTCTTCTCCAGAGGCCACTGTAAATCCCAGCAATATAAGAATCCTAGCTCTGGGGAACCAGGCATCCTCTGGTTGCCTCAGTGCTCACTGTCATGAGCCAGCAGCTGCCCTGAGAAGACCCAGAGCAATGATGCCTGTGTGCTCTGTACCCTCACTTGCCTCTACTGCATGCATAAAGGCACTGTTGATCCTGACACTGGAATGCCAATATTAGTTCCTTTGAGAACTGTGCCGTGTCAAGAAACCATTTAATTCTCAGAGCTATTCCACTTTGCACTGAAATACTATGACAGCTGCCTTGAAGAGTTTCCCCAAATGCCTTATGTGTCGTGTCTGCCCTATTCGTGGAAAGCGTCAAACTCCACGGGTGTATCCGAATGATAACTGTGAATATATCCATTAGAGTGACAACCGCAAATATATCTCATATCTTATTATACAGTAAGATGACCATAAGTTATTCACACCTCACACCTTCCCATCCAAGTTAAAGAAAAGGAACTAAACTGTTGCTGTGGGGAGAGTCTCCAACCAGGCTAGAGCAATTATCCAATTACTTGTTACTTAGGAAACACAAAAAAAAGAAAATTCTGATAAAGAGAGAGAAATACGTTTAAATCTTTAGTCTCTAATAGAGTAGACTCTAGCCAGAAAACATTTATTTCTGAAAGTGTTCTTTGTTCTGTTTTGCTTTTAAAAGTTTGTTTTTTATTTTTAATTCTGTGTATATGTCTGAGTGATGTGCACATTAGTGCACTACCTGTAGAGGCCAGGAGAGGGTGCATGTGCCACAACATGTTCTGGAGTTCCAGGTAGTTGTGAGCTGTCCACTGTGGGAGCTGGGAACTGAACCCAAGTCCCCTACAAGCGCAGCAAGTGTTTCTAACCACAGGGCCATCTCTCCAGCCCTTCTTTGTTGTTTTTTTGTTTGGTTGGCTTTTGTTTTGTTTTGTTTTAAGAAAAAAAAAAAAAACTAGGATAAATGAGCACACCAAGCCATGATATCACGGACAGACGAAGACAAGATATGGCTTACATCACAGTAAAAGAAGGCAGTGAGTGCTGCAAATACAAGGGATGAAATGTTTGCTTTAACACACTGAAAATGTTGTTACCCAATGCTTTTCTTTGAGTAAACTCTACAGTGGGATCAGTTAAGATAAAATCAGGTACACTAGTAGTTTTTGCTACAAATGCTACATATGTGGTAATTCACATTCATGTCTAAGTACAGATACTCATAAGGTTTCATGCCATGAAATCTTTAACAAAATCTTTTATTCATTTTTAGTAAAACAAAAAAATTTACAGGAATACAAATGGATTGAATTTCTCATATTACTGTCATGGTTCCATAGAGATGCCCAAAGGTCTAAAGTTTCATAAAGCATCTCCAAATGCCATTTCTGTATTGAATTTATTTATTTCTAGATTCCCTTCTTCACCCTATCCACATGCATGACTATATGCATCTCCATCAGGCGCCGAGCAATTAAGGGATGCCATGAAAATATTATACCTGCATACGCATACAGAAATTCAGCCCATGTTTATTCATGAATGCCTCGGTTTGTTTTGGTTTTTCAACAGCATCATTTATATAGAAAGGCTACAGAGAGTAGTCCTGTGACAGTGTGTTAACACAATTTGTGTTAACAACATTCTGAAAGTACAGACATAGGAAATGTTTTCAAAGAACTTCAAAGTTATTTGTAATATAAATCATAGAAAAAGCTACACAGAGAGTGGCAGGTCAGATAGAGGGGAAGGTCATAAAGAAGGGTAAGGTCATAGAGAAAGATAGGTCATAGAGAGAGGGAGGTCATAGAGAGGGGTAGGTCAGAGGGAGAAGAAGGTCACAGACAGAAAGGTAAGACATAGAAACTACATCGTAGAGAGAGGTAGGTCATAGGGAGGGAATATTCACAGAGAAGGAAAGGTTGTAGTTAGGGGTAAGTAATACAAAGGCTGTTTTTTATCTCTAAGTTTTAAAAGTTCCCAGGCTACTGGTACAGTTAAGAGAATTCTCTTTGGTGCACAGAAAGGAGCCTGTGTTAACCTTCCTGTGAGTTTCAATGTGGCTGCATAGTAAGTTGAAGCCCCCGTAAGACAATGGTAGAGAAATATGAACTGCCAAGGATATTTAACACTGAAAATGAAGACAGAAGATAATCATTCTTGCCCAGAATCAGCCTCCTGAAATGAATGCTTAGCCAGGGACAGGGTCCAATGCATTACAATGGGACATATCAAAAGCCATTATCCAGGGACAGCTGATGACAACCAGGCTCAGAACAAGGGAAATAAAACCGCTGACTTCACATTAGGCACAGAACGAAAAACAACACTGGTGACAACAACAGCAAAAGTAATTGTCTAAAAACAACACACACTCAAAAACTGCCCTAAATCTACAAACATACCAAGCTCCAACATGAGCCAGAAGGACCAAAGGAAACAAAATACACAATACAGAGAGAGGCTTACCAAAAAGGCCATTTTTATATCTATTGTCAGTAGAGAAAGGCCACCAGACAACACTGAGCTCCATAGTGACAGACTGAAGAGGAGGAGCAGTGTGTCCCCACTGAAACCCAGATGCAGTTTTTATAGCCATGTGCAGTTTTTCCAGCGTCACTCAAAAACAAGGCAGAAACTTAAACACATTAGCACCATCCTGCCTCTGTGTGATGGTACCCAAGCGGAACCTTGGAGAAGCTGGGCCTAGTGGAATGTAATTAGGTAGCGGAGAGGAGACCATCCCCTATAGAAGAGACTAATGTGGTCCTCATGGGGCGCTCAGTTCCTGGAAGAGCAGGCTGTTATAATAAGGATTGGGCAGATCTGGCCGCTGCATTTCTCCTTTTGCTGTGATCTCTGCAGGCAACCTGCCCCACCTTGTTGCTGCCAAGTCATGGGAATCCTCCCTAGAGATTATACACTGGTGAATTTCTGATCCTAGACTTTCCACTTTTAAAAGAAGGCACGTGGAATACCTCTTTTGCTTATAAAGTATCCAACCTCAGGTTTTATGTGATAACAAACAAACAGGATGAAATGACATCCATTTTAACCCAGATAGTTCTTTTTTTTTTAATGTTTATTTATTACTTCAAGTTACATCTCCATCTCAGTGCTCTCTTTCCACCCCTCCCAGTCCCACACTCCCACTCTCTATACTCTCTCCCTTCTATCCTACTACTCCAGAATGGGGTGTCCCTATTTATCAGTCCCCAGGCTCAGTTCAGCAGTCATATGAGGTCCAAGAGCTTCCTCATATACTGGGGGCCTACATGGGAGCACCACTAGGGCAAAGTGTCTCATTGACATGTAACAGGGTCTATGTTCCTGTTCCTTTTCGTGGATTGGTTGTGGTATAGTTATCCTGTACTATATGGCTAAAATTCGATTATAAGTGAATAGATGTCATGTGCATCTTTCTCAGTCTGGGTTAGCTCACTCAGGATGAGCTTTTCTAGTTCCATCCATTTGGGTGCAAATTACATGATTTCATTGTTTCTGATGACTGAGTAATATTCCATGTACCACAGGTTTTTTTTTTTTTTTTTTATCCATTCTTCAATTGTGGTACATCTGGGTTGTTTCCAGTTTCTAGCTATTACAAATAAGGCTGCTATGAACATAAATGAGGAAATGTCCTTGTGGTTTGGTGAGGAATCTTTTGGATGTATACCCAGAAGTGGTATGGCTGGGTCTTGAGGTAGAGCTATTTCAAGTTTTCTAAAATATCGCCAGACTGATTTCCATAGTGGTTGTACAAGTTTGTACTCCCATCAGCAATGGAGGAGTGTTCCCCTTTCTCCACAATCAAATGACTGTTTTTTCATAAGAGTTAATAGTATTGTAAACTACTGAAATTAGGAGAAAATATGTAAGCAAAACATGATATTCAGATAAACTAAAAAAGAAAAAAAAACTTTTTCAGGCCAACAAAAAACTGAGGAAATTTGTTAGTAGAGAGACCTCCTTTATATAGGCAAGTTTTATTTAATATATATAAAATATTATATATAAAATATATATATAATATATCACAATGAATGGACTAACCCTAAAATAGGAGCACAAAACACATGAAAGTTTAAATTTAATAGGTAAAGGTAAATATATGGACATACATGCTACGGTGGTACAGAAGATGATATACCTGTGACTTTTCACCTTAGTACTGAAACTAACATAACTAGATGTATTCATTCACTGAACAATGTCAGATCTAATATGGTCTATCCCTGATATGAACAGGAATGTTCTTTAACACTGGGGGGAGGAACCCTACTGACACATTACAGAGTCATGTATGACTTACATGACTACATGAAAATAGAGACAAATATAAAATTTAAATATGCCACTCTATTCTGTAATATAGATAATGTTGTTCCAGATAATTCCTATGGTCTAAGAGAGTTTGAAGTGTTTCTTGATTGTTCCTGTTCAGTGGCACCTCAAGGAGCTAGGTCAAAGACATTGTAAACATTGTATTCCTTTCTCTACATTCCATTGGTTACAAGCAAGTCAATAAACCTAAGTCATCTCAAGAGAAGAGTATTGCCACAAAGTATGTGAGTGCCAGGAGTCTGGTCATGAATGGTAGCTTTTTACTGTACACTAGTCTTGGCAAACTTAAAAAATCAAAAACTTTGATCAATTTTCTTTTTAAAAAGATATTTGACAAAAGGTAGTAATTGTCTCATTTTACCTCACACCAAGAGATAATGTTGAGACTATTTTATGCCCTGGCACATTTACAAGTCTGGGGAGCATACCAGATAAAGATATATCTTTGCTTAATAGCCAGATAAAGATATATCAGAACTTAATAATACACAAAGAATATATAAAGTGCCAGAGTTCTCTTAAACAGCAAAATTAGGCTTCAGACAGTGAAGAGTCAGGGAAAAGGTTTATGGAGTTGATTTGGTAGTGAGAAGCATTCTGATAAAAGACAGCATGAACCAAGCCTGGTACACAGGAAGAAAGGTTACCAGAAAAGAGACCAGAAGGGGTCCTGGGATTACATACAGAATGTACACGGAAGGAAGCCTGGACGATGGAGTGGAAAAGGATGATTAACTAGATCAGAGAAGGTCACCAAGGTTCCCATCCAGAGAGACAAAAATAAATGAATTGAAGAAGAATCACAGAAGTTCCTGGAAAAGAAAGTTGGGTACCATAAGATGATATGGTACCAGGCCCCAAGGGATTAGGGGCTGCTTTGGCAGTCAGGTACTGACTGGAAGGCACTGGAGTTGCAAATGGCAGACACTTCTTAAATGCTGGGATTCCATGGCCTTTCCTCCTTGGCCATGACTGCTTCAAGCCCATCATTTTTATCTTACATCCCTCTCCTGATATATTTTTAAATATCTCATATTTCTGCTCAAATTATTGAAAAATATATCAGGAGATGGCAAATGTCACATGCCCCTAATTTGCTCAACCTGCTCTCTCTCATACTTTGCTGCTGTTCTCAGGACCAAAGATTGATGCGGTGCCTTAAGACAGAGGTTGGAAGTCTGGACCTGAGCACTTTGAGCCCCTCTTGCCTCCCCACCACCACCACATACACACTCACCTTTCATTCAGCCATTGTCAACACCTACCTCCTCAAGCCTTCCAGTCCCAAAGTCCCTAGCTGACTTCGTCTCCTCAGGAAGTCTTGTTATAATAATATAAAAGACATCCAAATCACCTGTGGACATGCCCCTGCAGCATGCCCTGTCAAAGTCCAAGTATGGAGGAATATCCTTGAAGAATTTTCACTATCAGAAACAAAACGAGGAGATCACAAGACCCAAGAATGGTGTTGGGTTTTCCACCAATCTTGTAGAATCACGGCCTGAAAATCAATAGTTATGCTATTATGTTGGCTTATTATACCATGATTACATCAATAATTATGTTAAGCAGAAGGAGATAGAGGAAGTGATGGCTTCTCAAATATAGGAGACTGCCTGGTGCTTATCAATGGCATAAACTCAGGCCTTTCAAGGAAACCTTCCTGAATATTCATAAGGGTTGCCATCAGAATGCCAACATCCAGGATCGAACCCTCCTGTTTAAGGAGAAGTACAGTCAGTCCATTGGATGGGCATCTTGGGTTTGGACATCACTTCCAAACCATTAGGAGCATGTGATAAAAATGGGATTCACTTTAAATTCCATAAGTAGATAAAAACTAGCTGGTGGGTGGAAGGAGTCTTGCTCTGTTTGGCTACAGATCTCTATCATTTCCTTCCTGAGAATATCCATGGGGGGGAGAGACAAACTTTCCAACTGTCTTCAGATAAATGAGGGCCGTTGATGCCGTTCAGTTTGTAGAGTGTTTGTCTAGCATGAAGGAAGTCCTTGCTTTATTCTTTAGTTCCATGAAATCAGGTAAGTTGGCATACACATATAATCCTAACCCTCAGGTGGTAGAGGCTGGAGAATCAAGAGTTCACAAGGAGGGAGGGCAAGATATGTTGGCAAGATGCTTGCCATCAAGATTGACAACTTGAGTTTGATCCCTTGGGCCTACATGATAGAAGAAAGAGCTCCTACCAATTGTTATGAACTCTAAATATGCACTGTGGGACAGGCATGCACAGATACACATGCACATATACATGCAAAACATAAGTAAATAAAATATAAAAATTTTTAAATGGACAAATAAATAAGTTAAATTAAGGAGTTCAAGGTTGGCTACAGAGTGTGTTTAACACAAATCTGGGCTAAATGAGAATGCGTGTCCAAAAAGGCAAAAATTAAAATAAGAAAATAAATAGATAAAAATGAATGTCTCCCTATCGTACTAATATTATATGTAATTGTTATGTATCAATTAAAAACTAACACAAAATTTTAAAAGGAGGTGATGTTGTTAACCCAATTGGTAATTGCCCTGCCATGTATGAGACCCTGGGTTTGAGCCCCAGTGTCGTATAAAGTAAGCATGGTTGTAACTCCCTGTAATCTATAATCCTACCACTCAGGAAGTAGAGGAAGAACAGTCACAAGTAAAAAAAAAAAAAATCATTATTTATATCCTTAGCTACATAGCGAATTCCAGAGGTTAGCATGGGCTAAGCCCTATCCCTAAACACACACAGACGCACACGCACACGCACACGCACGCACGCACGCACGCACGCACACACACACACGTTCCAGTTCACCAGGTAACTGACATAAATATTCAAAGACAAACAGAAGTCATGTTTGCTTGTCCAGGACAAACAATCTTTAAAATGGTGTCTCTGTCGTCGTCTTAGAGTATGACTGCATGCAAGCATAGTCTTTGCAGGCCCGTGTGATGTTATGGAAGCCACAGTTGTTTAAGAGGAAAAAATAAGGAGAGGAGAGGTGATGTAGCTTCCTTCTTCACCCTGGCCCGAGTTACCATGTTCTCCCCATCTGTCAACATCATTTCTTCTGTGCTCCAGATTCCATCTGAAGGGTGCAGAGAACCGCAGGGCAAGACTGCAGGATGGTCCCCTGAGTTGTAGGACCCCCCCCCCAGGTTTGCTTAGAGGGATGTTTAAGCCAGAGCTCCACCCTACACCACCGCAGTTCTGTGGGGAGTTGGGGGTTTCCTGATTCTACACCAACAACCTACAGCCTTTCCCAGTTCATCATTTGCTGGCCACCCATTCTTCACAAAAGGATGGGTAGAATGACTAAAGGCTGTCTTGAGGGACATGAAAGTGGGCAAAACTTAGGTAGTCTTTCTAAAGAGTGTGTGCTGGTTGGTTTTGTCTCACCTTGACACACCTAGGGTCATCTGGGAAGATGGAACCACTAAGAGAGAACAAGCCTCCATCAGACTGGCCTGTAGGCAAATCTGTGGGGCATTCTCTTGATAAGTGATCGATGGAAAAGGGCCCAGTTCACTGTGGCTGGCACCACTTCTGGGCAGGTGTTCCTGGGCTGTATAAGAAAGCAGGCTGGGCGTACCATAGAGACCAAGCCAGTAACCGGCGTCCCTCCATGGCCTCTGTTTCAGTTCCTTTGTGTTCCCAAGTTGCTTCTGGTCATGGTGTTTATCACAGAGAAAGCACACTAGGCCAGAATGTGAATATATTCCTGGTAGGTTTCAGTGGGAGGATTGTCCATGTGACAGGCACTGTGCAGAGGACTGTGCCTCTCAACACTGACCCTCAAGACCAAGTCCTCTCATTCCAGGTGGTGAAGCTGTGTTTGGAAGAAACTGCCAAATGCTGGTAGAGGACTCACTGCAAGGTTTTCTAATGATGGAGATGAGAACACAGTACTCTGCAGTATGGAGTGTGGGTATGCTGAACCCTTTGAACTAAAGAAAACAGGCCCCAGGTTGCCTCAGAGCAAGGTCCTTCCAGCCTTCCCTTGTTCCTGCCCACCTGCCCAACCCCAGTAAAGGGAGGGGATTTTCTGTGGCATTCTTTTATCTACCCCAAAGCAGGATCCACCAAAAGGGACACCAATGCCTTCTACCCTTCAGTGACATGGCTGTGCTTGTTATTGTCATTTGGTCTCACTCTATGGCCCAGGCTCAAGGTCCTGGCCATCCTGCTGCCTCAGTCTCCTATCCTGATTCCTCAGCTGGAATCACATGGTTTCCTGCATCCATGCCCACGTGACTTAAGATAGCACTGAGTCACAGAAGCTTGACAGGGCTGAAGATAAACACCTGGGATCCAAAGAACTTTGTCTCAGGCTTTTCTCCATGGCCAGGGATGGTCACCTCAGCTCAGTCTCTGAGGCCTCACATTACTGGCACTCTCTTCCCTTCTCTTCACTGAAAGGTACATACATTCTTGAACTCCTTCTAGCTACTTGGTGCACACACAACTTCCTGTGAACCACCCCCCACCCCCCCATCCCCCCACCCCCTCGCGCAACCACCCCAAGCATTTAGGTAAATTTGTTTCTGCTTCTCCTGGACACTTGTCTACTTCCAGTTCATTTCAGAAGACTAGAACCTTCATAATGGGAAGAAAACAGAAATCTATTGTCCTGACGTCTGTAGACTATGCCATGGCCAAAACTAACATAGGCAGAACACAATAGGACTCTACTGAGACACAGATAAGGATTATTAAATTCCTCAGGTCTCTGCCTCTCTCATACCATTTACTACCTTGAAAGTAAAGGTCAGAACTGTGAATTGAATCAGCAATAAATGTGAAAAGCCATGCTGTTAAATATATAGAGAAACCGAATTCACACTTTCTTCCCTGTCTCTTGGCTGTGATTTTCCAAATGTAAACTGCAGAATAGTGGAAAGACTATCAGTGGAGAATGAGTGCTCTACTTAACAAAAATGGTCATATTTTTATTTCCTTTTTCCTTGGGGAGCCTTCATCTCAAGATAACTTTTAAATAGAAACAACCAGCTTTTCAAGCACCCTGATTATCAATTTACACCTCTCACAGAAGAGGACAGAATTCTATTGTTTTGTTAATTGTCAATTTGCATCTTTGAAAGGTGTTGCATTTTCTCTTCTTTCCAGCAGGTTAAGACTAATTCTGTATGTTAATAAATATTATAAGCACTTTTCACTAACATGCAGTGTGCGAAAAAGTATGTGATGATTGTGGATCCCTTTCCCTCGACTTAATTACACATTGAATATTAAAATGGACTTTATGAAAACTAGCTGAACTCTTATTTAGAACATGTTTTCATGAAAAAAGAAACATTTACTGTTCAACTAAATATTTAGTTAAAACTTTTTTCTTTTAATCAAATAATTTTAGTTAACTTACATATTTATTCATTTATTTTGAGATGGAGAAGGACATCATGTAGCCTAGGCTGACCTTGAACTTCTGATTCTTCTGTTTGTACCACCTCATTCTGTTATTGTTTACTAGAGATTGGGACTCCATGCATGCTAGGCAGGCACACTACCCACTGAGATACATCCCCAGTCTCAGCCAACGTCTTTAATGGACCCTTGATGAACAGCATGGAGAAGTTCAGAACTGAAGCAAGGCAATCAGGCATCTGGACAGTCATGATTTTGAACTTTAGCAAATTATATGAACAATACCCCTGCCTTTTCTCTTTTCATTTAAAAATATAACTTAAAACATATCCAAAGTAGGAATGGAAAGATGACTCAGTGTCTAAGTACACTTATGCTCGTGTAGAGGACCCAGGTTCAGTTCCCAGCACTTCATGGTGACTCACAACCATCTGTAGCTCAAGTTTCAGGGGTTCTGATGCCCTCTTGTGGACTTTGAAAACACCAGGCACACACATGGTGCACATACACCCAGTCAAAGCACTCAAGCACATAAAGTAAAAAATGAATAAGTATTTTCTTAAAAAAAAAGACAAGAACAAAATCCATCTTACAAAATAACAAGAAAAAAAAGAAATACACATATTGTAGAAAGAAAAATAATGTAAATAAAAAACAAACATTTAAAAGGGGGCCCAGATTGGGGGAGGATTGTTCCTTATCGTGTGTTCACAGGAGCTAATTGAGAGAGTTAAGAGACCCTCACATGCCCTGTCAGTTCTAGCTCCAGTGTTTGATTCCAGATGAAAGCATGGATCTCTGAGCTAGTTTTCAAAGCAGGCATTCTCAACTCACTGTACACTTTCCCTGCCCCACACCAGAAGCGAATCACATAGTCAAACACTACACAGTAATGAGTTCAGGGAGGCAATTCTCTAAGATCAAGGGACCAGCACCCATCCCATCCATGCAAGGATACCTAAAGGTCATGTATATTGCTTTAAACAGAGGGGAGCTCACTTGTCATAGCTTTAATTCACTAAACGTATTCATTTTCCTACCTTTTCCCTAAATGAGTTCAGACACACACATTCTCTCCTCGCTTCACTTGACTTCTCATCTGTAAGATCCCAAGCAGATCACATCTACAGATTCCAGATTCCACTCTACAGACTCCACTACTACAGATTCCACTCAGTGGAAATGCCCACAGAGCACTCTACAAATGGATGTTCAGTGTGCTATTTAGTGCTCATTCTGGACTTGCTCTTAAGCCATGTCTGATCTCAAGATAAGACATCGACTCAGTGATGTGGCCTGACATTGTGGATATTTAAACATACTCTTGAAAATATGAACACTTGGAGCTTCTTTTTTTTTTTTTTCTAACAAAAACCATTGAATTAATTTCTTCAATTCAGCCTATTCCTATTCTCAGGATATTTGTGTCAGACATACACACACGTGTACGAGCAGTGGCTTCAGAGGCCAGAGAGGGTATTGGATTCCCTGGAACTAGAGTTCCAGACAGTGGTCAGCTGCCACATAAATGCTTGGAATATGACCCACCCATATCCTGCAAGAGCAGAGGGTGTTTTTGTATATGCATACATGCACTCACATTTGTACATGAATTCATTATACAGAGTCTCTTAGGATTGACATACAAACTTTCTTATGAAATCTGAGAAGAGAAAAACTGAGTGTGCTTTGGAAGAAAAGCCGGGAGGAATGATGGCTGTTAATAAGAAGAAAAGTTGTTGGGTGCAGAGAACTCAAAACTGACAGAGTTGGTTTTCAACAGCAGGAGGTAATCAGATGTGCAATAACTCAGCCCTGCCAAGTTAGACACCAAGTTAGACTGCCAAGTCAGAGGACCAAGCAGTACTTGTTACCAATGCAAGGTTAGTCTCCGCATCTGAACTCCTTTAGGAGTCCCAGTGTTTGAGGTGTTTTCCTTCTATGCTTTTCTCACAGCTGTGACAAAATGCCAAATAGAAGAAACTTCTGGAAGGATTTATTTGGACTATGTTTTAAGAAGGAATACAATCCACTACAACAAGAAGACATGGTACTGGGAGCTTAAGGCAGCTGACTGACTGCACAGTGGAATGACCACACAGGGCAGTTAAAGACACCTGACCACATTGTACAGTCGAACAGAAAACGAAAGCTGGTCCTTCCCTTGCTCTTCTCTCATTTTCCCTCTTCAGTCCAGATCCTCAGCCTACAAGATGGTGCTATTGACATTCAGAGAGGTTTTCCCTCCTCAGATAAACACTCCCAGACTTTACCAGAGGTGTGTCTCCCAGGTGATTCCAAATCCAGTTAACCATGAAGATGAGGTAGCACACAGCTATTTTTTTTAATTCTGAAATATACACCTCTGTATTATAAAATACAGAGGTTCTGCATTTTACAGTTCTGACCATAGAGTCTGTAATTTTTCCCATGATCTGTTTATTGAGGATTTGAAGGTTCAAAACCATATTATCTCCAAAATGTGGCACATGTGCAAAGGTCACCATGGGGCAAGGTCACATGGACCCCTTCCTTCTTTTCCCCTCTTGAGCACAGTTATAAAGGAATTCCCAGACCTGACTCACCTGCAAAGAGGTCCTGGAACCTGGCTATGAGGAGGAAATGTCACATAGAGTTCTTATGTTGACTCACATTCTTTTTAGGATAATGTGTTGTGGCATGGTCAGCCACCTCTTTCATCCTGCTAGGCATAAACTTACAGGTTTCCCTGCGTCTTGGTGCTTCAAAAGGCACCTGTGCTGTCATGAGATCTGGATTAAAATAAGTCTTCTCTTTATTTCTCCTTTTCCCTCTTGACCCTGTCATGGGGCTATCATCCACGATTCTTGTGTGAATAAAAGATGTGCACCTTATACTTCTAAAACACCTACTCTGTGTCAAGTTTGTTTGATTTGGAGGAAAACATAACTCAGTAGTATTTCTGGAGTAGAGTTGAACATAATATTATATAATGGAACTTCTAAGGTAGGCTAAAAGCTGGAGCTTCTGAATGAAATAATGTGATAATATTATCTAAGAACAGGAAGACTCATTTAAAGCATTTTAGGAAAAATGATTGAAATTACTGTTGGGACAGGCTATCAGGAGAAACGCTGATGATGGCTGTCCTTGTTGATTTAATTGTTGATGGATTTAAAGTCTGAGAAAGTCCTGAGCATCAGCCTGATAGTCCCACAATAAGTGCATGAAGGGACCGTGTGTTCCTGGGTAACAGAAAAGATTAACCAGGCAGTGGCCAGGGGCAAGGTGTGTTCTGTGCGTGGTCTAATGTGTGTGTGTGCACATGTGTGTGTATGTGTGTGTATGCATGTGTGTGTGCACATGTGTGTGTGTGCATGTGTATGTACAAGATATAGGTATATACACAGATGATTTAAGCAAATATGCTTATCAAGGAAAACACTCCAAGTTGTATCTATTTATTTATTATGTGTCTATGAGTGTTTTGTCTGCATGTATGTCTGTGCATTCAATGCCCACGAAGGTGCTCCTGCAGCAAGATGGGAGGTGGAGACAGAGGGCTCTCCATAAGCTGGCTGGACAGCCATCCTGACACAAAACAGGGAACAAGGAGAGCCCATCTCAAAGGAGGCGGAGATGAGGACTGACAAGCCACGGTGTCTTCCACCTGCACATGTGTGCTTTAGCAAGTGCATACTCATAGTCTCTCTCTCCTCTCCTCTCTCACATATACCAAACACACAAAAACCTTAATATTACAAAATCCCCTTTAAAATTAGTAATGAAACAATTAGTAACAAAACAAAGAAACAGGTACAAGAGAAGAAAGACCACAGGGTTTGTTTTAACAGCAATGAAAGATAATTTTTCTCGGCTTCCATCAAGGACATAGCAAATTCCTTTTCTACTCACACTAGGGACAGACCATGGGAACTGAACTGAAGCCTCAGTGTATAGGTGTGATGCCTGCACGAGTTTGCAAAGGTCTCTACCAAGGTTTTCATCTATACTGAAGTCAATGTTGTGACTCTCCAGAGTTTTCCATGCTTCTGTCATATGCGAAGTCCCCTATTTGGCCTGACAGGACCTGGTGGATTTGTCACTCTACCCTCTGATTCTCCTGTAGACTCTCCCAAAAGCTAAGTGGAGAGCCACCTCAACTTGAAACCCACTTGGCTGCAGAGCCCACAAAGTTCTCTCATAAGAGAGCTTTCCCCAAATGTCATTTGAACTATAAGCCTGCAATTTCTCTACTCCTGTGCTTACTTTTGCCTACTTTCTGGTATTTATTGGTCCCATGTTTACTAATGATCCCAGACAGGTGTACAACCGAGAAGGTGACTCTACTGTCCTGGTCCCCTCCCCTCCCAGGAGCTCTCAGAATGCTGGGGACAGAGCACCTGCTTAGTATATACGTCCAATACACAGATGCTTATTTTTTACTATAAAGCCATAAAAATTACACAGAATTGGCTGTAATTTTAAAAATACTTAACCTATATAATGGATAAATATGTTAGTTATTATCAGATGAACTACAAAGTGTCTCTGGTTCCACGTTGGCACTTCAAGCATCCTTTTAAGAACTGGCGCGACCTTCTTAAAGGTCACACTGCTTGCAGGCGTATTGTACTCTAGTCTCCCCATTCTCCCTTCAACAGTTCCAGTGGTTGTCCTTGGCATATCACTTCCACCCTTCTAAAATTGAGTTTGGCATTTCCCTATTTTTGTCAGTCCCTGTTGCAACCGTTTCTCCTCAATAACCTTCTGCTTCATATCCGCAATATGGCGCAGGCCCCGTGGTGGAAGATTCTGGGGTGAGAGGTGTAAGCTCTAGAAGTCACCGGCCCACTGGGCTCCTGGTCCTCTCAACTGTGCTTGAGTATCCTCCTCATCTCTCACAAAGCATAAACATCATCTTTCCTGACTCTCCCCTGATTGCCTCTCCCCCAGACTCTCACAGGAATTGATCAGACGGGCTCTTTGCTCCTCCCTCTCTCGCATTATGAACCATCCAGCTCTGTGACAATGCATAGTATCTGTTTGCACATTTCCGAGGTCATTCTTGGAATCTGCACTCGAACCTCCCCTCACGATTTCCATTTTCATGTGCACTGTCATCCGACTGAAGACTCTCACATTTGTTCTTAACGCCAGGATCCTCCTGCTCAGCCCAAATGAGTATCTCATACTAATTTTTATCTAAAAGCAATCTACTCCTCACATTCAGATCAATCCTGTCTTCTCTCCATTTATGTGAAAAGTCCACTTTTGTTAACTGGGACCAAATTCTCACCTAACTGTGATTCCTCTCTTTCCTTCACACCTTGCTGTATTTAGAATATGAAATGTCAGCACAGGGTCCTGTGTTTGAACACCTGTCCCTAGTAGGGTGCTGTTTCAGAAGGCAGAGTTCACTAGAGACAATGGACCGCCAGATACAATGGGTTATCAGAGACAGGGGGCCACCAGAGGCAGGCGGTCACCAGGTATGGACCTTTAGATTTCATTGTTGGTCCCATTTCCCTTCCGCTCTCTGAGTGCTGAGTGTGAACGCAAGTGACCAGCTTCCTCATGCTCCTGTCACATTGCCTTCCCACCATCACCCATTATCTTCTTTTTAAACCATAATCCAGAATAAAGTCCTCTTCCCAGTGATGGCTAATCTTGGTGGTCAGCTAGACTGGATCTGGCCTCTTGTATTTTCTTGATCAGAGTATTTGAATAAAAAAGACCCACCCCTGATTTTTTTTTTTTTATCCGTTTTTCAGTTGAGGGACATCTGGGTTGTTTCCAGTTTCTAGCTATTACAAATAAAGCTGCTATGAACATAGTTGAGGAGATATGCTTGTGGTTTGGTGAGGAATCATTTGGATGTATACCTAGAAGTATACAAGAACTGGGTCTTGAGGCAGAGCTATTCCAAGTTTTCTATAATATTGCCAGACTGATTTCCATAGTGGTTGTACAAGTTTGTATTCTCATCAGCAATGTATAAGTGTTCCCCTTTCTCCACAGCCTTACCAGCATGTGCTGTCATTTGAATTTTTGATCTTAGCCATTCTGACAGGTGTGGGATGGACTCTCAGAGTTGTCTTGAGTTGCATTTCTCTGATGATTAAGGATGTTGAACATTTCTTCAAGTGTCTCTCGTCCATTAGAGTTTCCTCCTTTGTAAATTCTCGGTTTAGTCCTTCTCCCCATTTTTTGACTGGATTATTTGGTTTCCTGGTGTTTAATTTCTTGAGTTCTTTATAAAGTATGGATATTAGCCCTCTGTAAGAATGGATTAAAAAACTGTGGTACATTTACACAATGGAATACTATTCAGCTATCAGAAATAAGGAAATCATACAATTTGAAGCCAAATGGATGGAACTAGAGAAGCTCATCCTGAGTGAGCTAACCAAGACTCAGAAAGATGAACATAGCATCTACTCACTTATAATTGGATTTTAGCCATGTAGTACAGGATAACTATCCTACAACCAACACACCAAAAGGAACAGGAACATAGTCCTTGTTACCTGTTAGTGGAACACTTTGCCCTAATGGAGTTGCCATATAGGTCCCCAGTGCAAGAGGAAGCTGTTAGCCCTCATATGACTGTTGAACTGAGGGGGGCTGATATGTAGGGGCAACTCACTCTGGAGGAGTAGGATAGGTGGGAGGGGGGAGGGTGGTACCGGGAAGGGTGGAGGGAGGGGACTGTGATGGAGATGTAACTTGAAGTAATAAATAAAATAAAATAAAATAAAAACACACCCTAAATGCAGGTGGCACCTTCCAGTAGCAACCTGAATAAAAATGGACCTGGAAGAAGGAAATTTTGTTTTTGCCTCTTGCCTTCACTCTATCTGAGAAATTCATCTATCCCATTGTGGCAGCATTCCTTCAACAAAATTAGAACCAGCTCTTTCATGCTGCCAATGTAGGCTGAAAATCAGCAGCTCTCTCAGAATCCTCCAGGCCTTCAGTGCCAGCTGGGTACTTCTAAGACACCCAGCCTCGTATACTAAACAACTGGATTCTCAGCCTCTTCAATGTAAGATTGAAGTACTGTTGTGAAGTATCCAGACTATACCCTGTAAACCAATCTAATAAACTCCATTTAATATATATATATATAACATTTAATATATATAATATTATATATATATATATATATATATATATATATTCTATCAGTTCTGTTCCTTTAGATAACCCCAACTCCATGACAGGTATTCGGACACAACAATAAGAAAAGTAGCTCATGCATACCCCATCATCAATTGGGCTAACAAGTACCATTCACAATATCTTTCAAAGTCCCCAGATGACAGTTTGGGACACTTTCTAACATCTCTGCTATGGCTATTAGTCCCACAGCAGCTGCCTGTGTTCACTGCTGGGTTACAGCAGCCCTCATCCAGCTTCCCTGTTTCCCTTCCTGACAGAGCCTTTTGACTTCTTCGCAATACAGCCACCCTGATCCTGTGGAGATGCATTTGTCCCTTCTACTCAGGAATCATCAGAGCTTCCCATCTCCCTCAGAGCTAAAGCTAAAGTCCTGTATGTCTCCCACAGAGCCTGTGCAATCTGGTCCTTCATGACCTGAGGTCCTATCCTCACTCCATGTGCACTGTTCTCCAACACGTAGGCACCAGCCTCTCCCTTGTTGGCTATTTCTGGCTTTATAAGGTCCCTTCCCTACCCCCCCCCCAACTTGAAGGCAAGGATTCCTCTTTATCTGCTTCATTCCTAACTATATCCTGGGCTCCTAAAGGTACACATAAGAACATAGCCAGCACAGCCTACCTTTTTCTGTTGCATCTTCAGTGCCTGGATCCCTCCACCAGTTCTAAACTCATCTTCAATATTACCACATGCTCAACACAAAGCACAGTTCCTGGGCCACAATAAATATTCAATAAATGTTTGCTAATTAGTGAACTGATTGATTAATGGGTTAATTAACAAACTAATGAAACACTTTAACAAGGAACAAAGCTTTAGCTTAAGGAGCTTTAGTAATCCCAAACAGAGTGAAAGGCCTCTTTACCTCACAGCTGGCATTCCCCTTCCTCCTTCCTACAAGGAGTTTCCTAACCTTCCTCTTAGCTTAAACTCACCTTCCATGTCCAGTTTGCTGGATTTGGATACGTTTTTTAGAAACTTACAGAGGAACCACTACAAAATAGCTGCACTGAGGAGAAATGCAATTTATGTATATATTGCACATATATGTGTATGATGTACATGTGTGAATGTATTCATGTTTGCATGTTGTGTAGGTATACATGTGTGCACATGGGTGTGTTGAACCAAGGGTGTTGTTGAGTGCTTGCCTAGAAGCTCATCTGGCTAGCCAGTTTTCTCTGGAGGGTCTCCTGACTCTACCTCCTGCTCCCTGAGATTATAGACAGATTATATGTCACAACCGTATATAAAAGCATACTGGGTATCCAAACTGTGGTTCTCATGTGTGCAAAGTAAACAATGTCACCATCTGAGCTATTGCCTAGCCCAAGAATGACTTAAAGATTTTCCCCTGTATATATATATGTGTGTGTGTGTGTGTGTGTGTACTAGCCGTAAATATATATTATATATAACATATATTCCCCATATATATGTGTGTGTTTGTGTGTGTGTTTAACTTTTAAACTTTCACAATTGACATATGTCATTATGCTTAGAAGAAACAAAAGTGCAAGTTAACCGAAGTATGATATTATACAGGAAAAGTACTGCTCTAGGACCTAGTCCACACACCCAGTTTGAGTAGCCAGCCCACATACATAAAGAAGCTCCAATGATTATGTAAATATTAGTATTTGAAGACTACATAATCCTACCATGTTTGGAGGCTTGGTTGTAAGTCATCCCAATCTACATCATTATGTAAAAACATAGCTTTTTTTTCAAAGACTTGAGTTAATGCATGAATTGTAAGTGAATACATGCAGAACTATGGCCAGATCAACTCCCTCTTGTTCACAGGATTAAAAAAAGGTAAGATCAAATGAAATATCAGCTTCTCTTTTAAATAGTTACCACCCAGCAAATCATTTTGAAAACTTTTCTCATTTCCTCTGTTTCAGATGTAAAGGGGACAGTCTCTCAAATAAAACCCACCCTGCCTCACCCTTCTGGCATGTGACCCTCTCTCAGAAGGCCGTGGGCTCAAAATGAAAGCCGCAACCTGAAGTCCCACACAGAAATCTTGAAAGGCCAAATACCTGTTCCCCTAGCTCAGCCTTCAGAACCAGGGGCTGTGCAGCTTTTCTTTGAAGCTGCCTTCAAAGTTAAGGCCTTCAGCTACCTGCTTCCCCGTCACATGTCACACTGCTGGGGGCCTCTGGAGGTCAGACCCCTGTGAAGCCATGTTCATGAGCTGTGCGGGTTCCCACAGAAACACCTATGCTAAGGATGGTCACCTATGCCACCTGTTCTGTTGGCTGTTACTTTCGGAACAAAGATCATTGCAGTTTTGACACACACGGAAACTGAGAACCTTTCAAGATGATTTTGAAGATGACTTCTCTATGCTTTTGGAGTAGGCAGTAGTCTGAGGTTGGGGGAAGGGGATGGAGGGTCTGCTCTGGCACCCAGTCCTACTTCCGGCCTCTGACAGAAGGGCAATGGGACTCTGTACCTCTGCTGCACTTCTGAAATTTAAACTATAGAATGCATTTGCTCTTTAACTCTTCCTGCCATAGGGGGCCTGAGGGAAGGAGGGGGAAGGGAGGGAGAGAGGGAGGGAGGGAGGGAAAGGATATACAATCCCTTCCTTCCTCAGGCTCCATCTACTTTGTTTTGTTTTTGAGATAGGGTCTCTCACAGACCTAGAAAACACCAAGTAGGCTAAGCTGGCTAGCCAGGAACCCTCCTGTCTTAGCTTCCCTAGTTCTGGGGAAGCTAAGCACACACAAGCACATATTACATGTCCAACTCACATCGGGAATTATCTGTCTGTCTGCCTAGTTGTCGGAGAAGACTTTACCTAAGTCCTCTGTCATAGCATCTAGCTTGCCACATACTATGTAGTCTTGCCTTTTCTGTGTGTACACATGTGCATGCATGCATGTGTGCATGTGTGAGTGTGTGTGTACACATGTACATGCATGCATGGGTGCATGTGTGCATGTGTGTATGTGTGAGTGTGTGCGTGCGTGTGTGTGTGTGTGTGTGTGTGTGTGTGTGTGTGTGTGTGTGTGTG
>CAJQZJ010031946.1:5239121-5270473 GCA_907164525.1 Lophiomys imhausi
TGTGTGTGTGTGTGTGTGTGTGTGTGTGTGTGTGTGTGTGTGTGTGTACACATGTGCCGTAGCTGTATGCATGTGTGCTGCAGCCTGTGTGAGGAAGTCAGAGAACAACTTTCAGAGTCCACCCCTCTATCCACGATTCCACGATGGAGTCCAGGTCCTTAGGTATCTGTAGGACATGTTGGCCCCTAGCCACAATCTTCAGCATCCCTTCAATTTTCTCATTACAAGTGGCAGGATCTCTTTCCCTTGGCCCTGCTAGGTTTGGGAAGCGGAAGGAACTAACTTCAGCAGTGCAAATTAGAGCAGGTTTCCCCCAAGCTGCCCCTCTAGAGCATAAAAGGAGGGAGGGAATGACTCAGGATTGTGACAATTATATTTACATTCCACATGTCATTTCAAAATGTATTTAGAGAGAAATTTTAAAAGTTTTAAGTTAAAAATAGAAGCTTGCGTTAAGAAGCATTCCTTATTAGGTAAGACAGTCTTTATGTTTTTTTCCTTAAGGCAAAATAAGGTTCCCACCAACACAAACCCTTCTGCTCTGCAAACAAGAGGCTGGTGGTAGCCTGAGAGAATAGAACCATAGGCAGATTTTTTTTTTTTTAAAGGGCAAAGCTTTTTATGGGATTGGGTCTTTTAAATGATAGCGACCTTTTGACCAGGGGTCAGAATCTCATAATCCCTAGTTCTTAGGAATCCAGGAGCATGCAGATTCCTCAAATACCCAGGGACAAGCCAGTTCTCACCCTAGCAAAGAATGAGATGGAGAGAAGCTGGGATCTCTCACTTCATTTTAGGACAACAATCCATAGTTGTACTCAACGATGCAAGCCAAGTACAAAACATAGGCCAGCCGCGCAGTCTCCTAAGACAGCGATCGTAACAAATGCAGAAGCAGGCTTATCTGAGTGGCTCTTGCACTGATTGAAAACATTCCGCTCTCCAGAACATAATTTTAAAGACTTACAATTTAGAGCACACAATGTGATCCTAAGAAAGCAGAAAATTTGAACTTTGATCAAGTCTTTTCTGTCCAATAGATTCTAAAACAATCAGGGGGCATTTTCTAAATCCTGGCCAACAAAAATGCTACCTGAGCAGTGAGGGAATTGTACTTGGTGACTGCTGGTCTCTCCCTCTGTTCCCTCTTCTCTGCTTTCCTGTCCACTACAAAAACTTCCACCACTTGTTCTCAACACTATGGTGTGTGTGTGTGTGTGTGTGTGTATGTGTGTTTATATGTGCAAGTGCATGTGTGTCTGTGTGTCTGCAAGTGTATGTGTGTACATTTAAATAATAATCACACAGGTAATTTTGGCCTACTGCTTATAGAGTTTTCTTTCATTCCTGAGCTGCCTTTGTTTATTTAACTTCAGTAAAATACCAATAGCACCCTTCTTGAGATGAGAAGTGTACCATATTGGAAGCAAGTGGGAGAGACAGCTGCTCCCTTCAGAGTTGGCATGAAGCAGAGCAAAGAGGTTAGAGGAAGGGGCTAAGGAAAATCTAATTACCGAAGATATCACCCCCACCCCATCCCTCATCTACCTCTTGCAACTAGACCCTACCTTCTAAAACTTCTGATACCTCCCAGAGAGTTGTGGTTTGTTCAACTACCTACTCTTCTACGAGCAAACATACTTTTCCTCATATTCATGGACTGACTATTCATCACTTAGCTATATTCTCTTAATACCATCTATTTTTTAATCCCCTCTTTCTTCTTCCAACATAACCTGGGAAAAAAAATCAATCGATAAAGGTAAGCAGCATCCCTGATATTAATGCTTTGCAATTCCAAATTTTAGGAATGTAAGTATTTGTTAGCTTTAAACTCAGAATATATTTAAAAATAAAGACGTTTTTATTTTTGAAGCCTCTGTAGTTTGAACTTCCATTGCTAGTAGTTAAATTTAGAGTAGTTATACACCTTGTTGTCTTCCACTACTTCAATGCCCATCTCCCTCTTCTGCAAAAGGAAAGTGGTGGTACCTAACTTATGGATTTGTCATAAGGACTGATGGTTTGATAGTCCATGGTACATATCCAACATGTGAAAACATAGATTATTAAACCAACTAAGCAGATAAAACTACCTATGGCTGGAAGAAACTGCACAATCAAATGGTTAGGATTCTTCTGGAGCCACTGATGGTGATAACTTCTTAGCCTAGAACCCAGAAGGGGCCTCTGTGTTGTAAAACTGGTCTCCAGCTGCTGGAGGTTTAGAAGGAAGGAGGAAGTAGATCAAGAGTCAAGGGGAAAGTCTGTAGTAGCTAGATTTACCAGCCTCTCCCCTTCCCCCTTTGTTTTGCTTCAGACCCACTATGAGGGAGCAGCGTTCTCCAGCACTAGATCCAACTCAGGCCTGAAGTGTAGGTGGAGCAATGCATGGGCTGAAACCTCTGAAATCCTGAGCCAAGATTAATCCCTCCCTTTAAATGTTTATCTCAGGCTCTTCAGTAAGAGTGCTGGGAAGTTTGACTCGTGAAGCCCTCTCCCTGATTTTTCTGTAGACTAGCCATTCTTATTCTCCCCTCTTTCCCTCAGAACCCTCCTCATCAGACAGCATTCCACACACTATTCTTGAGGACTGGTGCCCACCTCTTTCTTCTCCCTCAGCACTGTGGTCAGCCACCATTTCTACTGCCTGTATGTTTCCTTGGGTCTCATGCGCCTGCCTGTTTCTCTAGGCTCTGTTTTCTCTTTCCCTTCAAGTTATCCTTGGAAACTTCCTTGCTTTTCTATTGACTCATCAAGAACTCACAACAAGCACATTGCTTTCTCTCAGATTCTAAGGCTTTGTGCCTGCCCCCCCCCCCCCCCCGCCAAGCTGACAAACCACCTCCCTTCCACCATTCTTCCTTGCATGGCTCTCTGTCACCTATTACAAACCCCGCCAATAAATGCACGATCTATGTCTCTGTTCTCTGCATGTGAACTATTATCAGTCACCTGTCTTCTGCTGGCCTGAGAGCTCCAATCATCTTGAATTCCACTTCTCTTCTGGCCTCATAATCAATTAATCATTAATTTTGACTTTTAACTCTTATCTTTCAAAAGTCATCCTCTCTCTCTTCCAGGTTGATTTTCCTTGTCCTAGTCCTTTACAGATTATGTCTGAATTCATGAATGAACTTCCTGAATAGCTTTCCAATATACCCCCCCTCCCTTGAAATCCAGCCAACATAGTGTAGGAAAGCCATCCTCCCTTAATGGTTTGCATGTGAAATGTCCCCCATAGACTCATCTGTCTGAACACTTGGTCCCTAGTTGGTGATGCTGATTTGGGAAGTTGTGAAAATATGTAAAAGGTAAAACCTCACTGGATATAGCTGTCTATGGTGGGAGGGCCATGAGGTTTATATCCTGTCTCACTTCTGATGTCTTCTCTTCTTCATGACAGCTGAAGTAATGTAACCAGCTGCTACAGGCTCCCACTGCCACAGTACCTCTGGTGGCTGCCATGGCTTCTCCACTCTTAAACTGTGAGCTAGAATTAACCCTTCTTCCCTGAAATTGATTCTGTTAAGTGTCTTCTTACATAATAGTAAGTTATACTCATTTGACAAATGTCTCAAATGTCCTCTTTTCTTAAGATTTATTCTATCATTTTATCTTATGTGTGTAGGTTTGAATGTGTGTGTGTGTGTGTGTGTGTGCCATGTGTGTGCAGTTTCCAAGGAGGCCAGAAGAGGGCCTCAGGTCCTCTGGAACTGGAGTTACAGTCTGTGGTGATCAATAATGTGCATGCTGGGAATTGAACCTGGGTCCTCCTTAAGAGGAGCAGTCTCCTACATGTGAGCCATCTCTCCAGGCTCCACAGCAAACTTTTTACATTTCCATTGTGTTCTTCAAAAGGGCCTCATGCAGTATCCTTGGTAATGTTTGAACTCTTTTTACTTCTGAACAGTTCCATTTAATTTAATCACGTAGATTCACGCAGTCTGAGCGTGTGTGAGGATGCTTAGAACTAAGTACTGGGTATGTAGAAGGCTGAGACAACCACACAAGTTATGAGACTCTGAATTCTCTCCCTCAGATTCCATCTGTAGGACAGAAGCTTGGGTTTTGGTTTTTGTTTTTTCCTTCTGTCTTGTTAAATGAAGGCACCTGCATCCCTTCTCTCTGCACTCTCATTTCTCAGGTCTGATGGTGTGGGGGGTGTTAGCAAGGGCTAATGCTGGACTTAAGACTCTCAGACGTCTACAAAGCTCTGGTTCACCTGTGCGTTAAAAATTCCTAAAGGCATCGGGTGTGCCTGTTTGTAATATCTACACTGAGGAGGCTGAAGCAGGGAAATCACAGCCTTGATGCCAGCCAAGGACGTACAGCAAGGACAGGCCACCCTGGACTATATAACAAAATTCTACCTCAAAGATAAAAACAAAAAAAAGTAAAAATTCAGTTTTGCTATTCAATGGCCAATATTTGTGAATTAATAATTTTCTCATTAATCAAAAAAAATCTCATGTACTTAAACTATTATCACTCTAACCCATATCTAAGCAGAGAAAGTTCAAGTGGGTAATCAAGACCAATAGTCCCTCACTAATGACACTTCTACGAAATCTGAAGATTAATCACTAAATAATTGGCATTTAAAGGACACATTGAAAATAATATTGATATCTTTTTAAGTGCTGAACATTACAAATTGTGAATCTTATAAGTGCTGGAAGGCTTATCATATAAAAGCCACAGAATATAAAATATAATTTTGGAAAATAAAAGTACACGTATTTTGACTTGAAGGCTATGTAAATCATGACCTCATTCCTGTTCACATCCTTCTAGAGACCAGCTTAGTTTTTAAAGTGGATTCAATATATTTGGACAATTATTTGAGCCATCTATCAGGACTAAAAGAAGAATCAAAATGTGGATAGATAAGAGAAATTGAATATTTCCAGGAGGCATTTTTGGGAGTTGCTCTGATCCTCTACATCACCATGCATAGGGTGTCTTGCACTTCCGTACACCCACATTAAAACAGGAAAAGTAGAGCAAGACAGTTCTCCTGGGCGAATGGACATGGAGGGCCTCAGAGTTGCCCCTGATGCACTGGGATTTCTAATCCAAACCAGGCGTGTGAAATCATATGTTGAAAAATGGCTTAAAAGTGTTGTCTCTGAAAGACTGTGGGGGTTTTATTTTCTCTTCTCACCAGACTACAATTGCTGGAAGAACAACCTGTCTCCTGGCATTCTGGGCACACACGGTCTCCCTTCTCAGCAATAAACTGGAAGTACAGAATTTATGTCAGTTAGTTCCCCATCTGTCAAGAAAGCACAGTGAGATCAAACCCACCATGCTAAGACTGTTTATCAGTGACTTGCTTGATTAGGGCATGTTAGGAATCCCATTCACAAAATGAAAACAACGACAACAAGGTAGAAATCTATAGTATGTTGGTGGTAAAAAGCAGATTATAAATTTTGTCTTTCACCACTTGCAGGTACCATTAGTACAATGCTTACGTCTGAGATTAGGGCGCTAGCTATACCACTGATGTAAGGTCTGAGGAGTCGAAATGAACGCCCCCTACCAGATGAGGCCAGTCAAAGAGAAATTGCGAAACCACTAAACCAAAGCTCTTAAAGTTTGTGCTAAACATTCTTTCTATGAACTGTGATAACGTGATAAGAGATATTATGATAGGGGCTGGTGACAATAGCACCGTCAATTAAGATAAAGGACATCTGTGTGCAGGCATGTGTATGTGACAGTGTCCTTTGACATTCCAGCAGAGACTGAGCCTTAAGGCTGGACTACATCTTCCCTTCTTGCAAAACATTCAAGACCATTCTGTTGGTGTCAGTGAGCTATAGTTTCTCAGAGATCATCACACTGAGTTCCCTGACGTCTCCTCTCTGTTACAGCTTTGATAACTGCTTATAATTGAGTGGGAGGATATGCTACCTGCAAACAGGAAGCCCCATCAGTGAAATCTGGGGACTGCAGACTCCAGGTTTTGGTTCAGAGGAAGAGATCAAACAGGCCCACAGAAGGGTTAGGTATGACCTTGGGGAACAGTGGCCAATCTACCCAACCCCAACAATGATGTCTGCTGCCTCCTTTCCTGTTCATTACTATCCTCATAGAGTCCAGAGTGTTAAAGACCATGCTCTGTGGTCCATTTAGAAAAAAAATTAAGTGCTATGACTGTTACAAAGAATTAGATATCCTTTGTCAACTTTATTTATTTTCTGAGGCAGAACTTCCCTGGTGCAGTCCCTGGTCCAGAGCCCTCAGAGACACTTGGGGAAATATTTAGAAATGTAGACTTACAGACTTCACCTCAGAGCCTGCCATTGGGGTCAGCCTCAAGCTATTTTAATCCCTCAGATTACTCTGGCCTCTCATTATGGCAACACTGCATTACATTTTATGACATAAAGATATGCACCTAAATAAACCATTCTATTAAAATTTGTATGCAAATCAATGATGTCATTTCTCCTCAAAACAATCTGGAGAGGTGGTCAGAGGAAATTTAGCAGTAAGGATATATACTATAAGCTGGACGTGTGGGCTTTGAAGTTCCAGATGCAAACTATAGGAATTTTCTTGTAGATAGATTAGAAACATTCTTTTCCTTATTAACTTTGAGTGCCATTTCTTTAAGGTCAAACACAAAATAATGAAGCAGCTTCTTCACAATAAATTTACATGAATCGTTTTATGTTATAACATGTTTTAAATGTTAAGATATTGAGGAAAAGTTCCAAATAATTAAAAATCATTGCTATGATTTAAATATTTATAAGGAAAGGAAAAACATCCCTGGTAGTTATAGGCAAGTTTAGGGTATGTGTTATTATAGTTTTAAATATAGGAAAATGCAGGTGGCTCCTTAAAATATGAAATAGTGGGTACAAAGGTCATGTGTCCAGGTGTAGTTTGAGGCCCTGGATATGATGATGCAAGGACTTTACCTGACAGGCTGTATGTGACCTCCCACCCTTCACATAGGAGTAAAATGACAATTATATTTTTTTATATTTCAGATGGAAGAAAAGGTAAAAATGATAAAAGATAAAAGAAAGCTATTCTTACTTCCTTAGTCCTTAGATAAGTTCCTGGAAGATTTTCCTTTTTTCTTTTTTATGAAGGTTACAAAATGACTAGGAAAATGTTTATGTAAGAAAGAAGAATATTTCTGGTATTAAATAGCTTAATGAATTGCTGTGTACAAATAATATCTGCCATACAAAAAGTACACCAAGCCCTTTACAGGAAAACTAGGACCACATCATAAACACTGAATGTATAGACGGATATGATAAAGTGCAACCTTTCAATTGGTGGCTAGCATAGAAATGCATATCCATAGACACCAATGGAAGTAGCTAGGCTAAGTATATCTCAGAGACAGAGAATATGCTAATTCTGAGCTGTGCTAAACCTAGGACCTCCTGAGTGAGGTCCTGGGTTTAATTCCCAGCACCCAAATAAAGGGAAAGAAACAGGAGGGGGAAGAGGAGGAGAAGATGGAAGAAGGGAAGGTAGAAGGAGAAAATGACCATAGTCTTTCATAGTTTATACCAGACTTAAGTGCTAAAAATATTTTAAACAAAATTAATATTTTCTTCTGTATTAGCTCCTACCTCCATGTGCAATATTTGAGAGCCATTACAGTTGAATATGGATGCTACAGAGGGAGAGCTCTTTCAAAAGTAAGAGAAAAGCCAAGGTGATGATAGCATACACAGTGAACTTTGGTAACAACTTCTGCAGGAAGCCTGTCCACATTTCCAAGACAATACTGGAGCCAACAGTCCCAGATAGCTGTAGGATAAGACACTTGCAACTGCACTGGGTGTTAAACTTAAAACAAATCCATAATCAGAACTGATATTTCTCCAATGCCATAGATAAGCCACTTCCCAACTGGGAGCAATAAGTCCTTCCTTACAGCTGTTGTTATATGGATTTCATGACAGGGTCCATCATGGGAGGTGGATGCTACTATCCACCCTCGAGAGGAGAGAGACTCTAGGAGAGACTGTCCTAATTAGAATTTCTACTGCTGTGATGCAACACCATGACCAAAACCAACCTGGGGAGGAAAGGGTTTATCTGGCTTACCCTTCTACATCATAGTCCATCAGTGAAGGAAGTCAGGACAGGACCTCAAGCAGGGCTGGAGGGGCCTACAACCCAATCTTTTGGAAGCATTTTCTTAACTGAGATTCTTTCCTCTCAGATGACTTTAGCTTGTATCCAGCACAGAAGTACACAGTACTTGAGTGTTTGTGCTAAGTACTGGAGGATAAATGTTCAGTACTTGAGAGTAAATACTCAGTACTTGCCACGTGCTAATTTTAAGGTGTGTCTGGGAAACTATTTAGAGTCAAATCCCCCAAGTTTAGACTGAAACATTTTTGGAAACTCTAGTCTGGATACTTCACTTAAATGGTTCCCCCCCCGCCCCCCGACTTCACGTCTACCTTGAAATATCTGAGTGCTCATTCACTAATGTACCTGTGGGAGACTGAGGGTTTACAGTGTGCACACTGGGTCAGGGGAATGGCCAGAGGGAAATCCTGCTTCAACCCTTTTTACTAGCTGTAACAGAGGATATCTATCTCTTGTTCAAGGTCAGCATCCTCAAAAACAGACTCATGAGACTAGGTACTGTGAGGACAAAGCATAGCATCTCTCAGGAAGATTTGTTCATTTGGTTTGGTTTTGTTTTTGTTTTGTTTTTTACTTTTTTCTATAAAGAGTCCAAGAGAGGAGTGGAGGAGACCTAAAAGGAAGGGGGGAACGACAACAGGGCATCACAGGAACAACTTGGAGGAGGAAAGAGCAAGGGAGCTTGGGAAGACAGTGAAGAAGAGGGGAGAGCTGGGGTATAATTGACTTGATTATGAAAACACCCCAATGAACCATACCACTTCCTGGGCTGGTTAAACTGTTTAAAGACATTAGATGTAGTATAAGGGAAGGAAAGCCTTTCATTCTAACCACGCCCTTCCATATGGATTTAAATCCATACAATCCATGGTTCCCTGAGCCATCAACCTGAGCATCAGGAAAGAAGGAATGTGAAGTGTGCCATGCCTGCAGAGCTTTTGAGAACCCTTCCTGCCCTCCATGGATCACTGACTGCTTCCTTTGAGGACTCTGCAAGCCCTTCACCAGCTCTGTGTAGTGGTGTTCATTAATACCTCCTAGACTGCAGGGCTGTAACAAATAGAGCAGGAACCCAGCATGGAGCTGGTGCAGAGTGGATGTGTTGAAGGTATAGGGAAGTTTTGCTGTTTCTCAATACATGCTCCACCTCTGGGCTTGTTTATGGTGTTTTCTACTTTTAGTTTCTCTCTCTTCAAAATTGCTGATTACTTTCACAACTTTTCTGTTATTTCAAATTCTGCTTCTTTGGGTAACCCTTCCCTGGCTACCCCACTGGTGTGCACACAGCATATAAACTGATCTCCTTTTCCTGTCTGTCAGTATCTGATGCTGTAAATCATTTGTGATAGGTCTTTGGTAAACTTCATGGAGACGGGCTTTCTATTTTAGACTTCTCAGTACCTACCACTTAGTAGTTTCCTGTCAAATGACAAAGCAGATACTCAATGGGGTTTTGGTGAATGCCTAAATTTCCCAATGGTGTCACTGTTGGAAGAGGAAAGATGAGTAACTGACTGGATTGCAACAGACTCATTTACAGAATTTTGTAGTACGTGACGATTAAATCCTTGAGACTGTGTTTGTTCAGAGCACCTCCGTTCCTGTCCAGTAGTTTGAACTGCTTCCCAAGGCAAAGGAGCTCTGTTTCTTCCTGTGGGACTGACCTCTCACAATGTCATCCTGTGCAAGCTAGTTGGACTTTTGTCGTAGTTATTGTTGTTTGTTTTCAACTTAACACAGGCTGAGGGCGTCTGGGAAGAGGGAACCTCAGTTAAGAAAATGCTTCCATCAGATTGCTCTGAAGGCAAGTCTGCAGGAGTATTTTCTTGATTACTGGTCGATGTGGGAGGGACTAGCCCACTATGGGTGGTGCCATCCCTAGGCAGGTGGGCCTTGGTGGGATATAAAAGCAAGAAGCTGAGTGAGCCAATCACAGTGCTGTTCTACGGCCTCAGCTTTAGTTCCAGCCTCCAGGTTCCTGCCTTGGCTTCTCCTTGCGATGGACTGTAACCACCAAGCTAAAGAAACCCTTTCCTCCCCAATTTGCTTTGGGTTTTAGCATTTCATAACAGCCACAGAAACCTAAGACACGATCCCATTATCACAGATCAAAAGCTGGGACAAAGACGCCACAGATAGACAGATGAGGAAAGGAAGCCAGGAAGACAACAAGACTGAAGGTCAGAGCAAGGGCTTGGCTCTTCTCACCCACCCACATCCCAAAACTAACCATATCTGTCTTTCTACAAATCAGTGACAACCCATCCAGTTTCACTGCCTGTGTGGCATTTGCGGCATCGAGGCTCTGTTTAGTTGTTAGCCAAACTGAATTATCCAAGCCAAATGCAGATCCTGTCTCCTCCCCACACTCCTCTCCCACTTCTATATTTGAAACAATAACAATGTGCCCACCTGGAATCCTTGGAGGGCTCCAGTTTGCAGGGACAATGTGTGCCTTGGCCCTTCCAATGAACAATCAGCTTAAGGAGTTGTATTCAGATATTATTAATGTTTTCAAACCCATTTCCCATTTTCCTGCTGAAATCTCTGCCAAGTGCACACTTCAGCAGACACTAAAATAATTTGGGTAGTTGACATTCAATCCAAATTTTCTATGGAAATGTGCCAGATTTGACATCTGTGGGAAAGTGGGTAATTTTTATTACCCACAAAGAGCAAAGGCGTAGCTGGGTTTCTCCACCTCTAAGCATCTCCTATGGTAGAGGAGATACTCAGACATGCACAAACGTGGGCACAAGGAAACCATTTCACTCATTCACTCTTGTCACAGAATGGCCTTAGCCCAACACAAATTAATGTTAAGAGAACAGGTGAAATGATGAGTAAAACGCACTTCAGCCACGTGACAAGCAAACTAACTTATTGTCAGTCAATTTTGCTCCAAACGTTATTTAACTATATATTTTTTCTGCCTTTAAAGAATCCTCACTTGCTAGAAAATTAAACCAGAATTTTAGATTGATCTTTGTTTAGGGTGTTCTTGCAAATTCTAATAATATCTGACCCTACTGTCCTTCATAAACATACTTAAAAATCACCTTAAATTATTCTTTTAATATTAAGTTGTAATATCAAAGAGTTGAGGACCAAGATAAATACTTACTCCTTCAAAATATCCTTGGTCTGTAGATTGACCCATATATTGCCCTTTCTTTAGGTGACAAGTACTAAGCTGATATTGAGGGCTATATTGTTAATTTACTTGCCATCTTATAGAAAAATAAGAAGGGATAAACTTCCTTCTCTCATGAAGTAGTTCAATATGTTTGTAATAATTAAGAAATTATAAATGATTGTGGCAGCTGCTTCTATACTTACAAAGATTTTGAAGTAGATCAAGAGGATATGAAAACATGGTCAATGGTTCATTTTACAAAAAAGACGACATTGGTGACTTCTTCATTTTTATTAGAGAAGAAAATGGCATCTTAGATATGTAAATATCTTCTAAAACCCAGAATAACCACCAATAGAATAACAATAGGATATATAGCTCCCAAATTACAGAAGGAAACATAAAGAAAATACAACCTTTGGAAAAAGGTATAGCAAAAAGGAATGAAAATGAAAAATGTAGCTAGAAAAAAATGTGTGCCAAGTGAGATCAATACAAGTGACTACTGCGGATGCAAAGTCAGTTCCCTGTTGGTGGGAAAGCCATGTTGGCTTATGAATCAGTTTCAAATGTGCATTCAAAGACGGCATCAAAGGAATGTCCAGGATAAAGGAAGCAAAGAAGCATATCACTGCACAGGATGTTGATCTGAGCCCTAGGACAGGACAAGGGCTATTTTCGAAGATGGGGATGTACGGCGAGAGGTGTGTGAGGGCTACAGTCATATTTGGAACACAGTCGAGACCTTCATCTCTTTGGGATCAAATCCTGCTCGTGTCTCCTTTACAACCCTCAATAATAGTGAGGCTTTGGCATCTTTGATCTTGCTAGACTGAAAATCTCTGAACTGTCCATCTACAAAGCCCTATTCAATCCTTCACCTGGAAATGATCTGAAACCTGGGGAAGATGACAAGCACATGTTTTGAGTGAACAAATGAGCAACTAATGAAGCCAGGCATGTTGATGGCCAACACTCTATTCCCAACACTGGAGACCAAGACAAGAGGGTCACCATGGGTTCAAGGCCAGCCTGCAATACATAGCGAGTGCCTGACTTTCTGGGGGATTGGCTCCAAGACATAACCCCAAGGCTACAAAATCCAAGAATGGCCAAGTCTCCTAAACCCAATGAATGGGGTAGTAGCATATGTAGATGAAATGCACGCATACCCTGTGGTGGGTTGTCCTAGGCTGCTATGGGTTTAACGTTATTTACTGGTTCCCCATAAAGTCTTGTGTCACCCCAGTTGAGAACATTGTGACATATACCTGTCTTTGTTGTGCAAACTCTGTTCTACTTAATTTAAAGTTGATTGGTTGAATAAAGAGCCTGCAGGCTAGGTTGGGTACAAGAGAGGTAGGTGGGAGAAGGTTCATGGCTGGCTGTTGGGAGACAAGAGAAGCCGGAAGAGGAAGAAGAAAGAAGGTGAGAGAAGGCCAGATGCTGCAGGTTAATGGGAAGAACATACCTCCCCCTGGCCTAAAACATTGCATTGCATGGGGAATAACAGTTCAGGGGATGTATGTATATGTTATGGGGTCATATTTGAGGAATAGAACTATAAGCTAGTTTAGATGAGCCAAGATTGCACAATCCAAGGTAAGGCTTGTTAAAATCCATCAGGTACCTATGTGTGTTCACTTGTAATGGTGGGTTAAGGATTAACACCGCCAATCAAATGACCATAATATAAATACTGGTAATTATTTAAATTTTAATACAACAATCCCCCAATAGTATAAAACACTTCTAAATGTCATAAATACTAAGGTGAAAGCTATAAAATCACTGTTAGACTTCATTGCTTAAGGAACAATAACAAGAAGAGCCCCCATGTTTAATGCACACAGAATTTTTTCCTGCCAATTTCTGACCTTTGAATGGTTCGTTCCTGGCATATGGAGTCCACAGTTATGTGCACAGGCTAACTTCATGAGTGTTTGACACACTACTGACTTAAGACCAATTGTTCATTTGGATTGGTGTTCTCACAAACTTCCCCTGAAATGAGTCAAGTGTCTTCTTTAATTATGAATGTATACACAAAAGAATAAACAAGAGAGGCCACCAATGATCAGGGGGATTCCTGAGTCGCCAAGAGGTAGAGCAGATGGAAGAGCAGCGACTGGCGAAACTAGAGTATAACCATGCAGGACTCTGAAAGGAGAGTCACCTCTTAGAGCTTCAGCGAGGGGACAGTGGGCACCACACAGGGTGATGGCAAGGAGAGAGACAGAGAAAAGTGTGCTCACCAAAGTCTGTAATGGAGAAGTAGACACCCCAAGTCTCATATTTACCCCCACATTAAAAACATAAAAGCTCTTTACTCAAGAACTTGTCTACATTGGTAAAAATATTTAAGTCGACTAGCTGGTAAGGAAGCTAGCACAGAGAGTGGAGTCTTCCTTGTTTGACATTAGCAGATTTCCCAGGTAATGCAGCCAACTCACAAGTTATTTTTACTTTTTGATCTTAAAATACTTTTATTTTTAAAGATGAACTTTACTTTCATCTGTGTATATTATGGGATATGCTATGGTGCTTTGGAGGAGACATTAAACCACCTCTGTTTTTATCACTTGGTTGTGCTGAGGAGAGTTAGTCTTCTGTAGTTGCTGAAAATACACATTATTATTGACAACAGTCATCACACTGGGCAGCACAGGACCAGCACTTGCTCTTCCCAACAGAAATGTCTCACCGTTTGCCTTCATACCCACTCCCTTTCTCTTGCAACTACCATAATACTTTTCTATTTCTATGATCCTACATGTGGCTGAATTTATCAGGTGTTTGTCTCTCTGTACTCAGCTTATTCTATTGAGATAATGCTGGGCATGGTGGCAAATGCCTTTAATTCCAGCACTTGGGAGGCAGAGGCAGGTGGATCTCTGTGAGTTCAAGGCCAGCCTTGTATATAAAGTCCAGGACAACCAGGGCTACATAGAGAAAGAAACCCTGTCTCAAAAAACAAAACAAAAAAACCAACCAAACAAAAAAAAGATAATGCCATCTAGATTCACAATGACTATTTTTAGAACTAGGCCAGAATTAGCCACACACTTGTACCTGAGTTTTTTTTTTTTTAAATATTTTATTTTTTTTCTTCAAGTTACATCTCAGTAACAAACCCCTCCCTATTCCCCCTTCCTAACCCGCCCTTCCACCCTCTTCCCCCCAGAAGTTTCCCCTTTCAGTCCAACAGATGGTTCCTTCTCTTATAACAGTAAGTATTATACAAAACAATAGATATAAATATGCCACATTTATGAGAGTAAATTGGCCCAGTATACCTTCCCAATGTCCAGTTTATACATATTTGGCCCCTGACTTTAACATTCTACTATCTAACCAACTCCATGAGTTTAAAGGTCTATATGTGACTCAACATTCATACTATCTTGCAACACACTTTTAAGAGTATCTTCTTAGATCTATAACACCCTCTTGATTTCTTTTTTTTTTTGATTCTTTTTTTTTAATAAGTACTTAATTTTTTTTCAAGTTACATCTCAGTCGCAAACCCTTCCCTATTCCCCCTTCTTGTCCCACCCTTCCACCCTGTTCCCCCCCCAACAGCTTCTCTTTTCATTCCAACAAATGGTTCTTTCTCTTATAACAGTAAATTCTATACAAAACAGCAGAATTAAATATGCCACATTTATGAGAGTTAAATGGCCCGGTGTACCTTCCCAATGTCCAGTTCATACATATTTGGCCCCTGACTTTAACCTTCTACCTTCTAACCATCTCCATGAGTTTAAAGTTCTATAACTGACTTAGTTTTCATACTAACTTGCATCACTATTATAACCATCTTCTTAGATCTAGAACGCCCTCTTGATTCCTAAACAACTCAAAATTTAGCTATGAGACTCTAGCTGTCTATTCTTCAACCACCTCAGAGAGCTGAGAAGGATAAATATATCTGATTATATAGGAAGTGCAGGGCCTGCAGCTTCCAATACTAAGAAATGACAAACCAGTGACTACCTGGACAGTTCCCATTTTCTCTCCATACATTCCAGCATCAGTCTTCAGCCTTTTGGTCCTGTTTCTCTGACAGACATTTATTGTAGAGCAGGGATTGTGAAGGACTAACCTACCCTGTCTTGGCAGAGCCTCTTGATTTCTAAACAGTTCAAAATTTAACTATGAGACTCTAGCTGTCTATTCTTCAACCACCTCAGAGACCTGAGAGGGATAAATATATTTGCTTATATAGGAAGTGCAGGGCCTGCAGCTTCCAAAACTAAGAAATGACATACCAATGACTGCCTGGACAGTTCCCATTTTCTCTCCATACATTCCAGCATCAATCTTCAGCCTTTGGGTCCTGTTTCTCTGACAGACATTTGTTGTAGAGCAGGGGTTATGAAGGACTTACCTACCCTGTCTTGGCAGAGTTAGGCTGTCGACTTCCCTGCTACCAAGTTTTGTCCTTTTTGGACAGCAGTCTGTCTATTGATACAAATTTAAAGGTAACGCTTCCTAATGGTATCATACCTAGAGATACTTAAAAATAAAATGTGAAGCTCTGACCTCTTGATACCAACCGTCTAAAACGGTCTAGGATAGTTAAAACAAACTCCTAGTCATGCAAACATGTCACTTTGTTAGCTACTATGACAGTCTATCACAGATATTCTCTAAACTACCCAGTAATCAAGTTGCTAAGAGACAAGCAACATTTGCTTATCTAAATACAAGAGATGGATAGGGCATCTTCAAAAACCCCTAGAGATCTGCAGAATATGGCATTCAAAGATGTTATCTTAAATCAAGATTTTTTTTGATATCGAGACATATCAGCGCCTGACAGCACCCCCTATTCTACTCCAAGTAGAAGATAAGCATCGAAGAACCTCCACTGTAAGATGGTTGAATTAGTGGCAAGCCTTTCTCTTGGCATGAAAAAACCTCTTGTACCTGAGTTTTAAGTTGGCTTTTTCTTTATCTCATTCTAAAACACAACAGGTAGCCATATACCATAGAATTTCTGAGCGAAGTCTACAAAATGATAAGTCAAGAAAGAACTAAGCCCTCCTAGAATTTACTGATCTAAAGGGAGAGATCTTCAGAATATTTTATATAAACTAGTTCATATTTGCAATGTAGAATATGTGGTGCTCATAAAACAAGTTTATGGAGGAAAAAAAAAAACCAGAGGGACAAAGGAAGACAAAAATTTAAAGTACTATTGTTGGATGGAAAAGAGATAAAACATAAATAGAAATGTGTGAATTTAAAATGCATGACTGTTTTTCAGAATAAACAAAATAAGCAAACAACACCAAAGGATCAAGAGATGGCCAAGACAGTCAGTCGCAGAGCCACAGAGTCATGTGAGACCATCTTCAAAAGGAGGGCAAAAGAACATCACTGAAGAAAACATATATGTTGTTTGAATGACAGAAAAAAAATATTTTAGGGAAGAAAGAAAGTTGCACACCTACAACACCAAGGTGCAGAGGGTACAGAAATATCACCAGCAATGGCAGTGGGAGAACAAACCTGTCCTTCATCCATGAAGAGGTGTTAACCTGGGGTCTGACTCCTAACAAGATGCCTCAGGGTTTGAATCTCTGAGTAAAATGATGTTGCATTTTGAGTTCTAAGGCCAAGTATGCTGTCAGTCAAATATGAAAGAGAATAGGTATATTTTTGCATACACAAGAATGAGAAAAGTTTAGATGGTGTGTCACTGAGAAATACTCCAGGTGATCACCAATAAAGTTGAGGGAATAATGGAGGAACAGCAAGAAAGTAGATGCTTACTGAATGGCATCTGAGAGTCCACCCATCAGCATTCTGTCATTCTTCACAACTGAGGACAATGGCCTGTCTCTTTATGGAAGCTTCACAGAAATCCACACAATAATCTTGGCACTTAGAGTCTGTGGGAAAGTGAGACAGCCTGGGCTCCTGGGGGATCAGAGCTATTTCATATGCATGACTTTAACACCTGCATAACTTTCACCTGACTGCCTGTTAATTCTTTAATCAGACACTGTTTCTAGTTCACAATTCCCTCGTGTAATAGTTACAGCACCTAGCAACTTATTGTCTTTATATCTGCGGATGTGAATATTAAAAGGAGGGGTCTCACACAGCCTCTTCTAGATTTGTGTTACCTAAGTTCTTAGCGATAATATTCCTACCACATAGTCAGTCTTGAAAATGACACTGTCATTTGGGCAGAAAGGGACACATGTTAATGGGCTCCCCTCCAAGGCATTAGAACTGAGTACAGTATGTCTTTTAACAAATGGTAAGTGGGTCACATTTGAGAAAGCACACATGGAATTGTGGAGTTACACAGTGTTATGAAATAATGCAAGCATGCTAGCCAAAGTCTCTTCCAATGAAATCTTTTTAATTTTTTAAAAAAATAAAATGATGCAAGAACTTTCTAGAATTACATATAATCAGAATTCTAAGTTTTTTCACTAAAAGGTGAATATTTTCAACAGAATCAAAAGTATACCATATTACTTTTAAACAAAGAAGTAAAAATCACTCATGTCAGGAATATCAGAGGTTCTTCCTTTCCTTGAGTTTGGGGAAACATATAAACTTAAGAAAGAACTTAAATGTATATGTTAATATTAATTCCGTAAGCTTTAGTACTGCTGACTACTTTCTAATAATTTAAAATTATTTTTATTATTGTGTGTGTGCATGGAATGTTGGGGGAGGGTAATGTGCATTAACTGAGGCTAGTGAGAACTCTAGAATCCATTCTCTCCACGGTCTCAGGGTTCAACTCAGGTTTGCAAGTAAAGATCCTTATGGAATACCATCATGCTGGCCCACATTCTAATATTTTAAGACTTATGTTTGCATACAAATTCACATTTCTTAAAAGAGCCATTTTGTAACTATTTAATAATGAACCTTATTGATGACTGTTTAGATAATTCAACTGTTCTCAGTACTTACAAGTTGCTGTAAGTTTCCAGTGTATATAAGACATAACACACACACACTACACACATTGTGATATACTAGAACACTAAAAGGATGAATGAGATAACCATGACATAGGACCATCTCTTACAAGTGTATGTACTGTTCCTCATAGAAATCCCCTTTAAAAATTTACCCCCTTTGCTAACTTGCAGAGTGTGTGTGTGTGTTTGTGTGTGTGTGTGTGTGTGTGTGTGTGTGTGTACATATGTATATCTGTTCTTTTTTCTTAAAATTTCCACAGACTAAATTACGAGATATACAAAAGTTAGACAAGCAGACTCTATATCAGACCTAAAGTTAGAAACTGAATCATTGGTATTTAATGCTTGGAACTCTGGCTCTGTTTTTCAGGGGTTTTTCCCCAGAAATTTCCAATTTTGTGTTCAGTTTTAATATTCATTCTACAAAAAAAATATACTGATTGCTAGTATGCCGTGTACCAGTATCTCAGTTGAATGGAAAAAGCAGAAGTTACATCAATAATGCCTGTCTATGTCTCTGTCTATCTTCTATTATCCTTCTGTCTGTCTTTCTGTCTCTTGGTATCTCTGTCTTTCTCTCACACACAGTCATCACTTTAAAAACATGCAAGATGGATACAGTGGAGGTATGACAGGCATGTGACATGAACAGGAGCTACTTGAGAATAAAGAAAGCCGAGTGGAAGCTTTCTAGACAATGAGTGCAATGCAAAAGTCTTGTGGTCAGAAGGACTCGGGAGAAGCCACACAAACAGCAGAAAGAGTGAGCGGAAAACTGTGAGGCTGCAGAAGTAGTCTTCCTCAAGGCCTGACATTTAATGCATACACTCAGTGTCCTGGGGGTGGGTCTTTAAGGCAAGAGGATCAGGATTTTGCATTTATCATACATCATTTGCTAAAGTGACAAAAACAGGGCAGAGAAACTAACAAAAACTCTCCTGTGACAACTCCACCAATACAGCCTAACACAACGGTAGCTGTCACCAGGGGTGAGTAGGATGGAACAGGACACAGCAGGGCAGAACAAGATGGAAACCAGACACGAGCAATGCTGTGATGGGCTGGGTTTTTGGACAGCTGTTTGCAGACTGCTCACAACTGAGCAACTTAGAAAAGGCGAATTTCTTCAACTGAAAGAAACTGCTTCCTGGAAAGGAATATCCTTGCTGTTGAACCCAAGACCCACTGTCAGGATGTGAAGGAACAGGCCAGTGGGTTTTGAAGGTTCTTCCCACCTGACCCACATGGGAGAAGGCTAAGGGCTTGTCTTGCTGGTCAGAGTGGGCCTCTCTTCACTCTAAGGTGACACACTGTCTGGAGACCCCTCTTCAACTGCTCACTATGTCCTCTAGGATGTTACTGAGAAACTCAACTACTACAATTTGGATGTGAAATACATCCCAAGGGCCCATGTGTTAGACCACTTGATCCCCAAATTGATGGTGCTGATTTTGGAAGCTGAAGAACCTTCTGGCCATAATGTCTAGCCAGTCAGCATACAACCATGAGGGCAGGGCTTGTTGATTTCTAGGGAGCCCTCCAGTTTCCAGATCAGGCTGACCTCTGGGCATCCTGTAATGGATTATCCTGATTACAGGAATTGATGTGAGGACCTAGTGTGAACGTGGGAGGCACCACTCTTTGGTTCTGGGCCCTGGGTGGCATAAGAGCAGAGGAGTGAACCTGAGCACTAGGAACACATATGTTCACCATCCTCATTGGTTATGTTAAACTCCTGTCATCACAATTTCTATGCTAAGGTGGACTGTAACCTGGAATTGAGACAAACAGACCCTTTCTCTCCTAAATTGCTTTTTCATGAGCGTACTCTGCCCCAGTGCTGAAGATGAAAAAAGGCCCTTGCCATGGTCTTTCCTTGCCACAGCCACCATATGCCACCAGCCACTGCCATGACAAGCCGCTCTCCCCTCAAGCTCTGAGCCAAGACACATCTTTCTCCCTTAGGTGACTTCTTCCTTGATATTGGGACACAGTGAAAAACAAAAACAAAAAGCAGTAGCAACTACCAGACCAACTTAAATCTTCACTTAAAGGTCTTTGTAAGGTATGTAGTCATTCTACATTCAGTATGAAACAGTGCTGTCGAATATACTCAGATCATCTCCAGGGTTGAGCTACAGTGAACCAAATACATTAAATATGACCGACTCAACATGACAATGTTATTTCAAACTCTCTCTCCAGGAAAAGTATAATCTGAGAGGAAGACCCCCTTAACACAGTTAATCCACCCACACAATTTTGTGAATAATGGTAAACATTACCACTTAAATACCTGGAAGCCAAAGCTGGCAGAGAAGTTTCTGAATTGGTGTGAATCAGGGGCCACACACTGAGCTCTTCCGATCACACAATGGGAGTGTTCAGCCTTGGGATTTGAGTGTACACACTTTCTGGTTCATTTGAACACGGATGGATTTTCTGTTAAGTTAATTGAGCCCAGCACTCTTGGGATGCTACTTAAAGCCTCATGTAAAGCCAGAGCTCAGTTATTGAGAACTCAAACAACCATAGGTAAGCAACTCTTCTCAATTGTCCTTCTAAGGAGGCTCCAAGACAGGCTATACAGCTGGGACCTCTAGAACAGCCACCTTCCAGGTCCAAGGCTTAGGGGCCTCTTCTGCTGATCCCGCACTTGGAAGCCTGTTCTCCCCCTAGGAAACAGACCAGGGCAAAGGTCTGGCTGGCCGTTGGCAGTCAGATTCCTTGGATATGTGCTTAAGTCACAGCTTCCAAATGCTTCCATCTGTAATCTCAGGAGACCCTAGGGTGTCAGCTGTAGCAGGAAAGGTGTATCCGACACATGATGAACAATGAGTGTGGCAAGACCAAATCCTTCAGCCCTCTGCACAAGCCAAGCCTCCAAAAAGGGGAGGCAACTGAGAGCATCATGCTGACTGATTTTTAAAAAATATTTATTTATTATTTCAAGTCACATCTCCATGACAGCCCCTCCCTCCACCCCTCCCAGTCCCACCTTTCCACCCTTTAACCCTTCTCCCACCTATCCTACTCCACCTGTGGGGGGTGCCCCCACATATCAGCCCCCCTCATTCATCAGTCACATGAGGGCTAAGAGCTTCCTCTTGCACTGGGGGCCTACATGTCAGTTCCACTAGGGTGAAGTGTCCCACTAACAGGTAACAAAGTCCATGTTCCTATTCCTTTGATTCTGTTGATCAACATCCTTAATCATTTGAGAAATGCAACTCAAGATGACTTTGAGATTCCATCTCACACCTGTCAGAATGGCTAAGATCAAAAATTCAAATGACAGCACATGCTGGTGAGGCTGTGGAGAAAGGAAAACATTCCTTCATTGCTTGTGGGAGTGCAAACTTGTACAACCACTGTGGAAATCACTCTGGCAATATCTTAGAAAACTTGGAATACCCCTGCCTCAAGACCCAGCCATAACACTTCTGGGTATCCACCCAAACAATTACTCACCAAACCACAAGGACATATCGTCAACTATGTTCATAGCAGCCTTATTTGTAATAGCTAGAAACTGGAAACAACCCAGATGTCCCCCAACTGACGAATGGATAAAAAAAAAAAAAAAAAAAAAACCTGTGGTACATTTACACAATGGAATACTACTCAGCTATCAGAAACAGGGAAATCATGCAATTTGCAGCCAAATAGATGGAACTAGAAAAGCTCATCCTGAGTGAGCTAACCCAGACTCAGAAAGATGCACATGGCATCTACTCACTTATAATTAGATTTTAGCCATATAGTACAGGATAACTATCTTACACTGATTGATTTTAAATCCAGCAAGGGAGACCGTATTCTCTGAAGAATCATTGTTGTCATTGTTGACATCATCTCATCGTTGTTGTAAGCTTCTTCACGAAATGCACATCCCCACTAGGGCAGGTGAGATGTGGAGAGAGATCAGGACCAGGGATGCCCTAAACATATTGGCTCACTGAGCTTCCAGCCCCATTTGAGTGGTCAAACATATTTTTGTGCCGATCTGGGTCTCGTTTTGTTTGTTTGTTTGTTTGGTTGGTTTTTGTTTTTATTTTTAGGCACTTGCCAGATGTTGGATTCCCTTGACCTGTATCAAATTCACTCTGTCCCTTGTTCCATCCAACATTCAGTATCTCTTACTCATGCCAGACATGAAGTTAAAGCATGTGACTAGGGGACAAGAACCCCAGACAGAAACATACAAAAATGGGTGATTGCAGGAAAAGAGGACTTCATGAGGACAACAGAAGGGCCATGATGGAACCAAAGGACCAGCTGTGTATGGCAGCTCATCCAAGACCTGCAAGGCTCAAACTGAAGAGGGGAACTGGACACAAAGTCCAACCTCCTAACCAAGAAGTTATTTGCAATTGATACTTGATGGGAAAGAGAAAATCAGTTTACTCCAATGGGGTATCACACTCTAGGGTGAGCTCCATGCCCAGGAGTAGTTGCAGGAGTTGGGGAGGATTAAGGAACATGAACAAAATAATATTGTTTGCAGAAAAAATTAAAAACAAATAAATAAACAGACTGATTACATAAAACAAGACAAAAAGACCAGCTGTAAATTGTATAAGTTAACTCAGGAGTTTGCCATTTGAGACAAACAGGTTTGGTCTGACTTTATATGTTCGAATGATTTCCGAATTGGGTTCTTGAGGATAAGTTTCCATGATCACCTCAGAAATAATCATTATATAAAATATAAGTACTGCCGTTCAATCTTTCATAATGTCTCCCCTGTGTGCTCTCAGCTACTGGGAAGTTTGGGGACAGTGTGGAAAACAGCTTTACCGCAGTGGAGAATGGCTGCTCTTCTGAAGAGCACTAGTCCAGGTTTAATTGGTAATGAGCAGAGGGGACTCACTTGCCCGCTGTGGCACTTAACATGATGACACACAGCTGCAGGGACCCATGCTGCTGTCTGACTGAGGCACCTTGACTTTTCTCAAGCATTCAGATGGCTCCACGTGTCCCCTGTGCACCTCCCTACCCTCCTTGGAAGTGATGTGCCTGAGTGTCCCATTTTTAGTGCACATCAACATGCTCAGAATAACTGAAGACAATTTTGACAATGGTCAAAAGTCTCCCAACAGAAATACAGAGCAAAAGATTGTACTTTAGAAGGAAAATCTGGAAGAATGTTAATTTGCCCCCAATCCTACAGAGCATTGTTGAGGCTATAAGCTCCACCAGTAAACAAGACCATCTGGGTTCCGATCACACTTCTGAGAAGCAAACTGGGCTGTTTATAAAGCCCACTGAATTCATAGAAAATAGCGTGCACATATACCACATGGCATGAGAGTCTTCTAAAGACTGAAGGGACTCTTTCTTACCTGGGCTAGAGAGGCGGCTCCGTTGTTAATAGCTGCTGTCCTTCTAGAGGACCTGATTTAGGCCTCAGAACCCATAACATGCTGCTTACATACGTGCACTTCCAGCTCCAGGGGATTCACAATCCTCTTCTAGCCACCGCAGGCCCACACTTACATGCATATACCCATATGCAAATACACACAAGTTAAAAAAAATAATAAGGAAATCTTACAGCAACTCATATCTACTCAACCTAATCAGATTAACAGCAAACAAAAAGCTCTTATAGTTGTTTTATTTGTATGTGGCAGGAGACATGGGCATGCTCTGGTGTAGACATGGAAGTCAGAAGACAGTTCTGTGTTCTCAGGTCTCTCTTCTACTTCTATGTGGATTCTAAGAATTTAACTCAAGTCATCAGCTTTACTTTCTCCACTGAGCCAGGTCACCACCTCAGGCTCTTTCACGTAAAGTCACCATAAGTGGTCCATCACATTCATGGGGTTACTCGCTGCTGTGACAAGATACAAACTATTGGGGTGCCCAGGTCATAAGCGCATGGTGTTGAGCTAGCACAGCTTTGAATGCCAAATGCACAGACATGTTATTGCATATCCCAAGCTTCACAGACAACACATTTTCCAAGCCTTCGGCTGGTCCAATCCTGAGAGCCTCCTTCTGCCTACACACACTTTCAGGTCCAGTTAATGATACTCACGTATCAGGCCCCCTTCAGGGGTGCAGCCCACCCCATGGATTCCTAACTGCAGCGACTGTTACTTCATAGTTGTATCTTCCAGACTGAAGCTCACCGAGCTCAAGACCAGAACCCTTCCATCATTGAGACAGATGGACAGGCACTCCTACTATGATTATGAATATTGACACTTCAAATAAAAAAGTGTGAAATTAATACCGGTAAGTCCAAAAGAATTACAATAACAACTGACTGTAGCATGTCACGGTAGTACCTGAAATGGCACTAAATACTATTTTTCTCTTCTGTTATTTCTTGGGAAATACTTAAAGTTCTTACATTGCATATGGATTCTGAAGTTGAGCCACACTTCACTGAAGTACAGTCAAGAGGGTCACATAGAATGAGCTATGTTTGGGGAGCCCTGCCTTCTTTATCCAAGACTTGGCCACAGCAGCTTCCAACCTGCCCTGCTGCTTGCTAAGCATACCTGCTTCCCCTCCATTCCTGCAGAGGTCATATAAACAGTGCAGGCTGGAGAGAGAACCTTCCCACACAGGCCCATAAATCACATGTTCTGCCTCAGTATGTAGCTGCCTGGTGCAAACACACTTATGCTTCATCAACCATAATCTCCGGCTGACATGTCATTCCTTTATGAACGCACGCCTGCTTTTGCTCAGTCAGGGTGGACTGGGCAAGTGCTCAGCTGTTGTAAGGTAGAGGGGCGGGAGTCATGAACACACCAAAGAAAAGTTCTCATAGTCTTTCTACCTCACTGACAACCTGAACTAATAACAGTGAGAGTTGGAAATTTTACAAATGAAAGCTCTGCCCAAATTCTAGCAAGTTAAACCTCAGGTAATAGGAAAGGAACAATATTGCAGAGGGGTACAACTCCCAGATATGCATCAAATGGGAAAAGTGTGACTGACTACTGCCATGACACCAGAATGAACCTGTCCTCAGCTGAATATACCAGTGGTATACTAATTATATTCAGAAGCCTGTCAACATTTTTAATACTTCTATTTTACAGTGATCGCTTCTCTAAGCTAAGAAATAAAAATGTATCCTGGGTGCTAGGCTTGCTGACTTGTACATATTGTGGAATAGCTAAATCAGACTGATTAGCATATTCATAGCTTAACATACTATTTTCATGAGAACAACTCTTTTCTCTGAGGTTTTGGATTTGTGTGTTTGTATGGGTATTTCTAAGCATGGCATATGTGTGTGTGTGTACACATGTGTAGACTTGCATGCAAGCATATAGAAGTCAGGTGAGGGTATCAGGTGTCCTGTTCCATCACTCTTAGCCTTATTCCTATGAAACAGGATCTCTAGCTGAATCTGGGCTGACAACTAGAAGGCCCCCATTCTACTCCAGTCTCCACCTCCCATGGAATTGGGGTCACAGGCATATCTACAACCATATCTAATATTTTACATCGGTTCTCAGGATACAATCTCAGGCCCTCATGATGACATAGCAAGTGCCTTAGCAATAACCGTTTCTGCAGCCCCAAGACAACTCCAAAGTTCTACCCTCTTAGCAAGCTTTAAGTGTCATTCAATCATTGCTCAGGAGTAGAGCACAACCTAGTAAATGTGTCACCGGGTGACATCATCATTCTATGAGCATCAGGGGATGTATAAAAATCCACATGAGGTAGCTCACCACACCTAGGCTGTGGTGGTTATACATGGTATGTGTCCTGTGGCTTCCAGGGACATGATAAACAAACCAGAAGATCAAATCAGGCACAAGAGGAAATGATGTAATCTGGACATGCAGCAAATGCAAGGGTCAAGAGGCTGCCAGCATAACATAGCACAGTGCTCTGCAATAGAATTTTTAATAATGAGTGCAGTCTTGTGACTTGACCTAGCTAGCTTATCTCAATTTCTGTTTAACTGACTGCTTGAACAGAACCCCTCACCAACTAACTGCTTATCTTAGCTTCTGTTAAGCTGCCTGCTTCTGCAACTCTCCCCACTGCAGTTGCTGAGTTGGACAACAGGTTGTGAGTTTTGTCTTCAAAACCCCTCACTCTAGACACTCAGTGCTACCCTTGAATCCTGAATACCTGAGTGTAGTCCCTGCCAGTTGGCATAAAGACTTTCAATTGGCTATAAATTATGTTTGAGTGGTCATCTCTGGTGGGCTCTCAGTAACATTTCAGAGACCCTGTGAGATCCACAGAGACTAGATCCTGGCATGTAGGGCCTCAGAACACCCAGGAGTGATGAACAGTATGCAGGCTAGAGAGGACTCCTAGGGTAGTACACACTCTGAGACATTCCAGGGCCCCTCTGAGAGATGTCTGCCAAGTGCTCCATAGGCACCCTGGCACTACCACCCAAACAGTCAAATCCAAATCGTTCCTGTCTGAAGACAAACCAAGGTAAGTTTGGTCTGTGAAAAGTGCCATCTCATTAGGACACAAGATTATCCAGGCTCCTTTTGATGTCACCAGAGCCCCCTGGTCTGTTGGATGAATGAACACTTGGTGACCACCTGTGATTTGTCCGGTTGTTGATAATCTTCATTATCTCTCTGTCTCTCTAAGTCAGTCTGTCATTTGCCCTTGTGGTAGGAGGGAGTGTGAGATTGCTGAGAACCCTTCTTTTTCATATATAACTTACTTATTTTTATTTTGTGGGCATTGGTGTTTTGCCTGCATGTATATCTGTATGAGGATGTCAGATCCCCTGGAATAGGAGTTATAGACTTTTGTGAGCTGCCATGTGGGTGCTGGTCCTTGGGAAAAGTGGTCAATGCTCTTAATTGCTGAGCCCTCTCACCAGCCTACCTGAGAACCCTTCTAAAGCATATGTTAAAACTACTGGGAGGGCTTCTTGGCTGGGGAAAATTATGGTGTTCATTTCTCCCCAGGAAGACTCCAGACTCTTTGTAAATGTGAGTGTTCTTCTTTTGAGGTAAGATGAGTTCCTGAAGAATCTTGGGATCCCTAGGTAATCAGGGAAGCTGTACTGTTGTGACAAGCTCTCCCAGTCATCCCAATCAGTTCCCTTATGGTGACCATTGGTTAATCTCTGTTGTGAATTCACTATTGTTGAAAATGTGCTTTTTTCCTTGGGAGATAGAGTCCTCTTGATCTGGCCAGAACTCTCAGAGAAGCCAAAAGTACCATTGGTTCTCCTTGCTCTACTTGAAGAGGTAGACATTCCACCTCTTTATGCTACCATTGGACCAATGGGAAATTCAAGAAGGGACAGAGAAAATAATTGTCCTTAGAGGAAGGGCCAGGAAGCATTAGATATGGTGGTCCCTTCTCTCTCCTGTACACACTGGGTAGTCCTGCCTATGGGGAGGACAGACAGACTTGGTCTGAGATAATAGGACAATTGTCCCCATTGAGGGAGGTCCTGGAGCTGCATTACAGACAAGGGGAAAAAAAGGGAGATGGAAGTTGTCCCTGTTCCCATTTATAGCATATGTCTCCTTCTCCACCAGTTATTTGTGTAATTGGAAGCCCCAAATTCTCCCTTTTCAGGGGAGCCACAGCTGTTTGTCAGACTATTGGAGACTGTTTCCTATACAAACCAGCCAACTTGGGATGACTATCGGCAGCTCCTGGCCACCCTGTTTATGGCCAATGAGCAAGACCGTATCCAGTTGGAAAGTAAAAAATTGACTCTGGGGATGGGTGGCAGGGCACTGCCAGACACAGAGGCCCAAATGGAGTGGACCTTCCTGTCCACCTGACCCAGTTGAGATCCTACTACTAATGATGGTTAGAGGGCATTGGACAACTTTCACCAAACACTGCTGGGGGCACTGAAAGCAGCAGCCAGAAACCTACCAACTTGTCGGAGGTAATTCAGTTAATTCAGGGGCCTGATGTATTATCTGCTGGATTTCTGGAAATACTCTGTGTGTTATATGCTCCCAATGCTCTCAAACACCAGTGATCCACTAACATCACCTTTGCCATGCAGTCAGCCACAGATATAAGAAGAAAGCTCCAGATGTCACCAGGATTTGAAAGGATGAATAGTTTCAACTTCTGGAATGCTTAGAAAGCTTACAATAATCAAGATTCAGCCAAAGACAGAGACAGGGAAAGAACTCTCCCATATGTTGATCACTGCCCTTAGGGAATGAGACAAGAGAGGAGACAGGGGAAATAGACCAGGAGAAAGGTGGGGAGGTCTAAAAACAAACAAACAAAATCAATGTGCCTGTGATAACCAGAAGGGTCACTGGGAGAATGAATGTCCTTGTCCAAAATGAAAAGAGGAGAGCTGCCCCCATGTTCCAGCTAATTGAAAATTGACATGGCCGGGGCTCCATATTAATTATCCTCCAGGAGTCCAAGATAACCACACAAGTAGGAGGAAAACCTATTAATGTCCTAACAGACACTAGTCCACTCTGTCTCCATAGAACTCCTTGATCCTCCACCTCCAGGAAGATAGCAGTACAAGGAGCCACAGGCCAAAATGTCTGTTTTCTGTGGACACCCTCCCCCACAAGGCACTATGACTTATTCTTTTCTAGTTTCCCTGGGCTGCTCATACCTGTTGATGGAAAGGGACTTTTTACAAAAATTCAGAACTACCATCTTCATCAGGGGGAACTCAACTAGCCTAACTCTGGACTCAGGTCAAGTCTCTACCAATATTTTGATCACCTGTCCTCTACCTAAGGAGCATCTCTTTCATGAGGACTCAGCCATAAGGAGGGAAAAGCAACCCCTAGGCTACTTGCAGGAATTGAAATCAAGGTACTCTGATGTTTGGGCCAAGGGAGCCTACCAGGCTTCGCAGCACACATGCTGCCCATCAGAGTTCAGTTATTAACTTCTGCAACACTGGTGCTGTTCAAACAATACCCCATGGGCCAGAGGGCCAAGCAAGGGATCACCAAACACATCAACCTATTGAGGGAGGCAGGAATTCTTGTCCCCTGATGTTCCCATGGAACATTCCCTTGCTCCCTGTCCTAAAGCCTGACACTTGCGACTTCCCAGCAGTACAGGACTTAAGGGAAGTCAAAAAATGGGTAGAAAACATATCCCATAGCATCAAACCCTTACACCCTCCTAAGCTTAGTTCCCCTACCCCCTCAATCCATCCAAAAGAGGAAGTAGAGAGTCCTGACTCAAAAGGATGCTTTCTTCTGCAACCCACTGGCTCTGGTCAGTCAACCCATATTTGCCTTTGAATGGACAGACTGAAAGGGTGGGTATATCAGTCAACTAACATAGACTTGGTTGGTGAAAGCATTCAAAAACTCACCAACATTATTTGATGAACCTTTGAGTATAGATCTGCTGGAATTTACACAAAAAATGTCCACAAAGCACCCTGCTCCAGGAGATCCAGTAAATGATCTCCTCATAGCTTTGATCACTGAGAAGGAATGTAGACAGGAAACAGAAGGTCTTTGAGAAACCACCTAAGCCCTAGAGGACAGCCTCAGGCAAAAACGTTCAGCTCTGAGCTCTTCAGGTCACATATCTTGACCCTAACCTACAAGCAAAGCAAAACATTTCCTGTCTGTATTTCAGCCATTCTGAAAATCTCTGTGTCCATATCAAAACGACTGACAGGTACAAGAATTCCTGGGGGCAGTTGGATACTGCCAGCTATGGACAATGGTGTTTGCTGGGCTAGAAAGCCTCTCTATATCAGCACCAAGGTATGAAGCCTTTGGAATGGATTGGAACTGAACAGAGGCCTTTGAAAACCTTGAAAAAGTATCTGCCCTAGCCCTGGACCTCCCAGATATTACTAAACCATTCTACTTGTACATGGATGGGACAAGGAGCATTGCTAAGAAGGTCCTCATGCAAAGTCTGGGAACCTGAAAAAAAAAAGCCCAGTGGCATATATGTCCAAGAGACTTAACCTGGCCACAGCCAGATAGGCAGCATGTATAAGGGCCATATCTGCCACTGCCCTACTGAAAAGAGAAGTTGATAAATTAACTTTAGGGTAGGAATTGTTACTGACCGAACCATACTTTGTTGAAGCCCTCTTGAGGGGACACCAGAGACAGGAATGTCTAATGCCAAGGTGAACCAATACCAACCCTGCTTCTGTACCAACCTCACATTTGGTACCATAAGATGTCAGCCCTCAACCCTGCCAGCCTCCTGCCAGATACCAACCCCACCGAACCCCTGCATCACCCTGAGGCGACAGACATCCTGTTGGCAACACCAGACAAGGTATTGCTCACAGATGGGAGTACTTATATCCGTGACAATATCAGGCATGCAAGGGCAGTGGAGGTGACCCAAGAAAAGACTATCTGGTATAATCTTTGAGCAGGGGAACATCAGTTCAACAAGTGAGCTTTTAGCTTTGACCCAAGGATTCTGCTGGGGAAAAGACAAGGGCATCACTATATACACTGATAGCCCATATGCTTGCATTACAGCCCATGTCCATGGGGCTCTATACAGGGAAAGAGGATTGCTAACTCAGAAGCAAAAATACAAAATAAAAGATAGGGAGAAAATCTTAGCCCTATTGGAAGCTATCTGGTTACCCAAGAGGGTGACAATTGCCCATTGCAAAGGCCACCAAAAAAGAGATTCCTCAGAAGCCAGCAGCAACAGAGTGACTGACTTAAATGGCTGGGAAGTGATTCTAGAATCCATGGGGCCTCTCCAAGTCAGCCATGCTGGGGCCCAGCTTGCTGGATTGACTGGAGGACACCCCGGAGACTGACTGCTTGAAGCAGCAACTGGCCAACATAATGAAAAAGCATGGTGAGCACCGCTGACAGCATCCTTCCTGCGAGCCAGGGAAGGTGAGAGGTTATGGGTATCTATCAGACCTCCTACCTAGGGGCCATGAAAACTGCTGAACTCCTCAGACCCAGGTATTATGTTCCAAATTTGGAAAGCCTGATTAAAGATACCACTTTAAGAAATTAGGCCTACTGTTCCGGGTTGTACATATTTGCTGGTATTTGTAGATATGTTCTCAGGAGGATGGAGGTCTATCCTACATGAATAGAGACTGCTCCAACAGTTATATGTCTTTGGGACATCATTAGTAGGTTTAGACTGCCCCTTGCTTTGGGGTCTGACAATGGATCACTTTTTGACCAAAG
>CAJQZJ010031946.1:5283004-5334038 GCA_907164525.1 Lophiomys imhausi
TGTGTGTGTGTGTGTGTGTGTGTGTGTGTGTGTGTGTGTGTGTGTGTACTCAAATTACCACAATTCACAAAGCAAGAGAAATCGTGGAAGAAAGTAACATAGCAGAAGTGAGTGAGGTAACTACCGTCTTATTAACAAGGCAAACAGCTAGAACTGAAAAGGCAAGCTCTCTTATTAGTTTACACAAACTCTCTCATCATACAGCCTCCTGGGTGTCTCCTCTCTGCTCTGTTTTACATATTCATTTTGGAAGTGAGTGGCTGTTATAGTTCTGACCAGGAAGCGTTTAATAGCACCAAGAAGTTGTTAAAATGAGTTTTCTAACATTTGGAGGAAGGGAGCTCTGGGCAAAAGGGTTCAGTCTTGGTGTTAAACAGAACATAATCATGGCTTCCAAATCACCCTGAAACCCCTGAACACTGATTATTGACTGCGTGCTTGCTTCAAAAACCAAAATGATACACAGCTCCTGAAGAGAACAGAGTACTGAGTTGGATATTGAAGACATATTCACAGAAGCCATCCTACCCTTCCTGATAGTATCTATGGGATGACAAGGGTGGAGAGAGCACATGACACTAAGAATGTGAGGCCGCTCCGCATGGCCACAGTGAAAGTGGGACTGAGGTCACATCCTCAGGTGTATGACTACATGGCTTTCTCCTTTTTGGTCATAGATTGTTCTATTGGTGTTGACTGGATGTCTCAAAAAGCATCAGCTACTAGTCCAATGCAGCCTGAGTGATAGAGTGACTTCCTCTATTGCTATGATGAAAAGAATACAAATTTTGTGGCCCATTGCCTCCCTTTCTGGTGTGAAGTACTCAGCTCCTTGCAAGTCAACCTGGGATTGAATCATTCTTCATGCTGGTTCACTTCATACCTTTCTACCTGGGTTTTAATATGACTTTGTCTTTTAATAGCAGCTGAGTTGTGACAAACTGCTGTTTTCCTGTCTCTACTTTTTCTGTTGAAAATAAAACACAGACACAATATTGCTACCTGCTTCATGGAGGGCTTAGCAATTTGAAACTGAACTGGCAATAAGGTTATACACAAGGAAAATGTCAGTCAATGACCGCTGTCTCAAGTATCCTGCTTGGAATAGTGATGACCAACAGGTATGTGTGTGTGTGTGTGTGTGTGTGTGTGTGTGTGTGTGTGTGTGTGTATACATTTAATATGCATACCTACTTTTTTTTAATTAGAAAACAGAACTTAAAGTGATGATTAAAATTCTACAGGATAAGTAAAGTAAGACTTGGAACCCCCTACAGCCTAGAATTTCACAGTTTGACTGACACACAAGCCCCTCTGGGACTTTAGCCCAGGCCTACCTGAGTGTGGAACATCCAAGGCTGCGATGGACTCCAGGCATACAGAGTCAATACTGAAGACCAACAGACAGTGAATGGAGAGTCCCCTGCCAGAAGCTGAATGATGCCATAGGGAACTTCTCACATAACTTTCTGGCCACAGAGCAGTAGCTGGACAGCTTCTAGTCAACCTTTCAGCCCCATTTCCTCCAGAGAGTTTGGTATTGGGAGGGTAAATCAACAAAGTCAGTAGGCAAATCAGTTGTTTTGACTATACGCCTGCAAATATGGGGTTGTGCATGTACATTCTCTCTGCCATGGGTGCAGCAGAAGACACGGCCATTAAGACTCTGTTGTAGAAGAGTGATAAAGGAGCTTGTCCCTAATGGTACCTGTGATTACAGGTCACACACACACACACACACACACACACACCATGGCTTCAGCCTCATCATCTTTTCATGTGGGGATTCCCCACTGAGACTTCAGCTAGGACCCTCTAGGTTTTTGAATTACTGATTTTGTATTTCCAGCCGCTACAGCAACCAATGTGGACAGACTTCATGGGTAGCACGATCAATAGTGTAGACATTGATTCCTAAGGGGTTATGGGGGAAGGGAAGCACCTAGAACACTTGGCCTATAAAGTAGACCAGGAAAATCACTAGGACACACGCAATGCTCACACAGGCTCCTTCACAGTTCAGTGCTTTCTGTAAAGATTGGGGCACAGGGCAATTCAAATCAGCTCTGATAAAGACCCAGCACCGGTGAACAAGACACAGCCCTGAACATAGCCAGCCTCTGCCCTCTAACTCAGCATCTTAGAGGAAGATCACGTTGAACAGCCACATGGATCTAAAATGATGAGCCAAGAATGGAGGTAGAGCTCAGTGATAGAGATCTTGCCTAGCTTGAGTGAACGCCTGATCACAGTCTCAGTACTCGGAATAACATGAAATAAAATAGCCAACTCTAGAGTGATGATATTTCTCTCAAGTTCTTTAGGATCTCAGAAAGATCACAGTAAGTCAGGATATCATGGTGGACGAAAGACAGGTATTAGCATGATGACATTATCCAAGCAGTAACAACTCATGAGTCACCAGTAAAATCAAGTGACCCGAGAGTCCTCACTCCTCAATCTTACTCACAAAATTACATATTAGGATGTCTACTGTACACTAAATAAAAACATATCAGAATAGACTGTTTACATTTATAAAACTTTCATTTCTTTTGTTCATATTTAAGGATGCAAACCTGCCTGTGAAATGGATCACATGAAACCTTAATAACTGTACTCCAGTTTTTCTCCTGTCTGCTTTTCTTCCCCCTTCCCCATTTTCTTTCTCATTCATCTGTTGACACTACTGGGCATAAGTAACAGTTCAGTTTACTTTTTACTACATAGCCAGCCCTTCAGGGTCCCCTTGTACCTTCTCCTCTCTTGGTGTCACTTCTGGCGTCTAGCCAGGAGCCACGCCAGAGAGGAGACCCTTTTGCTGTTTGAATGCCTCTGTGTATATCTGAGGCCTACTTCAGTGACAATTTGCAATATTGAGTGGAAAAGAGCATGTTAGAATAGTCAGCACTTCTAAGTCAACTGGCTACAGGGGATAAAATATATAGGCAAGGACAGAATTTATAGCAATAACATTTACATATTGTGTTACTCCTAGGACAATCCAATTTATAAAGTGCCAATTGTGTATACACAGGGCAGAACTGTAAATCACTACATTAAACAGTATCAACTGCCAAAACACAAGTTTCCCTCTAAACTCTGCACGTTGAGATTAATGAGGTTTTTGAAAGAAAGCATGTTTTTAAAAAAGGAAAAAGAAAGAAAGAGAAGACAGAAGAAACCATCTCTGATTCATGCTGGGTGGACAACATCCCCATATATAGGATCAGGTGCCTGCTATATGATTTAAATGCCTATGAAATATCTCTGGTAAATATTAACCTTCCCAAAAAGGTGCAGATGTCTGAGAAGTAAGCTGGGAATGTGGCAAGAACCCAGGTCTGACACCAGCATTAGCTTTGTATTCTTTCCTACTCACTGGAGAAGTGGAGAACAGACTTAAAATGAGCAAACATGGAAAGTCTTTTTGTGATTTGCTTTTTTTTTTCTTTTGTCTGTTATTCCACTTTCACCTACAGGCCCTTGAAAACCTGGGAAATAGTTATTTCACTATTCAGTGACTCACAGTAAAGACCAGAATCCCAATCAGTGAATAAACCTATTAAGAGTCAGTGACTAAAACCTTTTAAGAATCTTGAAGCAAGGACTAGGGAAATGCCCCATGGGTAAAGAGCTTGCTGACCCAGAACCTACCTAAAGTCAGATGTAGTAGTGTGCGTCAACAACCCCAGGAAGACAGGAAAATCCTCACAAGTCATTGGGCCAGCCAGCCTGGTGAACATAGCAGGAAACAATAAAGAGACAGTGTCTAAAACAAGATGGAATGCTACCCTCGGACCTCCATGGTATGTATATAACTGCCCATACTCATACAAACACACACACACACACACTTGTCCTGAAGTGAAATTCTAATGTACGCACACATTTTTCTCTGTTTGCATTCTAGCCCACAACTTACTCAGAATGAAAAATCTTTTGAGACCTAAGCTTTCAGATGTGGATTGAAATAATTCAATTTCCCTAAATATTCCTTAAAATTACTAACAGGGGATGGGCTGCGAAAACACCCACACAGCTTAACTGGGCATCCTGTAGAGTGCAGGCTGTCTGAACACCACAAAGCAGTCTGGGCCTCTTTTTCAATTTATACAAGCCAAGGGCATGCTTCTTTCTTCTTTCTCCACCCACAGCCTTCAAATAGCCCTTTTTGAGACAAAAATTATGAAAAGCTTTAACTTTTTTTATACATTAGAATAACTTTTTGTCTTTTATAAAAGCTCCTATCTCCACATGCTATGAATGACTGACACTTCCTTGGAGAAAAGCAACACCCTATCTTTGTTAAAGCTAAAATTAAAGCTGAAAATAGGTAAAGGAATATATATATATTGAAAAAAAAACAAAACTATGCTCAGTTCTGAATGGATGAACTACCCACTGCTTTCTGGTCCCAGACAGCTGGCACTGTGATGAAGGCAGTTAGGATCTGGGGAGTACAGCTATGCACAAAGTGACCAAGAGACTGACACAGGCTTCCTGACTAGACCCAGAACCTGGGTAAGACACTGTAGCTCAGTAGCATTAGGTTCTGTTATTAAATCATGCATTAATCTGAAAGGTCAGATACCCCATGGCTTTTGTGGGAAGATTCTGAAAATCGGTCTTCTCTCCTAATTGGCAGGTTTTAGTAGCATTAATAATCAATTTGAGATTTTCCTCATAAGCAAGGCCACTAAACTCAAGAAAGAGTCACAGCTCACTTTAGTCCTAAATAGAAGGTTCTAGCAGGTTCTCACTAACGAGTTCCAGTCATGAGGACAAGAGCTCAGCTCAGAGGATTTCTGTCCAGAAGGAGAATGAGACAGTGACATGGTGAGGCTTTCTTCCTCAAGCATGTTGATTCTCTAGTGAAGCAATTGAAAACAACAAGCCAAGTCCTTGTTAATCAACTCGGAGATCCTTAGGAAAATAAACACAAACTTCCCACCTTGCTAAAAAGGGTTTTTCCCTTCTTAATATTAATGAAAAGCACACCATTGCCATGTAGACTTTTAAAATCTCCTCATAGACCCCAACAGCATAACTATATATTACCCTATTTCCCCCCAAACAACTCAGTTAACAGAAATTAAGAGACTGCCTGACCCCACCAATATGATCTAGAATAGTCCCATTTGTAGATCTGATTAGCACTTTTCTAAATGTAGGAAACTGAAGGGTTTAGGGCTCAGAGACACAGGTGCCCAAAACAGTGACACTGTTGAGCCAGCACCAGACAACAATGACTTTAGGGAATTTTGGGGGTGGAGATAATATTTATGGTCTGTACTCTGCATGTTGACCAGTTTGTGAGTTTCTGTGTTAATCACTGACTAGGCCTGAGAGATGCGTTAACCTACAGCGTGATGATACAGCTTTAGAGAGCGAGTGATACTACATCCATTTAGCAAAAGAACAGCCATGAGCTCCCTGGCCCTGGATTCTTTGTGGAGAGGGATTTCAACACAATGAAAAAGTTACTCGCTATTCCCATAACAGTTGTGCCCCTATGACACGCATGGCATACAGACCATGGTGGAAGAGGAGGCAGAAAGATTGCAAGAGCCAAAGGTAAGGAAAAACTAGAGCAAAACTGTCTGCTGAACATGACGTGACCACTGCACTGGGGACCTCACAGCACAGCAGCCAGGGCTGTCTGCACAGGATCAAGCAGTGGACATTCTAGCATCGAGTGGGAAAGGGTTCATGGACATCACTCCTAACTGAAGAGCTATTGACAGTTGATGACTCTAGGGGAGGAAGGGTCCCTTCTCTTTTAAAGGTTAGCTCTCGGTAGGCCGACCATGCAGCAGTGCATAGTCCCACGCCAAGAAGAATATGGACAGCACACACTGGAGTTGATGAGATATTGAATATTAAAAAAAGAAGACAGCAACAGGGAGGTGAGGGCAGATCTGAGAGGACTTGAGGAGTCACACTCAATATGATGAAAATACACTACACAAAATTCTCAAAGAATTAAAGTATTTTTAAAGAAAGGCAAAGCTTCTTATGCTACCAATATGAAGTTCTTATTAAAAATATTTACATTTTAATTCTGTGTATTTGGGGGGGGGGGTATGTGCATGTACATGCCGGTGCTTAAGGAGGCAGAGGTGTTACCCAAAACTGTGTGTATAGGCTTTGTGAGGCACCTGATGTGGGTACCAGGAACTGAACATAGGTCCTTGGCAAAGGCAGCAGGGTCTCCTAAAGGCTGAGAAACCTCTCCAGCCCTGAGCTTCTTAGGAATAGAAAGACTCTGACTCTCTTCTACACAAAACAGTAACATAGAAACCCTCAGGCTCATCCACTCCCTTCCTCCTGACGGAACAAGAAAATTCACTTTTTTCATTCTCAATTTGGCTGTTTTCATGTCAACCACTGGTACGAGGGACACTCATTCTGTCTCTTTGTTCTATGAGGAACAAGATTGACTTCTGTCTGTTTCAGAGACTAACCCAATGCAATTTTAAGACTTGCTTAACCTTGAATCCAGGGATGGCTAGGAAGTCTGCAGCTTCTACAGCTGCACACAAAATCCTGCACACATCCCTGTCTTAGAATCTGGGGGAATTTACTCCAAAGAGACCCCCCTCCCCACACTGAAAACAGAATCCACAGATCCTCAAGCCCCTTGTGGGGAAATGGCATCTGATTTGCATGTGATCTTCACACATGCCCCACACACCTACATCATCCCCAGATGCCTTGCAGGATCTACCACAGGGCCTGTGGCCTTCAACGCATGTGGATTCAGGACGTTTACTTTGCAATCATTCAAAGTTGTTGTTTTTGTTTGTTTGTTTATTTTCTTTTTTTTAAACTTTCTTGAAAGTTTTTTGAGAGTTAGTTTTCTTTTTTTCTCCTCTTGCTTCTCTTTCTCCTCCTCCTCCTCCTTTTTCTCTTCCTCCTCCTACTTCTTTCCCACACAGTTGAATCCACAAAACAAAACCACAGATACAGTAGGGTGACTACATGTACTCACTGTTATTTGTGTTGGGTAAGGTGTGTGTGTACATGCTTCTGTGTGTATTGACATGTGTGTGTGTACATACTTCTGGGTGTATTAACATGTGCGTGCAGACCAGGGGCTGATTCAGGCTGTCTTCCTCAGTTGATGATCTTCCCCTAATTTATTTATCCATTTACTCACCTGTTTGTTTGTTTATTTATTTATGTATTTGTAACACCTGTTTTGTCACTGAACCTACAGGTCCAAGATTTATCTGGACTGCTTTGCAAGTGCGCTGGAGGAATTCTCCCAGCTGTGCCTCCCAAGTGCGGGTTATAGGCACATGTCACATGTGCCTTTTACATGGCAACCGGGAACCCACATCCAGGTCCTCGTGCTGCTTGGCATTCACTTACTAACTGAGCCAGCTTCCCAGCTCTCAGTGTGATTGTTCAGGTACCGAACCCTCATAGCTACCATTTAGCATCCGTGAAACTTTTGTTCACTTAAGCTTTTGTTCACTTAACACTTTCCCTGAGATGCAGTCCCAACACCTCGTCTATGGACAAGGTGAAACTGATGCTACTCTGGGCATCAAGAGACATGTCCATCTACAAGGCTTCTGGAGGAGAGATTTCTTAAATGTTGGCAGATGATACTATTGAGTAAACACTACAGCCAACATCTTGCTATCAAAAGATGCCAACAAGGGATGGTATGTGTTATGTATGGTAGCTAAGAGATGGATAGGAATGGAATTTTGTTGTAATACTTTAATCCAGAAGTTAGCTCTGTACCTTGCTTTTCACTTATATTAATAAGTGGCATGTGTGTGAGTGTGCCACACTTAAGCCCATCTTCCAAATGTTTGCATAGTTCACCACTGTTTAATGTTGCCTGGCTATCTCTGACCTACCCTATCTACCAACACATGCAAAAATGTTTTTTGCTAACCCAATACCTGTAGTGTAGATTAGCAAGAATAATGTCCACGCATTCCAATTGCAATTTTGACTGAGCTTGGCTGACATAATTATGAGACACCTAAAAGTAACTGCCAAGGTTTAGAGCACTTGCCCCTTCCTTTGAACTGGATCTATAAATGCCAAGAGAAAGTATTTTAGATTAAGTGAATAGATAAATAAACATCCTTGGGATGTCTGTCGTTAAGGCTGATTTATTTCCTATGCCAGCAGTAACTCAAAGAAATGCCACAATATTCCAAAAATATTGCATGTTGCTGTCTCCGCCATGCAACATAATGGCACCATGTGAGAATGACGATATCTGTATTCTTCTGCGGTACTAATTATTCACAACAGTCAACAGATACTAAACCACTTTGAGTTTACATGGGCATCAGCACGGGAACCATTTATAACGCTGATGAAAGGCCTTTCATTTGTGAATTTATAGTGTAGCCATAATTTCTTGAGGGAACTGAGAGGTTCATTCAAAAAATTGCCACAGCATTTATCTATGCAAAGATGATGGATACAGCCTATGAAATTAAATGCTTTTAAAAATTAAAATCATAACGCCGAGGAAAACGATGTGTTCTGTCCTGCATTACTCACCCTTTTAAGTAATAACTGCTCCCAGTGCTTGCAAGCCCTGACCCAGACACTATGCTAATACTTATTAACTATATCCAAGCATACTGCTGTTAAAGCAGTACTGTGAACTACCTCATGTTTTCCAATGTATATTATTCATCTTACCTTCTGATTCTAATCTCCTATTTTAAGCTATACCATTTCTACTCTAAGGATAAAATAGAATATTTCTTAATTGTTTTTATTGGATTTTGTTTGTAACCCTAATGTGTACTGGAGGGTTGATTGTGGGCATAAACTACAGCAAACTATTATAATTTTATCATGGTGCAAATGAAACACATGATTTCATAGAAAAAATCAAAATATAAATGGAAAATGCTCCCTGAAATAATCAGTAAGAAGCAGGATCATTAATGAATGAAGAATAAAGGACAGTTGTAGGTGACATCTCTACCCTGTCTTCCTTTACACACAGGTATAGGGACTCTACAAACACAATGGTGTGTGTAGGCATATATATATGTATATATATGCGTGTATGAATATATATTATATATAAATACATATATATGTAGTTTTTTTACAAATATTCTTACTATTATAGAAGTTAGTAAAAAGTTGATCCTGAATTTAACCATTTAATGAAATTATGTACATGACAATAAATCAATGATTCACCTTTCTTTAACCTTAACTACATTAGTCCGATATCCATTGTTCCAAATGCTGGAAAAGTACTTGAGACAACATATTTCATGCGTGAAGAAGATGTGTTCTGCTTAACCCCAGGATGGCAGCAACAGTTACATGAGCAGTGTGCCATCTGCCCTTACCGGCTTGCTAACTCCTTGTGGGCAGGGACATCTTCATCATCATCTTTGGGTCAACAGTAGCCAGTACAGCACCTGGAATATACACAGTCCATGAGTGTGCTTGAATGCAATCAATGCTGGCTGGAATCTTCTGGAAGATATTGACCAATGAAATAACAGGTAGTTCCCTTAAACTGCCTTATTAAGACAGCCCACCTCCTCACAATCAGATGACAACTTTACTCTGAACATTTAATTCTCAACTATAATGGCTTCTAAATCTTTATTCTACTTTTATGATAGTCTTTTGTGTCTAACATTTTTAATTCTTTAACAAATTCAGGCATGTACACAGCATTTGGATCATATTGCTCCCAACATACACATATCCAACTCTTGCCACAATTTCTTCAATGGCTAACACCAAACTTCAACTCCACTTATTTTATTATCTATCGAGCTCAGAATTAGTAATACCCAAATATGCATGGATATAAAGTCATCTATTGGAGAATAGTTGTGATGTCTGTTTTTGGTTGTCAACTAGATTACACCTGGAACTAAAACTGGAATTGCTATAAACAGTTGTGAGGGGTTTTTCTTGGTTGGATCATTTGAGATAAGAAAACCCATGCTGTACTGGTCCTAGGTCCACTACACATATGAAGCCGATGGGTTGCTTGGTCCTTACATGGATCTCCTAATAATTGGAGCAAGGACTATCTCTGACTTTGTCTCTGTTGCCTCCCTCTGGATCCTATTTTTCTAGCAGAGCTGCCTTGTCTTGTCTCACTGGAAGAAGAATTACTTAGTCTTGATGCGATTTGATGTGCCAGAGTGGGTTGGTACAGGGTTCAGGGTGGGATGGGGAAGAGGGTGGGAGAGTGGAACTGCGGGAAGATGAGGGAGGGGGGTTGTGACTGGAATGTAAAATAAACAAATAAATAAATAAAAGTTGTCACATAACAATAACAAAAATAAGGAAGAAAACCCATGCTAAATCCTTTGAGGTGGAAGATCCACCTTTAATCTGGGCCACTTCTTCTGAGCACAGCCTATATAAAGGACATGGAAGAAGGAAGCTCTTGTTCCCTGCCTGCTTTCCCTCACTCTCGATGGCAAGTTCATTCTCTCATTGGCTTTAGAACCCACTGCTTCTAGATTCTGGCATATACTGAAGACAAGCTAAGACAGCTAGCCTTATGGACTGAAAACTATTGGAATCTTTGTTCTTTGACTTTCCATAAGAAGACAAGCATTGCTGGAATCATTGGACCACAGCCTGCAAGCACTTTAATAAATCCCATTAGTCAATGATTATTTATATATGTGTATATATACATATATAAATATATAGATATGTATATACATACATGTGTATGTATGCATGTATGTATATATTCATTCTAGCAATTCTGTTTATTCTGTTTATGTAGAGAACTTTACTAATACAATGGTTGACATACCAGGAAACACACTCCTGAAGAAAATTGACCCTCTCTCCCACAATGGTCATCAATTATTAATAACTCCTAAGTTAGAGGTGGGGTGGGGCCTCATGAACCCCTTCTTCAACTGGGAAGAATATTGACTGGCTAGGCCTTTTGCAGATCTTGTACAGGCAAGCACAGCTGCTGTGATTTCATGACTACAGCAGCCCTGTTGTGTCCAGAAGACACTGTTTCATAGCAGTCCCCCTGAACTCTGGCTTCTACAATCTTACCACACTATCTTCCTTCGAAACAGTCTGTGAGACTTGTGGGTAGCCACTGCATCAGCACTCCACAGACATTTTCTCCCTGCACTCCGGCAAGTTATAGATCTCTGTTTTAACCACCATCCACTGCAAAACAAAGGTTCCCAATGTGTGCTGAGAGTTGATCTAATCTGACTCTTGGCTGTGGGTGGGGAATCACTTTTTGGTGTTTGAAGACATGGTACAGGTAAGAATTTGGAATTATGCCCTTTAGAGTTAGGTTCATGTTAGGTAAATTAGTTTGTATTAACAAATCTCCTATCTGCAATATATGATATCTTTCTAATACTCTTGTTGAAAGGACTGAAGAGGTGGCCTTAGCATGCCCAGTAATGTCTAAGGTATTGTTATCTGAGGACTCTCCCGCAAACAGATAGCTGTCTCTCTCAGTATTAGCATGTAATGCCCTGCAACCCTGAACATTATAGAGGGATATATGATTGGTTAGGGCTTTTGTCCAGCCTACAATCTACCAATGTGACTTGTGATAGCAGCTTTGGTCTATGTTAAGTTCTACATTCATTAAAAGTTGGAAACTAAAGCCATCAACTCAATACCAACCTCCAGGATGAACTGGAGGCTAAAGGCCAGCCCTGTGGACAGTACGCAATCAAGTCCTGGTTCAAACTCTGGGCACCAAAGACTGGTGTGAACCTCTTTTTGCTGAATGTTATGTGTAGATTGTCACATGTTTACGTCCAATAGCTCATCTCCTGTAAGGGAAGCTCTGAGCTTACTGCCTCCCCTGACCCTGCCTATGTCTTTTCTTGCCTGTTGCTATTCTGCACCCTTCCTCTGTAGTCAAAAGAGTCTAAAAGATTTCTGTGATCCCTACAAATATGAGCAATTTATTAAACCCGAGAATGGTTGTAGAAACCTCTACACTCACACACAATAGGTGTCAGAAGTGACATTTGTCTGACTCCCTCTCACCTAGACAATGACTACCTGGGCAGTTGGTTACACTTGGCCATGTCCCTGCTGAAAATGCACACGGTCTAAAATAGTTTTGAAAGGTAACCTGCTTTACCACTTAAACGAGCTTAAAGATCTCATGGTTTAAATCCTTGGACTAGATGATGATTACATAGAGACTATAAGCTATTGTTTATCTTCCCCTGTGCAAACAGCAACCATCCCCAATTCTGAAGCAATAAATTCAGAGTGAAAAAAAAGTTTGTGTTTTGTTTTGTTGCTGTTTGGTAATGTAAATGGCTAGTGATATTTAAAAGTGAATGGGTCACAGAGCATTCGAATCTCAGAAGATAAGTGTTAGACTGACCAAGGTCAGATACTAAAACGTAACTTCATTAAGGAACAAATGGTTCTTTAATAAAATAAAAATTAAATCTTATGCTTTTCAAAGTGCTCAGGTTATTTCACATAACTTGCTGCTTATATATTTGAGATTTTTATTAAATTACTAATAACACTTTAATAGATAGAATTACAAGTTGGCCATCATGATTTCCCCATCTCACAAGTATATTCTAGATATTGGTGTTCTACATGTGTCTTCTTTATAAAAACACAGGGGCCCCTGTTCAAACATGACCAACATGGCTTCAACTCAGAATCATTTGCCCACTGAGACACTAACTTCTGAAATGTAGACAATATGGTAAATTCCATCTATTCCAAGTGATAAGGAGGCAGTAACATACAAAAAGTTCTACTCATTGCTGAGTACTGCTTTTTTAAAATTCACTTCTCAACAACTAAAAAAGGAAAAATAATGCCAGGTGGGTATGGTAGGGCACCCACCTTTAAGCCTGGCACCCCAGGGGAGGCAGAGGCAGAAAGATCTCTGAATCTGAGGCCAGCCTGTCTATAAAGTGAGTTTTAGAACAGCCAATGTTACATAGAAAAAAACCCTTTTTCAAAAAAAAAAAGAAAACAGAAAAAAAGGAAGGAAAAGAAAGGGAGAGAGAGAGAGAGAGAGGGTGCACACGTATGTTTGTATGTCTCACTACATTCAACTCGAATGTCAGGATCAAACCCTTACTCAGGAGACCTTCTCAGGCAAAGTTAGATGTACCCCCCTCTACTACCACTCAATACTGTACCATAATGATACAGAATTTATCAAGTTGCATTTAAACTTCACAGAATTGGTATCTACAACTTCCCTAAACAAAATATGGAAGAAAATATATCCCAGATTCCTAGGCCTGGTGCAGGCACATTATCCCAATACTCTGGACATGGAGGCAGGAGGATCCGGGTTCAAGGCTATCCTTAATTACATAATGAGTTCAAGGCAGCCCTACAATGTGAGTAGGGTTTGCTCTCATGAGTGCTTTATGGAGGTAACAGACTTGACTCTCATATGGGTTATGTAGAGAGGCTTTGGCTAATCTTAGCTCCTTGTGACAGGGGAAGGCTGCACCAGACTCCTCCTGGAAGTTAAAGTACACAGACTGTCCCTAGCTCATCAGCATGTAACTTAAAATGTCTTGACTTTATGGCGGCATGTAAGTATGCTCATAAGCTATTCTGCTCCTCACTCTGAGTGCAATATCCAATGAATCTTACAAGATGCTCTACCCCGGTATAAACTAGGCTTTGTGTTAGATATTTGCCCGACCATAGACTTGACGTAAGTTTCTGATTAATGCAGGATGGGCTGCATTCTAATGTCGGGTTGTTAAGGTGCATATCTAACATTGGATACTAACAACTTTTGATGAGTGTGTCTGGATTAAGCACCTCGGAGGTCAAGGAATACCTTCTCAAAGTATATTTGTCCTGAAGGGGAGGGTAAGAACTGAGCTGGAAGTAAGGATTAAGAGCCATGAAGTGACCTGCGGTATGGGACACATTTAGGACCATCATAAGGACAATCATTCTTCTCCCTGAACACATCTTGATGAGGGGGTTCTGGTGGGATAGCCCCATATAGACATGGCAGCATGCAAGCTGACAATCAGAAATTTCTGAGAAGTTTCCTAAAGACCCGGATGCTCTCAACAGGTTTTTCCTTGATATTCTGTGCAAGTTTTCATATGCAGCGTTCCATAATGTTAAGTATATTTAATAATTGAGATGTGGAGAGGTGCTAAAACTGAATAGTGATATTTCAAGTAGTGGTAGATGCAGGATGAGATTTAAACACAAGGCCATGGCCTGTTCAATGGCCTTTCTCGGGTGTAACCACTGCCCAACTGGCGCCTAAGGCTGCCATCTCCTTAAAGCTAAACCCTGAGACAGGGAGACAGGGAGAAAGAGAAATTAATAAACAGAAATGGATGGCTTGACATGGAGTGGGTTTTGTTTTTATTACTATTATGATTTTGAGACAGGGTCTCATGGCACAGGGTGGCCCTGAGTTCATTATACAGCCAAGGATGACCTTGAACTCCTGATCTTCCTGCCTCTACTTCCAGAGTATGAGGATTATTGGCATGCACCAGGTTCAGTTTTATGTGGTGCTGGCTATGGAATCCGGGCACCACACACAAACCAGAGAAGCACTCTACCAGCTGATACACACCCATTAGCAGGATTGTTACTACACACACCTTTTCAATCTGACCAGAAGGGTGGAGTGTTGGAAGGAGAAGAGACCATGAGCAGAGGTCCATTCTTCTTTGTTTTTTTTAGGGGAAAAGAAGATGAAATTTAATCCTTTAAATGTGTCTCAAAGTTATAATATTTCAACAAAAAATTTCCATATTTAAATTGTTCAACTTGTTGTTCAAAGCCCATTTCTCTTCCTACATTCTCTATAATACTGGGTTCCTTTACTCCTGTGCTGTTGAAAATAACACGCTATTCATCACCCAAGAGGAATCAAGAACATCAATTCTCGTAGAAATTATAAGAAAGGTGACCACTTACAGTCCCAACAAGCCTAAAGCACATTTCCTCATGTCTTCCTGTAAAATCCCCTAAAATGATGTATGACCCACAATCTTAAAGGGCAAAATCTGAGGTACTATGGTAACTTGTCTAAATTAAATACTTAAGACACGGACTCTGTTTCCAGTGACAAATTCCAAGAACTTTCCCATTTTCTGTCTAGTATAGAGGGATCCACACACCCAGAGGGAGCCATGCACACAGGGAGAGAGCCATGCACATAGGGAGGGATCCACGCACACAGGGAGGGAGCCATGCACACAGGGAGAGATCCATGCACCCAAGGAGAGAGTCATGCTACCTGGGCTATCTTGGAAATTAGTTGTCATGTAGGGAAGTTGTATGTCTGCTCTACCAGCTGACAAGGAGAGGTCACTTGACCCTTCTTGAAGTCACAGACAAAGACTTCAACAATCTCCAGTTATAGAAAGGAGGACCAGGTTCAGTGAGTAGCAAGGCATGGACACTTTGATGAGACTTAGATGAGTAGAAATCATCACAACAGAAGGCTTCGATGTCTCGTCAGAGCTACAGTTAGATGCTGAGCTAGGAGCTTTACACACGTTATCTAACTTTATTCTCACAGCCACCTTATGACAGGAGCTCTTATATTTGATACATCTTACAGATGAGAGAAAGGACATGTAGGAATAAGAAAAATGTACAAGAACACACAACCCAAACCCTACAACTCTCCCATCAACTATACCCAAGGGTTCAAATAAAGCGCCATGTAAAAGAACTTACATTAGAAGAAATCATAGAACTATTGTGAATTAGAGGCTTACACAGTTGTGTCTGAAGCAAAATTCAACTAAAATATAGAAAAATATATGGACTTAAAATAGATATATTTGTGAGATCAGGGGACTTGGATGCAGGCAAAGGACACTACAGGGAAAGTAGTTCTTTTTCCTTTGTGTATACATGTGCGTGTGTGTATGAGTGTGTGTGGGGGGGGGTTGGTGTACATGTGTGTCTGTGTGTGTGTGTGTGATCACCAGGAATGACTTCTGGAGTTTTCTTTAATCATTCTCTACCTTACATTTTGAGACAAGGTCTCTTCACTGAACTTAGAGCTATCTAAGTGGCCAGCAAACTCCAGGGATTCTCCTGTCTCTGCCCACAGCCCTGCACAACTGCAGATTTGTATAACTACAGCTGGTTTTTATGAGGATCAAATTCAGGTCCCATTGTGCATCAAGAAGTTCGCAGAGCAGGCCATCTCCCAGGCCCATTTTATTTGAAGCAAGTCCACTAAGGGCAACAGTGGGACTGTGCTGGAATCCAAAAACCCCTGTATTTGAGTCGCCATTCCTTTTACTGTTTCTGAAATACTCTCGGAAAGAAGTAGCCACTGGACTCCACTCTCACTAAAGTCTGATCCTCTGTCTGGCCTAATGTGGTGTCCTCATCTGTGAAATGTGACACTTAATTACACCTACTCCGTCCAGCTGCCTGGGAGGGGAGTGATTACTACACATCAATACACAGACCCTTCCTGGCGCCCATTGGCCACTTGCTATTAAGACAATAGCAAGTGCACATTTGGAAAATGAGATGCCCAGGAGATGGACAGTTACTCTACTGTGAAGGGGAGATCCTACGGCCAGTTAACAGCATCTGCAATATGCCAGCCTACTGCCTTAAAAGCTCTGTTCCTTACTCTCCTAAGCACACCCTCTAGACACAGAACAAATCTTCATCAGCAGGGGAGTACAGGAAGTGTTCAAAGTCATTTTATTAGAAAAGTTGAAAGTAGAGGTCATGGCTTCCAGCTGTAGCTTCATTATGGTGTGGACCCTGAAAACCAGATCATGTCCTGGGGCTCGGTTTCCCTTTTCAAGCTACCGCCTCTGGAGTTTCCTTAAAGTCTCTTAATCATGGACATTTCATATACTACTTTTCTAAATCCTTACCAAGTAAATTGATTCCAAAGCCCTTTCCTTTCTCTGGTCTGCTTCTGAGTCCCTGCTATCACTAATTTGGGTGACATGATAGAGAAACACATGTATATTGTGATTCTAAGAGTCTTTAACCTTAAAAGGGTTTCCATGGGTGGGAGACAGAGAGAACCTGTCCTTAGCACAGCCCACCACTCACTCAAGAGATCTTAACTCATCAAAGAGCAGCCAGCCTCGTGCAGCTTTAAAATGACTTCACTCCCATATTTACATATTTTTAATAGGGCTATGATGAATCTCCTTCCGCTTGACTCCTATTTTGAGCTGTGATATTTTAATCTCCATTCTTGCTGCAACTTAGCAGATGAATGTGCACTGTGACAGAGCTCAGAGGAAATCGTATAAATAAAACGAAGTGCAGCTATGACATCCCACATTTTATAGCTTTTTTATTGTAGCTGAAGCATAAACAGAGCACAGCTGTGTTATACTTACCGCTGTGAGAGCTCCCTCCATCCCCCCACCTACACTGGTTTTAAAAAGACAGTGCTGTTATTCCTCTTACTCAGAAAGCTTCTACTATGAGGAGCAGTCCCCATCAGTCCATCCTCTGCCTCAGAGCTTTCCTGTTGACTCATTTCTCCTGTCACACATGTAGCTCGGTCCTGTCACATTCTCATCTGACTGCAGTTCAACATGCCTACTGACTGCAGCTGCACACAAGCCAAAGTTCCTTGCTGTCACCTGCTGTAGGGTGGCTCCACCATCTCAACCAACACACACCACATCCACATACTTCATAAGTGTTCCTTGGGAAAACAAGGAGACAGGAAACTAGCCTGGGAGTCTTCTCAGGGAGAAACCCTTTCAACATGACAGATCTTCTGCTTTCAAATGAACTCTCAGAATGTTCTGATGAAAAGTGGAACATGCCAGGAGACCCAAGCAGGGCTAGATAAGTGATGCTGACTTATGTAAAACAGTTCTGCCTCCTTACACCATTGTTGGCTTTACAATTGCTCGTTGAGTTGGAATACGCCAGAAGCACAGAAGCAACCTCCATCTGTACCCTGATAGAAACAGGGTGAGGTCACATGGTTGATTGGTCCAGGCCTGCCCTAAGCTGAGCCTATCTAAAACCTTCCCTGAGATGTTTCATTTGGGTCAAAAGTAGTAAGCAGTGCTGATGGGACCCCTGTACCCAGTCCTATCAGCCCTGCATCGGGCCCTCCCACCTGGAGATCAAGATGATAATAAGAAAGAATAAAGGCAACAGTCAACGTGTCCTGGAGAAGAGAGAAGAGGGTCAACCCTGCCAAGCCTGACTCCTAGCTCTAGCCTCTCCTTCCTGAGGCCCATCAACACTCCTGGGTCCCCTCTACTCTCTCTATTTTCTATATGTTTACTTCTGGCCTGCCCCCAAATCTTTTCTTAAGCTGCCTCAAGTTGAGGCTTGTCATTTACAAATGTATATTTTTCTCTTTCTGTTTATATGTGTGCACATACATATGTGCATGAATGCATGTGTGTTGTATGCAGATGCATGTTCAGATGAGCTAGCCAATGCGGGTATGGGTCAAAGTCAGAGGCCAACAGCAAGTTGTCTTCAATGCCTTCCCAACCTTATTTAAAGTAATTAAATAAATTTATTTATTTATTTATTTATTTATTTATTTATTTACTTACTTACTTACTTACTTACTTACTTACTTACTTACTTTTGAGACAGGATCCCTCACTGAACCTAGACTACCTGGTAGTGAGCTCTGGGAATTTGTCTGTCTCAATCTCCAAGCGTATGGGTTACAGACACATGCATGCCATCATGCGGAGCTTTTTAAGTGGAAGCTGGGGATCCAAACTCAGGTTCACCTGCAGAGCTGTCACCTCAGCCCTGGTGTATTTCCAGGGTCTTCATTATTACACTTTCCAGAGCCTTCTGTTTCTCCATTCAGTTGGGATTCATTCTGCCTTTTGCAAAATACCAACACGCTATCTAAGGAAAAAAAGGAAAGAAACCCCTCTGGGTTTGTAGAGAAACTCATGATGAAAATTCAAAGGACAGGTGCATCCAAGTGAAAGGATGTGGGGGGGCATGGTACCCTGCACACTCTGGAAGTGAGAGGAGGGGGGACTGTATTTCCATTATCACTAACATGGGAAGTAGAAAACATCAGAACACAATGATACAACCACCTCCATTGACAAGCTCAACTGTTTGCAAAAACAGGCCTAACTGGGCTAAGGAGGGACACTGCTGGTACCCCACTTCTCAGCTATCCACCTTTCAAGGTCGCTCTTCTGCAACATGTCCCAAAGCTGCCAGCCTAGCCCAGCCCAGAGGTCTAATCAATGATTTTCGCTTTTGTGAGAGGATGAGCAGGATTCATTTGTTTTGATGGTGGATTATCAATCTGCATCTTTAAAAAGGTGTGTCCTCATCCAGTTTCGTAAGCTTGTTCCTGAGAGAATGACTGGAATTTTACTCTACTTGAATAACATATAATTTCATAAAAGAGTTACTGTCAAAACACGGTACGCCATTCTTGATGTGCGTGAAGAAGCACATTTGTAATGTAAATAACCTCAGAAGTTGTGTGGTATTTTAAAATAACCCATCTGGTGGGAAAACAAAGATCATCAGCCCAGTTGGTTCCAGGACTAGTAAATTAGGGTGTATCTAGACTTCATTGTGCACAGAATTCCAAGACGAACACTACCCCTGATCAAGATTCAGGTTGCTTTCTTTTTCAGGACCAAGTATTTTTAATTGACCCAGTTCTCCTAACACAGTTTGAAAGGAAGACAAGATTTATAAACTGAGGATACCCTAGATATTGGATAGCTATGGTCAAGACAATAAGGATACCAAACTGATTATAGCCTGAGTTGTATGGACCTGGCTTTAGTCTTTCATATTTTGTGAGTTTGCTGGCAAGAGACAACAGCTAATCAAAGAGAAAGAAGCCCCACAATCTCCATGGAAATGTGAAACAAATAAAACTTCCAAAACTGGCACCCACACAACAAATAACCACAGATTAAGAAAATTAGCCTGTACACTTTCACTAGTGGAATCTTGCTAGAAAATATTTTTGTGTGTGTGTGAGTGTTTTCTTGTATGTATGTATGAATGAATGCATGTACATGTATGTATGAGCACAACACGCATGCAGTGTCTATGGAGGCCAGAAGATGGAGTCAGAATCTCTGGAATTGAAGTTACAGGTGTTTTGAGCCATCAGGTGTGTGCTGGGGATCTAACCCACGTCCTCTGAAAAAAACAGTGAGTTCTCTAACCACTGAGCAATCTCTCCAGGCCCTCTGTAGTAGAGTCTTTACTTAAGAAGCAATTCTAAGCAGAATGCCCAAGAGCAGTGAGGCCTACGGCCCATGGACATAGTATGAGAGCTCTCTTATTTTAAATGGTGGGCAATTGCTCAAGCAGCTACAAATGGCTAAAGAGAAGTTTGGCCGTGGCCAGGGCTCAAAGAGCTATACTCTGGCCCCATCAAGACATAGCTTTACTCATTGGTAAACCAATGACTCAAACTCAGGACCAAAACTCCCTGTTTCATAAAAAGGAAGCAAGTAAAATTAAAATGTGTATTTCATTCCTTAAATTAATATAAATTACTTTTTCAAAGTTGAAAGAAAAATTTGGTAAAGTTTCTTTCTATTTTTTAAAAATCTCTCTCTCTTTCTCTCTCAGGTGTGTGTGCATATATGTATATGAGTGTATACATGTGTGTGAGTGTGTGTATGAGTGTGTGTTCATGTATGTGTGTGGGCATGTGTTTTGCGTGTGTGTATATATGCGTGAGGACACTTCACCTGTCAGTCCTCACCTTCCACTTGCTTGAGACAGGGTCTTTTGTTGACAGCTCTTTGTGTCAGACTCACTGGCCTGTGGGCTTCAGGGATTCCCCTGTCTCTCATTTCACCATAGGAACACTGCAATTCCTACAGAGGCAAACACTGGTGTTGTGCATGGGTGCTGGGATGTGAACTCAGATCCTCCTGCTTGTGCAGCAAGCCCTTTGATCAGCAGAATTCATCCAGTGGAGTTCTTACAAGTACTAAACTTTCTATTACATGGGATCTGCAGCAGGCAGAACTTGGTGGGCAAGGTGCAGGCATGTTTGTGTGAAAGCACACTACATCCACACTCCTCTGCAGTGTCAATATTTCTTTATTGGTACTTATGTCAGTTACTGATAAAATTACATAGAAAAATATCTTAAAGATTGAAGTAATATCTTCCCACCTTTAGCCAGAGAACAGGATAAGAATATTAAAACAATTTTTTTTAATTGTGACCTATGAATCCCTTTTCAAGTATACCTTTTGTGTGCATTGTTTACTAATCTTGTATTAATAATTACATTGGAAATGTCTTTTAAAAGATTTTTGTGGTTTGTTAACAGACAGGGTAGTCCAGACTGGCCTCAAACTCATGGTCCTCCTGCCTCAGCCGCTCAAGTGCTGGGATTACAACCAAGAATCAGCCACCATGGACAGGATTAGAAAAGCGTAAGTTACCTTCACATTGATTGTTGTTAAAAAAGCTTGATAGATAGATTCAGGAGGTGTGTGGTAAGCTGATGGGGGCATGTTCCGTAGCAGATTATGTGAGGTAGAGTAGTAATGAATGTGAGAGATCCAGTAGTAAGAGTTTGACTTAGGGCCTGCAAGGTGACTTACTGGGTAAAGGCGCCTGTAGTAAGCCTAATGGCCTGTCCCAGGAGGTAGGAGGCAACAGATTCCTGCAAGCTGACTTTTTACCCCCACATGCACTCCACAATATATGCATCACATACATATGCAAACACAAAAGGAATAAATAAAATGTCATAAAGAATTTAAATTTAACCCCCACAAAGATTCCCAAGTGGAATTCAAAAAGAAAACAGTAAGTAATTAGCTATGGTGTCTCTAAGCATCTAGGTGGAAAGACAAAATCATTCCAAATTAGACCAGTGTTGTTCTTTATTCAGCATGATCCCCAGGTGCTAGGGTCTATCCTGGACTCTAGAGACAGATCTGAGAGAAAACAGACCAAGTCCCTGGTCTCTTACAGCTGATACTATACTCAACAAAACAAAGAGGAATGAGTGAATGGAGATGAACACTGCATGAGCAGGGAAATGCTGGGGGGTGGGGAGTGAAGGGAGAGAGTTGGAGGACAAGCAGATAAAATGTTAAATAGAGTAAAAGGCAGGGACTTTCTGAAAAGGTGCCATTTTAGTCAAGACCAAAAGGAAGTACTTCAAGGGGTCATAGAGTTATGGGTTACCAGAATGAGAGCAGAAGCCCTCAGAGACCCAGAGGCTGTGCCTACCACACCACAAAAAAAAAAAAAAAAAAAAAAAAAAAGCTTCACTGGGGGTGTGGCCATGATCGTCACCACAACCATCATAACCCCCACGGTCTTCATCAAAACAACAGAAACCATCATCATCACAGTCACCATCATCATCATCACAATCATCATCATCACAGTCACCATCATCATCATCACAGTCACCATTATCATCATCACAGTAACCATCATCATCATCACAGTAACCATCATCATCATCATCACAGTCACCATCATCATCATCATTACAGCTACCATCATTATCCCCAAAGCTGGCTTTTATTAGCCCTACAATGTACTAGACTTTGTATTTTATTCCTTATGGTGGTATGCATCAGACTTGGAACATAATTTGTGTACATCAAAAAATCCTATCTCTGCCAAACATAGTAGCACAGGACTTTAATCCCAAAACTTGGGAGGTCAAGCCATGCAGATCTCTGTAAGTTTTTGGCCATAGATGTGCCAGGCCAGATGGGGCTACATAGTGAGACCATGTCTCTAAATAAATAAACAAAATATTCCCATCCTAATGTATTATATACTGCCGTAAGGATTTCCTAGATTAAAAGTAGATTCCATTGTGGGCAATTTCTATATGAGTTTTTTGTGTTCAAGCCCTGAGGGGGAAGGCATCCTGGCACCCAGGATCCCAGGAATACCATAAAGTCTCAGGGAGTAACAAACCTCAGAAAGGACTTACTGGGAAAGACACAGTGGTGGCTGTCTCTGCTGTGGCAGGAAGCATCAGGTCACTGAGAAGGGACAGGCTTCTATAGGGTTTCTGGAGAGAGGAATTTTCCAGGCTGGAGATTTCCATAGTGGGGACTGGTGAGATTTCAGGCCAAACCCAGGGATTGGTGGGTTTTCATGCTCAGGAGTTGGTGGGCTTAGTCAAGCTTTTACCTGGAAGTGGGCTCAGAGCTTTTAGTTATATTTCTCTTTGTGGGGAATAAGTGCTGTGGGAAATTGAAGGAGCATCTCAGGTGTCATTTCTCACCTTCAACTTCGTTTGAAGAGATCTTTTTCTTTGTCATGCCCCTCTGTAAGCCTAGGGGTGGTAAATTTCTGAGGAGTCTCCTTCCTTTGCCTCTGCTACAACAGCAATCTTCACATGGGTCATGAGGAGTTACATTCTGATCCTCAGGCTTTCCCAAGTCCTTTACCCACTAACCCACCTCCGCAAGCCTCAGACTTGGTGATTTCTCTGAGCCTAATGACTCCTTAATTAAGTATTCATGAGATACACCTTAAAGTCCATAAATAAAGACATGAGGAAAAGCAGCATATCATGATATTGTGTGCCAAAACTTAAATGCAATGCACATGTCTACAACCCCAGATAGAGAAAACATGACAGATCAAATATGAATACCACTAACGTCAAACTTGGTTCAAAAATGAGTTTTATAGGGGCTATTTACAGAAATATAGAGTGATACAGGAGCAGAAAGAACTCAAAAGCAGCTGCCCACCCCAGCACAGGTGGCAGCTCACCATGCTGAGAACCTGGAGCATACTGTACAACCTGCAAACCAGTCAAGAGGTTGGAGAGTGTCCTCTCCAGGTACCCCAGTTGGTCTAAATCTCTTCTGGGCAACTCAGCTAGTTTCTACTTCTTCCAGGCAGCTGGTCTGATATGAGACTCTTCTTTTGTAGCTTGGCTTGTCTGAGACTTTTTTGCAGGTTAGCTTTTCTAAGAGGAGCTCTCAGCTTTCATTGCTTACTCTGGCAGTGAGGAGCCTAGTGAATATGATCAGTTTCAGGGACTTCCTGAAGTTACTTTGAGTTGCTTTCCTTCCTGCTTATGAAGCTTCCCTGCAGAACAGAATCTTTCAATATCATGAAAACTGTTATGCAACACAGTCTTGGGGTTGTCTATGTACAAAATCCCACACCCTTTGGGGATGAGAGTGCACAAGGGGCTTCTTAGGACAAAATCCACGTTTGTCAGAGAGTGTCCTCATTTCTATAGTTTGCCAAAACCATGCAAATTATTAGACCAGATTATCTTTAATATGGTAGTTAAAAATGAGAATAGCAGAAGTACCAATTTACCAATCTTAAAGAAAGCTAAAAGTCATCCAGGTAACTTCTGCAAAGTCCTTGCAACAGCAGCCTCTACTCCCCTGTGCCATGGGATGCAACATCTTGTGGATCCTATCACTCTAGGGGCTATTGACTCGCAAGTCCCACACCATCCTTGGGGAGCTTGTTTTCCCCACAGAAGTGACTAGCCAGGTGTGGGGTGCACACCTGTGATAAGAGCACTTGTAAAGGAGATACAGTAGGATGAGTAGTCCAAGGCTAGTACAAACATAGCAAGTTTGAGGCCAGCTTGGGCCATATGAAATCTTATCAGAAAATCAAATAAAACCATGCCAAAAAAAAAAAAAGAAAAAAGAAAAAACAAGTCTCCACAGAAAGGCTTGTGGGCACAGTGTGATAAAATATGGGTTCTAGGAATGGGGCACTTGTTTCCCATCTCCACAGCTCCAGTGAATGGAGCTCCAGTAGACAAGCCAGAGGGGACAGACCACAAACTTCTTTGACATACTTCCTGTCTCACAAAAGCTGGAGATAATTTTCTTAGAGGGACTATTAAAGTGCCATCTTTACATTGTCATTTTAAACTAAAAGGGAAAGTAGAGCTAATATAGCATAATCAGTAAAATTGTTGAGTAGGAAAATTTGATTTCTCCAGATCCTCCATCTACTTTGATGACAAGCTTCTAAGGTCCCCTGCCACTTCAGTTCCTAGGTTATCTATCTCTGGCCACTGGAGAGTCCAGAACACTCACTCACATGGCACTGGAATTGATGCACATGGACCTCATACTCTTTGCCTCCCAAAGGTAGGTTCAATGAGAAATGTCCTCCATAGGCTCATGTATTTGAACATTTGGTCCTTGGTCAGTGGGGAAGTCTGGGGAGTACAGTCAATTTTTTAAGGGAACAGCATTGTTGGAGGAAGTACATCAGTACAGTCTCCAGGTTTTCAGAGTTTAGAGCCTCATTCACTTCCTGAATGATGAAACACGATCAACTAGCTTTCTGCTCCTGCCTCCATGCCTTCCTCATCATGATGGACTCCCTCCCTCTGGAACTGCAATCCACAATGAATCCTTCTGTGAGTTTCTTCTGCCTGTGGTGTTTATCACAGCAACAGAAAAGAGACTAATACAAGTAGAATAGCATTCCATTTATTCCTAACTGCAATCGACCAACTGATCCTTAGATCTCACATGGCATTATTTCAGCACTACTGAATTTTACTTCATTAAGTTTTGGCCAATGATGAATCAATCAGTTGCTAACTTCCTTAACCTCATGTAAGTCAAAGTAAATTAAGAACTAAAGCTGAGTTTTACAGAAAAGGAAGTCAAAGTTACATCTCTAGGGTTCTTGCTCCTTTATCAAAGCTTTGTATAAAAATAAAAAATACAAAAAAAAACAAAAACAAAAACAAATACAGGGCTGGAGATATGGCTCAGCAGTTAAGAGCATGAATGGCTCTTACAAAGAACCCAAGTCCAGTTCCCAGAACCTATGTCAGGCAGCTCCCAACTGCCTGCAACTCCCGATCCACTGGATCTGATGCCCTCTTCTGGCCTCTGCGGGCACTGCACTCATGGGTACATAGCCACACAAAGATACACACACACACACACACACACACACACACACACACACACACATACATTGTTTAGAGTAGTAAATAGAAGAATTCAGTGGATAGAAAGGGTGGCACCTGTCCACATGGGTTTCTAGGACTGACATTCATACACTCATACAAAAGGAGCTATCCTTTGGGTGTGATTTTAGCTGTTAATCGCCAGTATCCTTTTTACTTCATCAGAATTTGGGGACATACTCTTAAACTGTTGGTTTTTTTTTTTTTTTGAAGCATGATGACATCTGACAGTGGGGAAGTCTGCTAAAGGGAGTTATTAGGGCTTCATCACACCCTCTAGACCTGACACTAGCTTCGGAGGAGCACGGCGTGTTTCCTGTTTTAAATTCAGAGCAGCATGCACTCGTCTTGAGTCTTCTGAAATTTCTTTTGCATGTTATTCCTAATTTACCAAAAATGGATGTTCAAAAACAACTTCTAGCTAGCTGTCACCTCATCCCACCCTGTCTTTCCCAATATATACCATAGTATGTATACTCTCATCTAAGTGTTGCCTTGGGTGACTCTCCTTCCCTTAGGCCCTCATCAAGTCACCATCTAGTGTAGGTGTCCTTTGACCCCTCCATATCATTCCCACTGCCCCTTGCCCCTCTAGTGCCTACCAAGTTCCCCTCTGGCTGCAACTATGGTGGTCTTTGCACACACATTCCTGTCCCTTCTCTCTGGCCCCACAGACCACTCTGCACACCTGCCATTTAAAATATGCCCTAACACCCCACATTTCAAAGTATCACATTATGAAGCATAATTATGGCCAGTTATCACACATCCATCATGCATAACATAAATCTTAAAAAGAGTGCACCTGGCAAACCCACTTCTCCACATACACCCTGCTTCCCACCACATGGAAAATGAAAACATTAAGTGCTGTTACTCTTACATATAAATACATGTGGTGTGCGTGTGTGTGTGTGTGTGTGTGTGTGTGTGTGTGTGTGTGTGTGTTCTTCTCCAGGTCATCTCCTGAATGCTGCTGTGGCCATGACCAATTCTAGAAAATGCGCCTCTCTGTTACCATAGGGGGCTCAACATCTCTCCAGGTCTTTATCATGGCCACCTCTCTGCCCTCCCTCTTCTCACTCTCACAAGACTTCTCTCATCCAGGCTCAGCATGCTCAAAGAACTTTCCATGACTTTACTATCTACCCCTTCCCTGCTGTAGTACCTTTATTTGATTTAGCATTGTCTTTGTGTGTGTGCGTGTGTGTGTTCATGTGTCCATGCACATACACATGTGTGTATACATGTCCTCAGTTCTATATATTTTTATTTTACTCCTCAGGTCTAAACTCCTACAAAGCAGGGGTTTAGTCTGCCTTATTCATTATAATTATTTCTGTCACTTATAATAATATTCAATACATAGAGGACATTTAGAAAATAATTTTTAAATGATTCATGTGAGCATTCTTAAGGAAACACTCTAACAGTAAAACCTCTAGGGCTGGTGGGGACATGAAACAGGATGGTAGACTGAGGGAAGCTTTGGCAAGTGCCACAATCAGACTGTGTCCTCAGGTCTTATGTGAGAGAAGGTCTCCTTCCCTCAACTCCATCAGTCAGGGGCAAGCAAGGCCAGCTTGGTTCCTTAATTGTCAGTGAGCATCAGTATATAAGACCCTCTAGAGTGGAACACAAGTACTATTATTCCCCCTTTTCTATGTCAGTCACTGCTCTACCAATTATAATAAATAAATAAAGTAGATGGAAGCTAAGGAAAAGTAAAGCAAAATTAGAATCTGGCAAAAGCAACCGCACTGCCTGGGGCAGCCTGGGGCTGATGGCTGATGACAATTAGCAGAGAAACCCTGCTCCCTGCTCTAAACTCCTGTCTAATAAACAAATTAGCAAGCCCATCGGCATCAGCTGGGCATCCCCTTTCTGCAAAGGCAGCTGCAGCCACCATGCTGGCTCTTTGGGTCATGGCCCTGGGGGTGAGGCACAATTGCAGACTTGCAGACCACCAATGTCCCAGTCAGCAGCATGGCTACCAGGTTCTAGAGAAGAAGCACCCATGGGTGAGGGTGCAGGAACACCTACACTGCATCTGCCATCATGCAGCAGGCTCCAAAGAGCTAGACATCTGCCGCAAGATGAAGTTGCTTCCTATGCTTAGAAGTTACCACATAATCATAAAGAGCAACAGGGAGCATAGGCAGTAACTGCATACTTCCACACAGGATGTGCTAGATGGGGAGGATCTTTCTGTGAAAACTGGCGCTCACCATAGAACCTTACCTAAATGGTAAAGCTGTTCTTTCAGAGACTGTGAAATGCCTATACTTCCAGGACTCAGGATGCTGAGGCAGGAGGATATCTTTGGAGCTTGAGTTCAGTCTCCAAAGATAACAGAATAGTCCTCTCTCTCTCTCTCTCTCTCTCTCTCTCTCTCTCTCTCTCTCTCTCTCTCTTTCACACACACACACACCCAGCAGGGGAGATTATGAGATACCACTGTTCAATTTTTAAATTTAATAAATTTTTCCTCTTGCATGTTAGGTTACTATACATAGCAAAATATAATTACTTTTGAAAAGCCAAAGTTTTCAGCATAAAGATACAGATTCTATGGAGGTAAATAAGTTGCATCAGATTTAATGTATATATGTGTCAGAACCTCATTGGACTCTCCTAGTATATACAATTTTCAGGTGTCCCTACATCAGTTTGAAATTACTTTAAAAGAGCTGGAGAAATGGCTCAGCAGGCAAGAGTACTCACTGTTCTATCAAAGGAAGCAATTCTGATTGAGCATCCACATTGGGTTGCTCTTAAAAAAAAAATGTGTAATTCCAGAGGATCCAACCCCACCTTCTGGTCTCCATGGACACCTGTACTACACACACACAGAAACACACATACCACACACACACACACCACACACACAGAGACACACACATACCACATACACACACACATGCATGTACACACAAAAACCACACACATCACCTATACGACACACACACCACACACATGTATACGTGCATGCATGCACATGTGTACACACACACACAAACTATACGTACTCTCCCCCCCACACCCCAAATCAATCTAAATAAATTTCAAAACAAAAAATAAACCCTTGTCCATCCACTTTCAAAGAAGGATGAAATAAGTCCAAATGTAACATATACAACAAATACAACTTTTTCCAAAAGTTAAACATTAATGGAGAGGGCATCTTCTGGCTTCATTTTCTAGAACGTGGTGTCTTTCTAGGTGAGCATCAACATGGTAAAACATTCTTCAAACATCCCGTGTAGGAGAAACGTGATGAGACGCTCCACACACCCACAGCATTCGCATAGCCATGCACACTGGTGATGAGCTAGAACAAAGGCAACTGGTGGAGACAAAACAGGAGAGACTTGGCAGCCCAACGTGGTTTTCAGGCAATATATATTCAGAGCCTGAGCCTCCTGAGAGAAACTTCTTGTCTTTCTTTCTACCTGGATTCTTGAGATAGGGTGTCCTTTTGTAGCTCAGGCTACCCTGGAATTTACCACGGAACTGAGGCTGGCTTCAAATTTCAAATTTTCCCACCTCCACTTTCAGAGTGCATTTTATAATATACAACAAGAGATAGATGTATCTGCATGATAAGAGACAGCAAGGTAGCAGGGACATCTCTAGGGAGGGAAGAAATGACTATCCAAACCATCATGACTGAGAGAAGTGGAGACATGGGAAAGAGATGTGCTTCGTGTGGCTTTCAGGGGCCTCTAATTTCACTTTTCAGGATGAAGGTGCCTCCCTTACCCATTTTGACCAGGGCTCCACCACCCTGACACTGCTGTGCTCTCAGACATTGAAACAAACTACAGAAAGAGCTGGCTTCTCCCATAGACAGATGCTGAAGCCTTTGCCATTTAGACAGGTCTCGTGGGAGTGGTCATCCCCACCTCTTCCTCTCTAAGCATGTGGTAAGTAAGTTAGGGCTGAATTATCTCTGCACTACAGTGTCAATTTTTGATCAATTGTCCCCACTTTAAATCACCACAAATGCTCTTTCTCATTTTCAAAATAGTTCTCTTAAAATGTTCCTCAGTTAATCTTTCTAGAAAGATCTTTTAGACACATGGACATGTCTTTTGAGTCTACTGAGAAAATGGTAGCTCTTCATTACACATGTTCCAGTTGTCTTCTATCTGTGTTGGACACCCTCATCCCATCCCCCAATAAGACATATTATGCAAATAACATTTTTGAAAGAGTCTGTGTCCTCACCAGACTGGGAGAAAGATTATCTCGTTTGGGGGTCCACATAAAACAGGACCTAAAAGTGGTCAAAAAAAGAGAGCAAAGGCTCCCACACTCTGTCTTCTTGTCCATGCTTCTTAAGTCAAAAAGAGCAACAGAAGGCTGTTCTTTAAAGTGATACATGTTCCTCTGATGTTTACGTGACTTGTAATTCAGAAAGGCACATATGGAGGGAAGGACCCTTTTCTGAGGAGATCGAGGCCTATGTGCCCCCAAGGAGGGTGAAACCAACCTACAATGGCATTGCCTGCTTTGTCTTTTCTTCAGTGGAGGAACACTGACATTTTAAAGTCCTAACAGAAGCTTCTGGGAATGCCATGCTTCCGATGAGGAATGGCACTGCCTACTCCTATGCTATACAAATCACACAGGCATTTGCTCAGAGCGTGAGGGGTGGGATGAGGGTGTCCAACACAGACAGAAGACAACTGGAACATGTGTAATGAAGAGCTACCATTTTCTCAGTAGACTCAAAAGACATGTCCATATGTCCAAAAGATCTTTCTAGAAAGATTAACTGAGGAACATTGTAAGAGAACTATTTTGGAAATGAGAAAGAGCATTTGTGGTGATTTACAGTGGGGACAATCCTTGCAAACAGGATGATCTGAAGTCAACCAGAACCCCATAAAAGAGGCCAATCACAATGGAGAATTCCCAGAATGCCAAGGCTGGGGAGATAGAGACAGGTGAATTCTGAGACCTACTGGCCAGGCAGCCCACTTCACAAGTCTCAGGCCAGTGAGATTTCTTATCTCAAAAAGCCAAGATGGGTGGTACCTGAGGAATGATGGTCTAGGTTGACCTCCCACCTCTATACGCATGTGTCCACACACATGCACACTACACATATGCACGCACACGCACACACACACACACACACACACACACACACACACTCTCTCTCTCTCTTTCCCTGTCATCTAAGACTTGTGTGATTTCAACATCCTTGTGAGTCCTCTGCATCTTCATTTCCTTATCCATGAGGATAATAGGGAAACCATTAAATTCCATTAACTAGCAATAATTCTAATAGTGCTAAGTTAAATATTTCAATATTTTTGTGATCCTCAAAATCCCCCAAGGAGACTAGCACAGTGGAGATAATTGATCCGATAGCATTCTCCTCATGGACAGAAGTGATCAATAACTCAGAGCCCAGGTTGATAACTGCTTCGGCATCTATTCTCCAGAATTGGAGAGAAGTCACCCAAATTATTTTGCAGCCCTTGACAAGCCAGTGCCTGTCATATCCGTATTTCTAATCTTCTAGAACTCTTCAGCTGAGGACCACTTTCAAATCCACTGACGTCAAAGCCTCTGGTTCAAAGGCCACATCTTGTCTGCTACTCCCCTGACATTGCTGGCTGCCCTGTCCCCCAGAATGGAGTGCCCTCTTTATCTCGAACTTCATGCTGCTATGAGTAGGAGTCTGAGGGAGCGAGGTTATTGGTTGCAAATGTTCGAACGATCCTAATAATTGCAGCTAGAGATCCATCCCCTCATGTCACAGAAGTTGGAAAATGGGTCAGACATAATGCATTTGGTTAAGTGTCTAAACTGAAAAGGTGCTATTTTATTTTAAATGCCATGGACCTGACAGAAGCTGGGGTTACTGGTGCAATGCTCTCTCATTTGGAAATGTATCAGGGACATGCCCTCTGAGGGTCAGGCTTTCATTTGCTGATGTTAATTCTCAGCTGCCTGCTCCTGGTCCTTCATTGTAGCCTCTGTCTTAGCTGAGCACGCTCCTGATTCCCCACTCTATCCAGACAGTCCATGTAAATAGTGTTTATGTTAAGGAAGTCATGTTCAGTGTGACTGGAGCACACAGAAACTGATGTTGTTGTCACTTTAGATTAAGCTCTTATTTCGGCAAAGGAGGCAATTGGAGCAAGCAGCTGAGTGGCCCAATGAAATATTCAGCTCATTTCATTTAGTGCTACCCAGTTCCCATTGTTCATGCTGGCAAGCTGGTTTAACCCTGTTGGTGCTGGCCCAGTGATGCCGTCCACTCTCACACACACAGAGACTTCCTCTAGCAGACATGCCATCCATCAACAAATGCAGAAATCATCAAGGGAAGCGTGCAGGAGGTGTTTCACCAGATGCATTTGCTGAGCTCCTGTGCATTGGTGTCACGAGGAAGGGTGTGCTTTAACAGGGCTGTGTGTGAGATCTGATTCCTTTTCTTGATGCCCATGAAAGATGAGTGGGTCAGAAAGACACTCTTGTGACAATTGTGAAAGTGTTTGAAGGTAAGGTGTACCCACAAAAGGACAAGATTGGGACTCCCTCCTCAAATCATTCTATCACAGTTCTTCAGGGCAGATTGCTTAAAGGTAGCTGAGGGCCATCACTCTGGGACAAATCCACCCTCAAAGACAGTCACATGCACAAGCTTGTTATCTGGAAAGATTGGGTACAAAAATTCTGAATCATACTTTGTTTCCTTCCTAAAAGTGTCATTAATTAACCCTTACCATGTCAAATATCTTGTCGATAATCAGGTAATCTGTTTAGGGTCACATAACATTCTGCCATTATTCAACTTAAAATAATCTGTACTCCAAGGGTGACCTCCCCCCTTTGATGGATGCTTCCCAAAAGATAAGAATGGTCGGCCTTCCCAAAGCAACCAGGATCATCTGAACAGATCACTTGGAGTTTATTCTCAGACCCAGGAAAATATATAAGTGAAGAACTCTGAAATTCCATTTCATATCTGGGAGAGGATGCATTGCATCAGTAGCCTAGCTTTATGCCACACATGTGCAAACCCAGCCCTTGAGAAGGAAGGAAAACATATCAGAAGGCCAAGGAAGACGTCAGTTATACAACATGTTTAAGGACAACCTGAGCTACATGAAACCTGGTCTTGAGAAACAAACTAAAATGGAAAACAATGCTTTCTAACTGGTTAAGCACTTCATTCTAACACTAATTATCAGGTATTTATCAGTAATAATTGTTATTTTAGAATAAAATTTAGTTGAAAAGCTGTAGATTGTACCTCAAAGACAATTGTAGTCAAGCCTTGGTCCCCACCTTGGCACTCTAGGGAGGGGTTAGAAAACTTAAGAAATGTGACTTTAAGACAGGAGATGGTGGTGCACATCTTTAATCCCAGCACTTGGGAGGCAGAGGCAAGTGCCTCTGTGAGTTTGAAGTCAGCCTAGTTTACAGTTCTGCCCACCTCACGCTCCCACCTGATGCTCTTTCTCACCTAAATCCAAAGCCACAAGCCCAGAGACCATGGACTGAAACTCCCCCACTTGTCAGCCGAGCATACCCTCCCTCTTCATAAGCCGATGGTGTCCAGTGTTTACTGCAATAATGGAAAACTATAATAAAGCCCAGGGAGCCCAACTGACACTTGACAGTAATTGGTGTTTGAAGCAAATTTTGTCCCTGGAATCAAGAAACTATTAGTATAAATCTACAAGAAAACACAAAAGCCTTTTTACGTCTAACGTACGAAGGGCAGAAGTAAAAGTTTAAAGTAGCGCACACATTGGCAGCTAAAGAAATAGTGTAGGACAGAGGAAAACACAGGGTGGCAACTGTCAGGAAGGCTATGGAAATAGAAATTTGGGATGCTGTTTGTCAGAGTGTTCATGGAAGTAAATGAGAGAGGGAAACAAACCCAAAATTAACTGTGGTGCAATTTTCTCTAGTGCTGATTCCGTCTGAGCAAAACAGGCATTTAATAACACACTGTCTTCAAAATATGCATAGCCTACATTATATATAGAAATATGGACATAGATTTGGAGGATATATAGCATTATATAGTCCATTAAACAATGGGCAAGATGGTCAAAATAATCTTTCAAGAAGTGAGGTAAGGAAAGTTTGTTATGTAAATAAAAATAAAAGTTAAATTAATTATGTGTTAATTACAGTTGATTAGGCAGCAGAAAGAGACCCAACTTTGTACTTATATTGTATTTGATCATTGGTCTTATGAGATCTAATCCAGAAGGCTTAGCATGTACCAGTAATGCCAGAATTCTGGAAATAGAGGCTAGAGGATCCCTACAAGCTTGAAGTCAGTCTTGTCTACATAACAAGCTTCAGGTCAGCCAGGACTATGCAAAGAGATGCTGTCTCTACAAAGATAAGGAAGGAGAGGAGAGGAAGAGAAGAGGAGGAAGGGGAGGGAAGGGGAGAGGAAGACTAGAGAGGGAAAGAGAGAAGGAGGAAAGGAAAAATAAATCCAATCTATGTAGTTCAATTTATTCAAATTTTGACAGACTTCTCATAATCCTGTTCATTAAAGGTCTAAAAAAAATAAAGTCTTAGATTTAGGGATCAAATTCTTGGAATTTTCAAGATAAAAGAATGATTTCCTGAAGTGGGTTAAATGGCTCACTTATTTATTTATTTATTTACTTGCTTATTTATTTATTTATTTATTTATTTATTTATTTATTTATTTACATTTGGTTTGGTTTGGTTTGGTTTAATTTTTTGAGACAAGGTTTCTCTGTGTAGCCCTGGCTGTCCTGGAACTCACTCTGTAGACCAGGCTAGCCTCAAACTCAGAAAGATCCTCCTGCTTCTGCCTCCTGAGTGCTGGGATTATAGGCATGCACCATATCACCTGGCGCTTTTTACATTTCAGTTTTCTTTCCATTTGGCATCTGGTTTTTTTCATCACCTTTTTTTTTCTTTCTCAATATCATAGAAATTGAATGACTTAGCCAAGGAATGATTGGTAAATGAAATTTGAACATAAAAATGTTAAGACTTAAAAGGTTTGGAGGGAGAACTGCTGGAAATTAATAGTTTTTGAGTCTTTTTGTGGTTTTTTTTTTCAATAGTGACTATGAAACAAAACCATAAGTTTCCCAAAATGAACAGAAGCACCACTTGATGGCAGATGTATTCACAGTCAGCTTTATGCGCATAGAAGAATATGGCCTGTGGAGGGCATGTGAGTGGCACCGAGCATAGGGAGGCAGAGGCAAGAGGCCATTCCGGTCCACAAAGCTACGGCAGGTCTACCTGGGAGAGATAGTGAGACTTAGTCAGGAAGAGATCACTTGCAAACACTACCCACAGCCCCAACCTGAATCTGTACAGTCCACTTTCCTCTCCTGCTTGTCGCCTCTGCATCTAAACAGAGAAAGTGCTTCAACATAGGGACATTTCAAGATAAAGCCTAAGATCTGTTACCAATGGAGTTATCTCACACCCCCAGCTACACCCACTATACACAAAGGTCCACATATGCTTACATATGTGTGTGTACACACAGTCATTACACCCAGTCGTTTTGATAAATGTTGTAGTATGTTGTAGAGTCCCAAATGGATTCAAATAAAGTCCTTTATGGAACAAAAACTCATCACAAAACAAAGTGTTTTAAGAAAGCAGCTGCTTAGCCGGGCGGTGGTGGCGCACGCCTTTAATCCCAGCACTTGGGAGGCAGAGGCAGGCGGATCTTTGTGAGTTCGAGGCCAGCCTGGTCTACAAAGTGAGTCCAGGACAGCCAGGGCTACACAGAGAAACCCTGTCTCGAAAAACCAAAAAAAAAAAAAAAAAGAAAGCAGCTGCTCTTTGCACTTCAAATGTCTATCAGGGTCCACATGGTAAAGGCTTGGTCCCCACCATGACATTGCTCCTTGGAGGAAGGTAGATTCTAGGCTACTGGTGGTACCCTTTGAGGCATGGTAGGACCCACGCCACTTCTCCCTCTCTATATTTGTTAGCCAGGAGCTGAATGATTCTGCTCCACCATTGGCTCCTGTGTGCTGTCCAGAGGCACACCTGACCATGAATGACATCTTTCAAGACTGAAAGCAAAAATAAGCCTTTTATTCCTGGAAGATGGAAAGTTCAGCAGGCCAGTGAATTATACAGGTTGCCATCTAAAATGAAGAATGGCCAGTACCTGGCCTTTAAATAGCTCACCCCGCGTCCAATATGAAGAGCTTGAATATTGCCATCATTCGAACATCTGTAGCCAGTCTGACAACAGAGATGCAAACTTCAAAACTTCAGCTAAGACCCTTCCCTCAGATTCAGTTTTTCTTGTGAGTGGACATTTGTCATAAAAATCTATGCAAGCTTTAGGATTTGTGTTATTTCAAATTCATGCAAGTTATTTTTTGTTTTTACTTACACACTATCTTGACTTTGCCAACAGCCCTCCGAGCCTGTCTTATCTATGCTCAACCCTCTCAGAGGAAGTTTGTCAATACCAGGTATTTCTACATTTTATACTCTACGTGTATAAGCATTTCAGGTATGTGACATCACTACTCACATAAAAGATTTACAACTAGCTTCTAATGCTTCCTAAATCACTCTCAGGAAGAGACTACAATAAATAACCCCCATAGGATCCCATGGGACCACAATAATGGATGGCATCCATCTCAATTCAGATTAAAATGAAAAGGAGATGTCATTTTTATCAAGTGCTTTAGCTTGAAAAAAAAAGTTAAAATTATAATGCCCAATGCTGGTAGGTACATGGAAAAGAAAACTCAGCTCCACATTAACTGGAGCAGTGCTAAATGGCACAGACTTATCTGGAAAGAAATGTGGTAATAGTAACATAATCTCTTAAGATATCCATATACTTTGACATGTTCAATCCACCTCTGTGAATCCAAATATATATACACAAACACATGAACATACACAGAGATGTCCAATAAAATATTGTTTACTCTCTTGACCTGTCTGTACCTTTCCCCTCGGTCTGAAACCCTTAGGCCAAGCTTCTCCATTGCACCCATGTAGCTGACACCTTTTCCCCTTACTCTTTGCATCTCTTCCTTTCCTTTGTTATGCTGTTTTACAACATTACCATTTCTACCATGCCACTTTGGGGCTGTATCTATAACCATGAAATCTGACACAACTTGGAGGTAAAGAAAATAAAGTGGAGAACAGTGGACAGGAAATGTGTAGGATACACTATGTCATTCTGTATGAACAGAAATATAATAGAGTAGCAACAATACAGAAGGAGAAGGCACAACAAATGACTGAAGTTCTAAACTTGGGGGGCACTCATGAAGCTGTACCCCTAGCTGAGGAGTTATGGGTAGTTCATGGCTTCCAGGAGAGGCCACTTTCCCACAGTTTTGTAGCCACAAGTATGTTGCCCTCCCATCTTCCTGCAAACAACCTAAATTAAACTCAGAAATTCATTGTTGGGTTTTGTTTGTTTGTTTGTTTCATTTGTTTTTTTAAAGACAGGAAAGTAGGAGGGGAGCATGTTAGGAAGGGGTAAAGAGGGAACAGGAGGGGATAAGAGAAGGTGACCAGAGGTAACTTCGATCAAAATGCAAGCTACACATGTATGAAATTGTCAAAGAAGAAACTTTTATAACTTTCTTCCTATACAACTTACCTTAAAACAATGTGTGAACATATTTTGGGGTCCTTACCAAAATTACAGTGAGGCCCCTGTGCAAGCCTTTCTTATGTAAGCTGGGGTCAGTTGCTTGGTCTACCTGGCTGGCTGACAGTTTCTTAGTTTTAAAGTTTGTAACTTCTAAGCTCTCTATCCAATCACATTACTGCACATTAATTTTTATAAAATGAAATTCTAAACATATTCCTTCCCTACTTGAAAACCTTCGTTGCCAATAGGATAATTGGCAGAGCTCCTCCTATGATGTCACCCCCTACCTATTCCTCCAATTGAGCTCTCTGTTGTTTCTGACATGCTGTTTTATTCACAGTCCCTTGTCATGTTATTTCCATTTTCTTATACCTTAGCAGATGTCTCTCTCTGTAAGTGAAATGGATTCTCTCCTTGTTTCTGGCTAACAGCTTTCTAGTCAAGTTTCTATCCCAACTTTGCAAAGTATCCAACCAGACAATGTGGTTAATAGCAACTTGTGGGCCCGTTGACCCAATATGGTGCTGGCCACTTGAATGAAAAGGCCTTTTTCTGTGTATTTTCCTGATAAATTACAGTTTCTTGATGTGGAGTCTTCAAGTATCATGAGACTTCATGGGGTAAGAATTCAACACTTTTCAGTTGAATGACTTGGTGAAAAGAGAGAGGGTGCAAGGGCTTTTCGACCACGGGACTGTGTTCTGAGAAACACATCACGAGGTGATTGCGCCCTGAAGAATGCTCCCTCGGTGACGCAGGTCAAGCAGTCAGCATGGCTTCTTTCTTTTGACTCAAGAAATGCAGTGAAGGTGGAGAGACAGTTCAGTGGGCAAACTGCTTGCTGAGAAGTGAGAGGACTTAAGCTTGGACACCCAACACCTATGCAGAAGATGGGCCCAGCAGTACGCAACTGGGACCTCAGGGCTGGGACCTCTGGCCTCCATAAGGCACACCCCCCTCCTGCCTCTCAGAGGAGGAGATACAGTGAAACAGAATACATGAGACCCCAGCTCATACAACGCAGCAGAAGTACCATATCATACAATTTTTATGCACACTCTGGTGGCTGGGATGTAGCTCAGTTGGTAAAGTGTTTGCTGAGTGTGCACCGAGCCCTGGGTTCAATCCTCGGTGTAACATAATGTAGTGTAGTGGGAAACCCCTGCAATCCTAATTCTCTGACAGGGAGACAGGAGGATCAAGAGTTCAAGGTTGTTCTGGACTATGTTCACAGCCAACCTGAGCCATATGATATTCTATCTCAAAATAATAATAGTAATAATAATAACAGAGTGTAAGAATAATAAAACTATAGTAAAATTAAAAAGCCAATTAATGTAGTGTTTATTCTGCTTACCAAATATCATATGCACTACATTTTCACAAAGCTGGTATGACAGCAGGTTTGTTCACAGACTGTACAGCCATATTGGGCCACCACCATATCACTAGGAGATGTGAATTTTCCAGCTACCACAGCCCTATATGCTCTCATTCATTAAGCCTTCTCCACACACCATAAGAGGGGTCATCAAAATGCTGATGTTGGGCAGGGAGGGTAACCCAGAGGGTGGGGATCTCTCCTGGCATGCATGATGAGGCCCTTTAGATTTGATACTCAGGAAGAAAGGGGGGGTTGGACCCTGATAATGTAGGTTATTTCTGGTTATTTTTGTTAGGAAGTTCTTGCTTTAGTTTGGCTTTAACGTGTCTTGAACTTGCTAGTAGCTGAGGAGAACCTTAAACTCCTGATCCTCTAGACTCCACTCCCCAAGTTCTGGGATCACAGGTGGACTCCACTATTGCCCAGCTCCATGAATGCAATTTCTTAAAAAGATTCATTCATTTTATTATTTCATGTATATGACTGTCTTGCCTGCATGTACATGTGCGCACCACGTGTGTGCTTGATACCTGCAGAGTTCAGAAGAAGGTATCTGGTCCCCTGGGACTAGTGTTATAGTCAGTTGTGAGTGCCAAGTGGGTGCTAGGAATTGAACCCAGATCCTCTGCAAGAGCAACAAGTACTTTCACCACTGTGGCATTTCTCTAGCAACCTAGCAGCATTTTTGAAACTCCTCGTTTTCAGTCCTTATGTAAAAGTATTTGTAGATGGCTTTATTTGATTTATAATAAGATATTTGATTTATAATAATTTTGAAACTGGCTCTAATTTTTATTAGCTCTCCCACTCAATCTCTTAAAACCCACACACCTATGCCAGACTTATTTACACGTCCAGCAGTCTACTTTCCTTGAAATCATGTATGCCATTAGCTAAATTTCCCTAATGTCATTTCCTTAAAGTGTATTTTTCTTAAACATTTCTCACTACATGTATTTCTTAGTATGTGAGCATCAATTAGACTTTTGGCAAGAAAAATCTTACCATGGGCATTTCTGACGGCATATACATCAGGCCTAACTGAAAGAAATGATTTAAAAGAAAATTACCATCTGGAACAAGACAGTGACAAATATTACCGGATTCTGATTAGGCTCATGATGCATCAACCTCGGTTTTTAAGTCACTGTTGTCAGTCTTATCTCCCACCAGGAGGCAATAAGAGTGAGTTAGAAAAGGGAAATGTTCACCACAACCTGGGAGTTTCAAATAATTTCCCGGGGAAGTTCAACACAGTTCACCCTTCTGCAGGGAAGCCGTTAGGTTAGTTATACCCATTATTCTACAAGTCCCTTGAAGGAACTTCAAGCAAACAGTTTATCTTTATCCTTTTGTATGCTTTTGACATGTTCTTTTATTATGCTCTGTTTAGATATGCCTTATGGGAAGGAGACCACACACACACACACACACACACACACACACACACACACACAGCCTAATTAAACAGGAATATATACAGGTCAAGGGCCCCTAAAATACAAACTCCAGGCCATAAAAGGGTGCTGGTGAATAATACCACACACACCATTTTAATAGCTGAAGAAACTCTGGAATCCTGCACAGCCTGTTTGACGAGTTCAGGTATAAATTGGTTCTCCAGCCAAGAGTATGATGTCAGCTTGGACCACAGGCTCTGAAGGCTCGTGGTTCTTGGGTCACACAGGGGTTGGCACAATTTCATGTTTATGTGAGAGCTCCTTCTGGATGGACTATGGCTGTTTGAAAAAGAGTGACAAGACACTCTTCCTGCTACACATGTCTCTGTGTATTGCATCCAAGATGGAAGACAGTTCAGTTGAAACAATATAAGCTTCTGGGACATATACATGGTGCACTGTGACTTTAAGACTGTGTGACTTTAATGACACTTGAAGTAATCCAACCTCCTTGAGTCCTAGCCCTCCAGGTTAAAGCTTATCTCCCTCAAGATTCTTTCTCTTTACACTTACCTATTGATATGGATGGCATGCATGTGTCATGATGCATATATTGGATTCATAGGGTATTGTTCACGTGTTAGTTCTCTCCTTCCCCCACATGAGTTCCAGGGATGGAACTCAGGTAATCAGGCCTGGCGGGAAGCACCTATATCACTCTATCAGTCTAGCCATCTTGCTGGTCTATCCTCACATTCTATACCTTGGAATATGAGTTACTCTTGTTGAATGTGATCCATTAAAATGAGGTCATTCATGTAGGCAGTCAAACAAAAGAATAACTGATTTGAGTGTTGTGGTACACACCTTTAATCCCAGGACTCAGGAGGCAGAGGGAGGTGGATCTCTGAGTTTAAGGCTCACCTAGTCTACAGAGCTAGTTCCAGAACAGTCAGGGCTACACAGAGAAACCCTGTCTCCAAAAAAAAAAATAAATAAACAAAACAGGGAAATGTAGACATAGTGACAGATATGTAGTGTTAACTTTCTAAAATCACTAAAACTAAATACACGAGGCAAATAGTTGACATGGAGAGAAAGAGTTATTTTGGAGCATGTTTGTAGAAATTAGCCCAGGATCACTGGGACCCAATAGTTTGAGGCTTACAATGCCTGCATTGAAGTAAATCCAGGAAACATTATGACCCAGGAAGTACAGAGAGGCACACACACGGGACAAGGTGTCAGAGTCACTTGTGGAGGCCCCATATCCTAAAGATTTGATACAAGGCCTGACTTCCTTGCCCTATGTGCATCCCGACAGCATACACAGAGGGACCATGTTTTGATGTGTGGGTCTTTGGGGAGCACTTATCCAAACTCCAGAACACATGGGAAGGAACAATGTAAGGAGACACAGAGAAAAGATGTCCACTTGTGTCAAGGGGAGAAGGTGGATATGGCACCTTCTCTCAAAGCCTTCAGGTAGATCCAACCTTGCAGGCTCCTTTACTGTGGACACCAGTCGCCCCAAACTCTGTGACAATAAACCCCTGTTGTTTGAAGGCTGCCCACAGGAGGTATATTCCCAGGAGTGCCCTCTCTAACTTGTCTGGCTTCCTCAAGCAGTAAAACCCTTTGTATGAAATGTGCTTTGCTGCTATAATGACCAGAACCATGGAAAGACTCAGAGAGCAAAGGCTGTTTCCTCATTATATGAAATAGACCATTTGAAATAATCAGCCTTATCTCCACAAATCTTACTTCTTTCCCCAGGCAACCATTTAAATAGTTACACCCTGGACTTCCATCAATGGGAAAATATCCACAGAGCAGAAAGCACGGGGATAGGGAAGAACCAATTGTATGACTTTAAGTATCAAAAGCCCTGTGTCCTCTGGGAAACTGGAATGATTCCCATATACAGAAGTGAGCTTAGAAGAGACCTTTGTAGAGATGAAATGACTTAAGAGCAGAGACAGAACTCTTTGCATGAAATTTTCAATTTAGTCAAGACAGGTATAGACATTGGGTGAATCAGGGAGCATCATGAGGGTGGGACAATTGCAATCTTAATGTTTTCCACTTATACAAACATGCTTTCCCCTGCCTCCACTCTTCCTAGTTGGGGTAAAATGATCAGATAATAGACTGGGAGATTCAGCCAAGGCACTTTCATTGAACAGATGAAATTCTCAAGTAAAGGACCAGCTGGAAATCCAGACTTTGAAAGAAACTGGGAAAGAGTTAAATGGCTTTTAAATTTAACAGGGAATTTTCAAGACTCACTGGAAAGTTGAATAAACCTCCTGTCCTATGGAGAATCGACGATGAAACTTCTTAGGCTAGAAGTTTCCAGAAAGCTTACCAGTCTCTATCCCCCAAAGTTCGAGAGATGCAGTGGATTAAAGAGTGGATTACCATGGTGGAATTCTGGAAGTCAAGATGGTCAGGAGAGCAACGGGTCTGGAATCTGAAATAAACTTGTCCCTCTTCCTTTCTTTTCATGGAAGCCAATAAAATGAATGCTTAATGGACATGTAAGCTTTGTACATGACAGCTAGACAGCATCTCAAGAAAACCAATGGGCTCATCCATGCAACACTATTGAACTCCAGGGAGAATGAACTATATGAGCTGAGCAGGCAGTAGACATTGAAGGAGAAACCATGTTCAAATTATGAGAGTTAAAGCCAGAGGAGTTCAGTAGGGAAAGCACAGAAGTGACTGCTAAAGAAATAAAAAGTGAAGGTCCTTCTTCACTGTGAGTCCAGTTGAAATGAGCCTCAGATGAGGCAGGAGAGATGGTGTGCTGTTAACTTTGAAGTTATGCTTCAGCCTGATGTTAGGCATACAATTTCTCTCTAGAGATAAGTATTCAGAAAAGTCTATTTTCTTTCATCTACAAGTGACCCTATAAGCCCTGGAGCCTTATTGAGACCTAAATTTGAACTGGACTGAAAATACAGAAATTATGATTGATTTATTTCTGTGCTAGATAGTTTTATGTCAACTTGATACAAGCTAAAGTCATCTGAGATAGGGAACCTCAATTAAGAAAACACCCCCATAAGACCGGGCTGCAGGCAAGCCTGTACAGCATTCCCTTAATTAGTGATTGATGGGGGAGGGTCCAGCCCATTGCGGGTGGTGCTGTTCCTGGGCTGGTGGTCCTGGGTTCTATAAGAAAGCAGGCTGAAAGAGCCATGGGGACCAAGCCAGTAAGCAGCACCCCTTCATGGCCTTTACAACAGCTCCTGCCTCCAGGTTCTTGCTCTGTTTGCGTTCCTGTCCTGACTTCCTTGGATGATGAACAGTGAGTGGAGGTGGAACTCTAATAAACCCTTCCCTCCTCAAGTTTCTTTGGTCATGGTGCTTCCACAGCAACAGTAACTCTAACTAAGACAATTTCCAAGTTGGGCTTGTTCAAAGCATGTTACCAAGTAAAACTGTCATAAGGAGATAAAGGTAAAGGGGGGTAGAGTTGAGATCTTAGACATGGAAGGACAGCATGTTCAGACTGCGGCATAGCATACAGAGTTCATGGAGCAACCACCATGCTTCAGGGTGACAGCGCAAAGGTCAGAGAGTTCTACAGCCCCAGAGGGTTTGTTCTGGTCATCATGACTAACAGACAGGCCCAGGACGCATCTGAAAAGTATAAGAGGTGAGTAGAAGACTCCTGAAGGCAGATCAAGGTGTGTGACTGGGGATAAAAATCAGCAACTGACAGCTGCCTAACGTCCTAGCATGCATGAGGCCCTGAGTTCAACTGGCATGATGAAAAAAAAAAAAAAAAAAAAGTTCGAGGGGGAGAAGGAAGGTGAGGAAGGAGACAACAAAAAGAGGATAACTGCAGATGCCACTGAGAAATGGTCCACACATGCTCAACAAGGGATGGGAGGGTGGAGATGACCAATGGATTTCATGGCCATGAAGCTGGAGACTCTTGTCTTAAGAGCTTAAGTGCAAATAAGCTCATCAAGAACTTAGACGCATCCTCACATCACTGCTCATATGGCTAAATGGAACCTCTCCATGGACACATAAAGTCGTACCTGCCACATGTGGGAGGCTTGTCCAAGACTTCTCAGGATCCTCTGGGAGTAGATCTTGGCACCACAACAGGCTAGATTATCTACAAGAGAATTAGAGTCAAATCATTTAGATTCATTGTCTACAAAGACAGTGTCACTGCTGTGAAAACTTAGTTTGGAGAAATACTGTTGGATGCAATCAACTGCACCTGACAGAACAACACACTGGAAACCTACCTACATGTACCACTCAATAGAGAAGAAAACACAGAGTGAATTACATTGCTTAGATCATTTTCAAATAAAATGCTCCAAATAAAAACAAATATATACAGGATAGAGAAGCCTCCTGCGGGATTTTGAAGTTCCTATCTGCCGTGGCTTGCATATGAAACACACCCCCCTCCATAGGCCCATGTGTTTGGACACTTGTCCCCAGCTGGCAGTGCCATGTTAGAAGGTCATGGAACCTTTGGGAGGCGGACCCTCTCTGGAGGAAGTGGGTCAGTGGAAATGGACCTTGGGGTTTTATAGACCAGACTTGATTCCTGTCTGCTGTATGTTTCCAGACTGCTGATACAATATGACCAGCTACCTTACAAGTCTGCTGTGATGCCTCCTCAGGTAGGATGGCTGAACCCCTCCTTAATCACTTCTTGTGGGAGATTTGGGCACACCAAGGAGAAAATCACTGAGTATGTATTCAAGACACTGAATATTTAAAACTTTCACATCTGTTTCTGGTGAGAGAAGAGAAACAATCTGAGTAAAGGGACAGATTTTGATGGGAACATCACTTCTGCTAGAAGGCTGGCAGACTTTAATGAGGTGACATTTGAAGACAGACTAGCATAGAGTGAATGATCAAGGCAGACAGCGCTGCTCTTTAGACAAAGGGGACAGCAGGAACAAAGGCCTTGTGGTGAAAGCTGGCAAACATGTCCAGCAAAAAACAGAGGCCTCTCTGGCTACACAAAATAGGACAGGAGAGAAGCAGTGGGCAAATGATTTTGAACAGAAGGCTATTGTCATCTTCCATTATCATTGTGGACTTGACCATTTTCTCATTTTCCCATTTATCTTGCAGCTCAGCTACTCAGCACATAAGTATTCAGGATTTCCAATACAGGATAAGAAAACATAAGATATAGCATCTTCTTAAGTGGTGATTTAATTTGCTTTGAAAATTACTGCTTTTGTGTTCATAGAACAACTCTCATTTTCCATTAATGTTTTTGTAATACATTTGTTCATACATTCATTTTTCAACCTGCACATATTACTTGATTAAACAGTTTCTTTTGTGTTGTTTTGTTTGTTCTTTTGACAGGGTTTTATAATATATTCTTGGCTGACCTAGCAGTCACTATATAGCACAGGTGAACTTTGAACCCATAGAAATCCTCCTGCCTCAGCTTCCCCGGATATTGAGATTACAGATATGGACCAACAAACCCAAGTGAACGGTTTCTCATAGATAGCTTCATTTTGATTCTGCTTTGTGCTCTGACAATGAATCTTTTAATTGTTGTGTTTAACCATTTACATTTAATGTGTGTATTGCTATGTTATGGCTTTAAGTTTGCATTTTTTTTCTGGGCTTTCCCATCTATTTCTCACTTCTGTTTTCCTCCTGCTTTCAACTCTTATTTTTCAGTTTTGACCTCATTTTAATGATCTTAATTTGCGGGGCATTTTTTTTATCACTCATTTCTTTCTTAGTGGTTTCTCTAGGCGTATGGCACTATAGGTGTGTAATATCAACTAAGCTGGTGTCACCAGCTTACCAGTTTGAATGAAGTATGGCATGAATCATTGAATAACTCTGAAAACTTGAAAAACCAGTAAATGAAGAATTGAAATGTCTGAATAAATGTACCTATGTAACATTATCCTGCTTTCTACTATCTAGTCAAAAGCACATATCTATATCCCCAAGACAGATAACAAAAATGGGGTAAAAATTCTGATTCAAAACATGAAAGCATCTATCATTTGATTTATACTACTTTGGAATAGCGATCTTTTTTAAAAGACTAAGATTATGAGTCTTGAAAAGGCGTTGAAACTCTAGACAAAATTTCCACTTATTCTTTATGTCTTATCATGCCATAAACTATCAGTAACTCATACCCTGCTAGAAACATAAGCAATGTACCCTTATCAACAATCAATTGCAGACAGAGAAAGTTAACTTCCCAAGGTCAAAGATGAATCAGGCTCTGATGACACTGAGCTACACTGGAAGAGGGGAAAAATATTAACTTCTATCTCCAGTGTGTTAACAGTCTGCTTGGCATTCAATTACACTTCATTTCCTTAAGGGAGGCAAAATAAGAACATGGCAGATGGACTACCCCAGTCATCTGCATTGGAACAGAACCAGGAAACCAGGGTTGAAATGTACCCACTTGCCAAAAGTAGCAATAGATAACAAATAAATGGCCCAATCATCGATACTTTAGGAGCTCACAGAGGATCCAAAAATGAAATTGTAAAACTTCTCCTGAACAGGTGAGATGTTTTCCCATCTATCTAGGCAACCACAGAGCTGGAAATTGGATAGACATGACCTTTATTCCAGGGTACAGTTTTACTCATTTTAGACATAAAACTCTTAAGTGTGTGCGAAAGACATCATCCTCAGTTCCCAAAATATTTTCTCTGTTCCCTGATTCATTCTATGAAGAATCAGACCTCTAGCATGTAGCCCTGAGTGACAGACTTTCCCATTTAGTCATGAAATCTTCTACAATCCAAACCAGGGGAAAAAATTCTTGCTCATCTCCCATTTATATTCACAGTCAGATACTATAATTAAATAATAGAGTTTCGTTTACTTGGGCTCAAATCCATTAATTTTTTTCTTATTTTCACTCATCTCTTTCTTCTGAAATGTATCCCAGTATTATTTTCATCCCTGAGCATACACACACAGATCTGTGAGTCTATAGTGAGCTCTTCCTGTTTTTAGCATAGAGGATATCTGATTAAATGTCTAACTTTCCTCACCTAGATGCTGTCTAAATATGGACAAATACTTGGTTCACACTGAGGAAAATGTCAGCATTCAAAACTGAGATCCCAGCCACATACATGCACTGTTTACTCCTGGGAAAAACAAGGTTCAAAAGTCAATATGAGTTCCTTGAGCTGCTATCCACAAAGGGTTGGATATGCGAATGCACTTGTGTTCTAGACCAGCATGCTACCACACAGCACCATGTAGCATGGCAGACAGACCGAGCCTCAGGCCTTATCCCCATCTATCAGGGACACATACACAAAACGAAAACTCCAGGAGCAGCAGGAACAGTATTTCCAGGAAAGAAGCCCCTGAAAGGAAAACGTCACTGAAGTGGTGGACCTGGGAGGACCCAGACAAAGCACCGGGCTTGGGGGGAAGCTGCAGAGCACCCCCCATCCAGCACTGGAACTTAGATGGTACTGCCACGTTCCTAAATGTTTTTTACACAAGAAGCTTGCTGATGGTATAGCACCATGACCAGTTGTGCTGCTACTGTATACCTTTGAAAACTCCCTGTGCACACCACCTCCCCCTCATCCTATTCTCTGTTTCAGGAATCAGGAATCCTCAGCACCCTCCAGCAAGCTATCTCAGTGGCATTCTACAGCAGATGCAAATTATATTTCCTTCCTTCCTTCCTTCCTTCCTTCCTTCCTTCCTTCCTTTCTTCCTTCCTTCCTTCCCTCATTCATTCCTTTCTTCCTTCATTCCTTCTTTCTCTTTCTCTCTCTCTTTCTTCTTGGTTTTTCTTTTTGCCTCCCGGGTTGCAGAAGGAAAGAAAAAGACCAAAAAAGCCCTGCTGTGACACCAAAGACCATCAAACCAGCTGACAAAAGCTTACCCTATAGATTATCAGTTAGCTGAACATGTCCCCCTTTTTATTTATTTATGATAAATAAAAAGCAAGACAGGTATATATACACCCTATGCCAACATTCAGGGACTAGAGGAAAATACAACTTCACTAGCTGAACAGTCAGTAGGTGGGCAGACCCAGTTTCTTTAGCACTGCAAACTGGCCAATTTGCTCTATTAACCCATTTCTTTCAGTGTTAATAAACCACATTTGTGGGGGGGTGAAGTCTCCTTTCCAGCCATCATACCACAATGAATCAAGTGGAAACTACCACATGCAGCAAGTTCGATGTAGACACCATATTATGATTAGAGGCAAAAACCCCAAGAAAACAGCAAATTCTATACACCAAACAAAAAGAAAGACCACATTAACTCTGAAGCTTTATGTTAAGGAGTAGGTAGCTCAGTGAGTAAAGTATTTGCTGCACAAGCATGAGGACCTGAGCTTGGGTAACCTAGCACCCATATAAGCACATCTGTAACCCCAGCACTGGGGGCAGACAAGGGGCAGGAACATCCTGAGGACTTTGCTGCCCAGCCACTGGTGAGCCAGCTCAGTGAGAGACCCTGTCTCAAAAGTAAGGTGAAATGTATGTATGTAATACAGGATGACACACGGCATCAGCCTCAGGCTTCCACAAATGTATGGATAGGTGAACACACACACACACACACACAAACACACACACACACAAGAAGTGAGTAAAACAACAACAAAGGACTTGGATAAAAGGTATAGAATCAACATACCAATCTGAGAGCTGGGCTGGTAGATTGTTTCATGCTGCAAGTTCTCAGCCCAGACCTTACACAGTGACAGCAGTACCCAAACCTCTTCCATGAGCAAGATGCAATTTCTGGTGCTAATATTAGTATCATAGACAATTCCAACCCTTGTATGAATACTGAGTCAAATTAAATATATTGTTGGGCAATGCCTGCAATGTACCTTGTTACATGAAACAGAAAACAAAGTCATTAAACCCACTAGTAAAGGAGCTATGATCCAAGTACTTCAAAGATTTAAAAGTCATTAGCAGAGAAAGATGTAAATGTGGGACAGTTTCCAGAATGTCTACAGAGTTATAAGAAAGCATAGATTTGTGTGTCCATAGATTAAAAAGAAAATACTGCCTGAAATATAACATAAGATATATATATATATACACAGAGAGAGTGACAGAGAAAGCTCATCTTGGGCATGTGAAATTCTTACAGAGAGGACCTGATATATATGAAGACAGTGGGTGGTCTCCTCCTGTCTTTGAGGGGGCAGGAAGAACCTGAATGTCAGGACTTGCTGCAGGCCTGAGCAGGAGCACAGCACACCCCACCTTCCCCCCCCCCCCCCCGGAAAGGGCCAGAGATAACAGCATCTTCCTACTTTCATCTCTGTGCTCTGAGAGCCATGCCATTAAGATCTGCAGCTCAGTATGGCCTGGCAGGTTTCCCTGTGGAGGACATGGGGACATCTTACTTCTGGGAGATCGTGAACTCTTCCAGCTCACACAGCCACATCACCAGCATCTATGATGTCACCTGCTTAGGCAACAAAAGACAATTTCCATGGCCAGTCCACATGTTTCCTATATCCATGAACTAGCATGGTAACATAATAAGTCATTCTGCTGTGTATGAGTTCTCTGAGTCCACCAGGAGCTATAAAAGTGTTCAAACACAAAGACCTTGGCTTAGGAATCCTGGTAACTGGAACACAGTCCTAAGTAAGACAATACAGTCAACAAATATATATCCATCTAAGATAATGGTTCACCTACTGAGTTGGTAGAAAATATGAGATTAAATAAAGAAGAAGAAGCCCTGACTAGAAAGAGGCTGCTACAGGATAAATGATTCATGCATATTGACATTCAATCATGGTTGAATAGAAACACTACTATATATGGAAGCTGGTACCAGCATCAATGCACATCTTCCTGTCTGAAGGAGGCTGGCCACTTGACTTTACTAGTAACACCAAATTTTGTTCATAAATAAACTGTATAAGCATCCCATTGGACAGCTAGGCCTGTCAGCCATGGAGAGTTGGCCTGAATCCCTTTAAACTCTAGGAATGGCTGCTCAGGACTTAGCATACAATACCTAGCTCTAGGAAGCCACAGAGTATATTCACCTTCACCCAACCATCATTATATCTTAAAGATCCATCTTGATCCCATAGTTCTCCTCTATCTCCCACTCCTTTTAAGAACTATGTAGATGCAAAACTGCTAATCTTGCAGAGAGGCCCTCCCTAATATTAAAACTAAGGAAGTCGGTGGGAGAGATGAGATATACAGAAGAGTCAGAGGTGGGCTACTGATGATGTAGCTGGTTTCTCTGGTGTTGCCACACAGTTCCGTTCCTTGCCTCAACTACTTTGAGACAAGTTTCTGTTTAACCTACCAAATAGAGTACATTTGCATATGTGTGTGAAGAGCTGAGATCTAGCTGTAGGCATGTGTTACGGCATCAGACTCACAGCCATCACTTAATAAATGGGGATCTTGAGCTAAAATGAACAGATCACAAGTCCTTCCCTTGTTGAGTTGATAACATGATGAACAGATACTTTCCATCGGTCTCTGCTTCAAGATGATGATAAATGATAATACAGATGTTAAGAACATCTTGAAAGACTCTGAGGAAGGTCACACACTGATTAAAGTGAACAGACAATAAATATCAACACCTTCAGAGGAAAATGGCAGGAAAGACATGGGGCAGAGCTGGCCAATGACAGGCTACAAAGGGCAGAGCTGGCCAATGACAGGCTACACAGGGGCAGA